>QXWJ01000009.1:1265362-1582201 GCA_003614865.1 Arthrocladium fulminans
GTACAGGTGTTTGTGCAGTCCCAGACATGGACGCTGGTACAGCGAAACAGTAGGAGCAGAAACAGAACCAAAAGGACAAACAGGTTGCTGCTGAAGATTGTCTGTCTGTGTTACACGATAAACGCGGAAAAATGGCTTTTGGAGGAAAGGGATGCAGACAACCAGGAGAAGAGAAAGCGACTCATAAAGTATGAATTTCACACCCGCAGCCGCTCTTAGCGATCCAACCAAAGTCTTACCCACTTCAACTTTTAATCCTCCCCACCTCCTTTTCACAGCTAGCATCTGGAGGCGGCACATCCTCATCGTACCGTGGCAACTCAGGATCAATAATACCCTCTTGGGCAACAGGCCTCGCCACACCGATCTCACCCTGCTCTTCCATCCCTGCGTCTCCCGCATTCATGTAGTCTTCCAACACCTCAAATCTCAATTCCGTCTTCATGTTAAAATAATGGCCGGTCCCTGCGTGACGTACCACCGCCTCAACCTTCATCCGGTGGCCTCTTCGAATTGTGTATGTTTCCCAGTCCCCCATAAAACGAAGGTTCCCGTCATGCTTCCAGTCCGCGAGACGAATGTCTTTACTTAGCACCACTTCTTCACCATCCAGCGGAAGAAGAGTTGGATCAAATCTTACCGAGTGACTCGCTTCATTAATGGTCCCCTCGCAGTACCGATCTCCAATCAAACTCGGTCCAATGGTGCTTCGGGACGCTATCATCGCAGTGTGAGACTTCAGCGTCAGCTTCATGGAGTCAATCGTTAGATCGGGAATTTCAGGATCATTGGGTGTCACGCGGAAGTGCTTTATCGAAAAGGCAATTGACGTCTTTTGGCTCGGTGAGAGTTGAAGGGGGAAATAAACGTACGCCTTGAACGCAATGCATGGTGTTTTGAGCTCGGGGTCGCTGGAAGTGATGTGCTTGAACTTCTGTTTTAGCGTATGAGGTTGTGTTCGCAGCTCGCGCGAGGACCATTGTTGGGTCGGGAATTCATGCCTGACCAGCTGTGGATTCGATGGCGAACAGGTCGAAAACCGTAAGACTGTGATTGGAAGTTCAGTATCCTCGTTTTTGAACAGGCCACCAGATTCAACAATGGCGACGAGCTTGTATTTCACGCGTGCGCGGGCATCATGGGTGAATGCGTGGTCTTCCCAGCCAAAAGTCGGCGGCAGGGGGCTGATGCCGTCAGGAATGAACCCCGGCGACCTATTCCCTATCCGCCTGTGCTCGCAGTGCGTCGGGATGGTGAATTGAAACGGCCATGAGAATGCCTGTGGTGTTACGTCGTAGGGGCCTTTGAAGAGGACTTGAGTGTATGTGAAGAGGCGGATTATTTCCCGGGAGAGTTTGCGCGGGCCGCGAGCATTCACTCCTGTGCCATGGCGGCCTTCGACGAGTTCTGTATCTATTTTGCCGCGGAAGGTTATGGATGCGAGGAGGACCTTGCGTTGTCTGGAGGGATTGAATGTAACTTTGCCGGATAGGCATTGGCCAGGGTAGTAGTGCTTGAAAGGGTCGTGGTTGTCAAGTTCTATGTGAAGAGACATGTTATGCTATCACCGTACCTTTCTGCTACCTTTGGTGGCCAAGTAGGAAATATTAGGTTTGTATCAATGGCAGAGTATCTTGCTGTGGAGATTCGAGGAGCTTGAGAAGTAATCCTGACTTAGATTGGATGAGACTTCAATCACAGGCGGATCTGCTTGATAAAAGCGACCTGTAAATGGACCTTTGAGTAGAGAGAAGCAACGGCAGCCATGCTCAAATCCAACAAAGTCGACACAATCTTGCATCCGCGACGCTGAGATCATATGATCGTTTCTTTCAGTATGCCTCGCTAGAAGCTTCGCACACGCCCATGTGTCCGGGTGATACGATGCTTGTCCGGTACTAAAGCATGCAAAGTAACTCTCATGCGGCGGCACACATATGTGTAATGTCAACTATGTTGTCAGCTCATCTGAAATAGTTTACCTCCAGGCGGTTCTCTGAATTCGAGACAATGTTGACAAAGATTGGGGAACGCATCTCAACCTGGGCATTGACGATCATCGACAAATCCCGATTTTTAGCTTCAAAAACTAGACCCTTGGTAGGCCGACCCTCACCGATGAAGCGCTTCCCCCAGCACGAGCAGCCGCCCAGTTGTGTGTAGCAAAGGAAATGCTACAGCCTCGAGGCTGAGAAATGTGAAGGCAGCAATTCCCTACTGACGTCGTGTTGAGTCACTAAAGTCTGTGTCCAATTGGAACCAGCACTGAGCAATGAATTCTTTCGGTGCAAGAGAATTGTTATGAATGCTTTGTTTGCTCGACGGGGTGTTTCACCATCAATCAGAAAACATATTTCCAGTTGGAGGAGCGGTTGTGCTCTTGCTACAAATCATAGTGTCCCTGCCACCACTTGGAAAGACCGAATCCAGGTCAGCAAATACTCATCGCCAGCCACTCTGGCAGCTCCCAAGCTCACGATGACAAAGAGCAAACCTGGTCAAGCTTCTGGCCCTGGCGAAAAGAAGGGGGGAAAGCGAGTTACGCACTTTCTGTGCTTTCCTCTTGCTACGGAGGCGACGATTCCACAGCTAGTCAACTCCCTGAAACACTTCCGAGAGGTTGCCACGGAACCGGAAAGGAAGGCACCCAGACGAATAACACGGGAAACCGCGGATGGTACGATCGAGGTGGTGACCGAAGATGTGGCCCTGAACACCAGCGGTAAGCAGCTAGACTCTGTGGGCGAATCGTCCAAAGGCCACGATCCATTCGGCAACACATCCGAGTTTCCCAGTCCTGAGAAAACATTCGCAGATAGTCTCAAAATCTTGCCTGGCATCACACATCGGGCGCCAGGCACCTATCACCTAACTCTCGGGGTGATGGATCTGTCAGATCCGGCCGAAATGCAGAGGGCTCAGGAACTCTTGCAGAGCCTGGATCTCGGTCAGATCCTGAGGGACGCTGAAAATGGCCCACCCCTAGAGACAAAGGCCCGTAGGAGGTTGGGAAATAAAGAAGCCCCGGAAGCTGGAGAGATTGAAGGCAAAGTCTCAGCAGAGGTCGAAGTCAAGGGAGCGGAGAGCAAACAGCAAGCACCAACCACGACAATCAGTGCCTCGAAGTCTCTTGGGCGGCCAGTCTCACCTCCGACAATCCTGGAATCTACATCAAGAGCTCCTTCTACGCCCAAAGACCTCCAGCCCCTCTACATCTCCCTCACAGGTCTCGGCGCATTTGCGTCGGACAGAAAAGCCCGCGTCATCTGGGCGCAACCCCGTGAACAGACTTCCCTCTCCCCGTCTTCTACCCTGCGTCCCACCTTCAACGACAATTCGCGCCTCTACAACTTCGGTATGCACTTGCACACCATCTTCCGAAATGAAGGGTTCATCACGGAAACTCGAGCGCTAGTCTTGCATGCTACAGTCGCGAACATGCGGTATGTGACACAGGCACGAGGGGACCGGTCGAGTAGAGGTCGATCTTGGACCTTTGGAAGAAGGCGATGGCAAGAGGGCGTCGTCGATGCTAGCCTATTGATCCGTGTCTTCGAAGATTTTGATGGAAAGGTCGAAGCAGCCGAATCAGCATTGTCAATATTTGCCGAGCAGAAAAGAGAGGAGCGGAACACAGCCGACGAAAGGCAAGGGAGAAGTAAGGCGCCCATGGCAAATGCGGGTGAAAATTCGGGTGACCGGGACCCGCATGCGTCAAACCCAGGCAACGAGTTTATCTGGGCACGAGATATCATGATCGATCGAGTTGCAATATGCAAGATGGGTGCCACAAAGGCGGAAGACCCGGTTTGGGGAGAGTGGTATCCCCCTATTGCCGAGAAGCTAATCTTCGGTTCGTGAAGGAATGGACTGAATGCTTGACTGCCCAAAATAAACGACGAAACTCTAGAGCCTGCCCCGTGACAGTTGAGACGGTGATGGAATCCTTCGTCTGGAGAATGTAGTGGCACAACAGGGCCGGGAAAACCCCCTACACTTCGTCAGTTGGACGACGCAGCAAGGGCAGGCCGCTTTGAGTAGCCTTTGGTGTTCAGATCTTCGAAGGCCGTGCCGAAGGGACGACACTCCCTGCAGTCTCGTCATGGAGAACCAGTGCAGACTGTAGGACTCCCTCATTCGCTTGTCACCATACTCTCTCATCCCCTCCTTCACTCACCATCCTACTCTCTAGCCCGCCGCCTTCTTCTTGGGCTTATCCTCAATACAATCCACGTTGTCTTCAGGAATTTGATCTCCATACGTCTCTTGTAACCAGTCGTACAGGTCATCGCTAACGTCTCCCTGCACGGTAATCTCCTCACCGCCAGCCGCCGTCTTCGTCACACTACTCCCCGTGGCAAACTTCTTGCCGAGTTCCTTGGCAATCTTCTTCAGATCCAAGCCGTGCTGTTCCAGACCAGACACCACCGTCACATACTTCCTCTTGTTGCGTTCGACGCGTTTGATGAGCACCATGGCTTCAGCTTTTCGCTCTGCCTCCTTTTGAGCAGCGGCTTCGGCACGGGCGGTCTTCTTGGCAGCGTCTTTTTCGGCACGTTTCTGGGCGTCCACGCTCAGGGCGGCCAAATTGGCGTTGAGAGCATCTGGTAGGATAGGATCAGCCTCAACTTCTGTGAATGGGAAGCTGGGAGAGAAGGGTAGAGTGTACCTTCTGAGTACAACTGCTTGTGCAGATCTGGATGGGCCTTTTCGAGCCACTCTTCGCATTTCTTCGTTGTGCCGCCGAATTCGCAGTACTTTCAAGGGGACGAAGTTAGTCCGGTGACTTTTGACTGAGCGGGAGTAGTGGTACCTCTGGGGGAAGCGTGCAAACTACATACCCTCTAATCAGCAATGTGTCCTCCTCATTGTGTAGTTCAGGTGTTGAGCGCACCTCCGCAATAGATCACTTGCCGTGGTGGCGCTATTTCTGCTTCTGTGGCCATTGCGTTTTGTAGAAGAGTTCGGTTTTGCTATCAATTCAATAAAACAAGCAAAGAAAGTCGTGTAATTGACGTTGCTGGGACGAAAGGTCGACGAACTTCCGGCTCTCGTGACGTCGCAGTTGGAGGGGATGCTGCGGGAGCGGTGTTCATGACTCGTGTGGAGACTGATTCTGTGGCCGTATGACTCGAATGAGCACTTTTATGAAGTGTGCTTCGTGTGGTTGGCCGGAAGGCACATATACAATACTCGGTGCTTGGGAACAGAATGCTACGGCAATACTTTGGGAGGTGGTGACTGACCGGTAGCTCAAGGGGACCTCCTAACGGCCACCCATGCTGAACAAGAATATGCCACGAGACGGGCCAGCCGGGACGGATTCGTCGACTCTCCCGCCGTTATGCTCTCACAAGTGACTCGAGTGTTCAGCGGGCAGGGCCGAGATAACATGACCGCCGGAAACGGGATGGACGGATAATTCTGTTACTGTCAAGACTTGGGTGACAGGGTGAAGAGTTTTACTCTGCAGCGTTACTTCTCCAGGATCAAGTGCCCCAGCATGATGTCAAGGGTATACAAACCTTGGAAGGATTGGAGACCAGAATTCTAGACTCCTAGAAAATGCAGCACGTTGAACAAAGGCCCCATGGTCCTGAACATGGGCCTTCAGAACCATCAGGGCTCGACCTATCGGATATTCTACTGAGGACATGAGCCCGGATGACTTGTCATGTCGAGCCTCACCAGGACGTCAGTCATCCTAGTCGTGCTGCTGGTGCCCACTTTTCGCGTTGTCGAGAGCAATCACCCGTGAGTTCCGCCTCACAATCTAAGACTCTGCCAATCAATGCTCCCAACCTGCACACAGAAATTCGTACTTTGAGACTCTTGCAGCCTGCCTTATCAATCCGGCCGAACTGTGAAGTCAAGACAAGGCAGCATCATTCCTTCGTCGCCTCGTGAGAGCGCCACAAACTATCCAGTTGATGGTTAGCAATTCTTCGCATTAGCTAAAAAGCACCTCTTTCCCCGCCCGAGTATGCCTGCCACTCCGTGATAATGCGAGAGCACAATTGTCTGCGGGGAGGTTGGGACCTGGGAACGGCGTCTGGGCACCATCCTCTAGACGGCACCGGCCGGCGGGAATTACGTGCTTCATGCGTGATTAGGAAGTTGAAACAAGCCGCGGAGTCCCGATGTCTGGATGACGTCTCCGATAGACAGCATCGAGGGTTCATGTGTTGAGGGCTCATGCGTGAGGGCTCATGCGTTGGTCTGCTGGTCACAATGCTGAAACTCGGACTTGGAGAAAGCGGTTACGAAGAAAGCTGAGGATGGAGAATCTCCAGGCTGAATTGTCGGCGCTTTCCCACTTGACATCTATCGGAGGTCAGCTCGTTGCGGAGGCTCATGTTACTTCGCAGACGGCGACGCTGACTTGGCAGGGATAGATCCCTCGAAGCGTTAGTCAAGGATTTCTCATTGCCTCATCCAGTACCCCGTGGGACTCATCCATGGACACGTTACAGCCGTGGCATAAACGCAAAGGCCCATATCTCGTATCTGGAAGGGCCCCAAAGGCGGAGATTCGTACCCAGCCGCAGAAATGTTAGCAATAGCCATGTTTCGTCCAGATAATGGGGTTTTGGCACTGCTGCTGAATTTCACATGTTGTTGTGTTTGAGTTTGATGACACTTGGATTGGATGTAGCTGACGACATCAGCGTTGCTAAAGACAGCATCATCTCGATCATGCCATTGCAGGTGCGCTGCATCAGGACGTTTCAACTCATCTTGTATCATTTTTCGTGGGTCGCATCCGCACGCCAAAGAGCCACATGAATCCACCGAACATGCAATGTTTCGGCAGCTCAGGTTGAGTACTTTATCAAGAGGCGGAGCCGGGTTGGACAGTTGACAGCCACCCTGTGGATCCGGTCCACGGAGAACTTCAAAGAGCGTCTCGCGTCGGAAATGGCTCTTGTAGTTAGCGTAGTCTCATGATCCAGACCTAGCACGAGAGGAACACGTGAGGCTATTCTTCTGAGAAAACCGACCATCAGACCACGTCGGTGACTTTCCGTTGACCGTGTCAAAGGTTTACATGCGATACTTCCCGGAGAGACTGTGGGAAGCAAGTTCGAGACCGATTTCTTCCGCGATTGATGAATTCGTGTCAATGATTGCACGCGGCCCGGAAGGTGGACCTTGTCAGCATGCGCAGCCGCGGGCTTGAGTTATCCTTGATGTCCAAGCGCTCGAGAGTGTTTCGACACTTGATGCGCACATTTGCAGGAGGAAAGCGATGGATGAGAAAGTCGAGTTGTCGCCATGGGTGGCGTTGTGCTGGACCAATTGTATCGACTCGGAGTTTTTAATAAAAAAAATCCCTTGCACCCGCAGTCTGGCGTCTGCTTGGGCCAAAGTTTGTCGGATATGTGTGGAAGTTGAAGGATTAGACATTGCGCGCCTCAATGCAAAGGCTTCCTGCTAATCAGGTCGTGCAACGTCTCAGGCAGTGGGTGATAGCACGGTCGATGTCTATTCGCCGGACGACTGTGTGAACTGGCCTTTGCTCATCCACTACGGGCTCTGAAAGCAGATGGCGCCATAGATCCAAGCCAGTGCATGAAGTCATTTCACGGCCAATGGTCCAGCTCTGCCGTGACTTGTTGCAATTGTATGAAGGCATCCTTGAAAATTGCCAGGATATTAGGCTCGTCGTCTGCTCTTTGAAAACTTTGATAGGGATACACCAAAGTATCGTGAGGTGTTTGCCGGAAATGGTTCCCCAGCCTGCCTTGCTTATCACCATCCTTATCTGCCGTTCCGTGCCTGTCTTCCCTTTGGTAACATGGTGGATGCGGACTTCATCTCGACGGTTTGCAGAGTGACCAGTGTTCGTAGCAGACGAGCCGCCCCGAAAATATTGATAATGATCAACATGTTGAACAACACCTGGCCATCCCTTTTGAAACACAAATCGTGACAACTGAACAGGTGTTGGCGATGAGCTCGATCTGTAGAGACCAGGAACACCTGGTCAAGATAAACAGACGAGCGACGAACAGTGGAACAGTGAAGGGTCAATTTGGCGCTAACGCAACTCAAGGCCAGAGCTCGCGCTGTGATTTGGTGGGAGAGACTCCCCGCGACTTAAAGTATGAGCACCGCCATCGCGGCAAGAAACGCTCCATTGTGCTTTGTCGCCACGAGCATGGAGCAGTCCTCCATGGCTTTTGTGTGCCTGGTCCTGCGAGGCTTCCAGGATCAAGTCTGCCAACACCTGGCCCACAAACGCAACAGAGTTCCAGGCTCAACCGACCCCCGCTCACCGTGATCCCTGGGCTCTGTCGTCGATATCCAACCCCACTCTTTGTATGGTGATCCTTGTCCGGCTCGTTCGTGGCTCTTGTTTTCCAAGTCCTGCCGTGCCTCCGGCTTTACTTAACATTTTCGCCAATTAAGCGGCCACACATTTGGACCTGGGCAATTCAATGTCATGGGCTGCTGTGCCTTTGCACTACTGGTATGTCCCTGCCCTGCCCGCGGATCATCACTTGTATTAACCTCCTAGAGTTTTGCCCAGGCCTGCGAACCCTTCACATCTCTTCTCTCCATCGTGATCTCGACGGACAATACTAGTCCAGCTGCGTCTTACATCGACCAGGTCCTCTTCCCCGGTTTCTTTTTGCTCCTAGGCGAGAGGAGCCGTTTCAACCTTGCGACACGACGGACGTACACGAGCACGCCACCTGCACTGCTGCTGCACGTCCCGCTGTGGTCGAACCAATTCGTCCTCCTCGAGAGAATGATTCCGGGCCGATGAATTACAAAATCGACACACATCAAGCTCCTGCACAAGAATTGCATTCGTAGAGGACTTCCGCCACTCGACAGCAACGGAACTCATGAGGAGCAATCTCGACTCGAACAGTTAATTCCTGCCTCGCCATGGCCACGATACTTCAGCCGCCTCTTGTAGCGGGTGCGAACCGCTTTCCACCAAGTCCTACTGTCTCCTCTTCCTATCCAGACCTGGTCACGTTGAATGGGGGGTTACCCTACGAGGAAGATCTGAATTCAAAGCAGCGCTTTGCTCATGAAGAATACCAACGGTCTTTTGCGCCGTCCATCCCATCTACAGCTCCTTCGTCTCCATTGTACAGCCAATCCATGGGGTCTCGAGATTCATACTTCTCCACGCCTTCATATTCTTCCGTCGACCCCAACGAGGATTTTGGGTATCACGAAGACGACTGTCCTTTCCCATTGTATGACAACAACGTGCCACATCTTGCGAGTGCCGAGAAACAACAGATACAAACATTGGACGACACGTCTGCGTCGTCGACATCAACGGCGAGTCCTCCGGCTGAAAGGAACCCAGAGCTCAAAAAGGCCAAAGACGACCACCATGTGGAGCATGAGCCCACAAGGCACGTCGACTATCTATCACATGATTGGGAGCAGCAGGATATTTGGTCCTCGTGGAGGTACATCGTGGCGGGCCGGGGGAAGATCACCAATTGGGAACGGTTGGAAAATGCATCGTGGAGAACGTGGATGAAGACGAGGAACAACCTGAAGACGATATCGCCAGAATCACTGAATTGGATGAAAGACTGTGATGTGACATGGTTGTATGGACCATTGCAAGTCGACACAAAGAAGAGCCTGCTGCGGGATCGATCACCTCCGCGGAGTCAGCTTTCGGCCTGCCCATCCTTTTTGAACAAGAAGCCCATCCTCAAGAAGAAATCCCCATCGGCAATTCTGTTGGAGAAGTCCTTGAATGAACACACGTTGCTACGGCGAGCAGGCGACATCATCCAGATCCAACGATCCAGTCCCGTCCCAGACCGGCCGGGCCTCACGACGGCAGGAAGTGACTACTCCTTAACCAGCTATCACACCAGCTCGGTCCTCAACACGCCGGCTGAGACAAACGACCAAACAGGCCCGCCTCTGCGGTATTCTTTCGGCTCTCAAACTCTCTCAGAGGCCAAGCATGTCTTCTTCAACGAGGAAGTGCGGCAGGTGCAGGCCATCGAATCTGAGGATGACGAAAAAGAGGAAAAGCCAGAAGAGGAACTATGGGAAAGCGATGAAGATGATGGAGGCCTTATGATGGCGCCGTCACGGAATCGAAGCAACCGAAGTACCCCTCGGAGCAGTTTCAGCGAAAGCAACAAGACCATAGCTCCTTTGCCTTCGACCACGTTGAAATACAGAAAGGACACCCCTGAGCCGCCCGAAGTGCCCAATGGGGCCAGATTATGGACCCTTGATCGAGCGCTGCAGCACTCCTCCTCTCAGGAAACTTTGAAACCACCAAAGGCGAGCCACACTTTCCTCCTGGATGACGATCCGGAAGTGGACGACGAACCATGGCCGCCGCCGGCCCAGGCTGACAATTACTCTCCGTACGCCCGAGAAGATCAGGAGGAACTCTATGGAATGCGAAGGACAGCCTCGGGAATGTTTATGCCCTACGATGAAAACGACGAGGAAGCAGCTATGAACAACACGCTTTTTGGTCAAGCTATGTATGCCGTAAACACATTTAGAGATATTGCTCATGTGGTGTGGAATGTTGGTTGGAACAGAGCGAGGTAGCTCCGTCAAACGGCGGCAAAGACATCACTTACGCACCCAAGTCTACAACGACCACAACAAGTTCGGGATATCAACCGAGCATGGGCATGGGCGAGGAGTTTGGGAGAGCAAAAGCGCAGACTTTGTTCCTGACACGGTCTTTTGGGAGGGAATCTGACTATCTTAGCGAGAGGGAATCTAGTGAGCGTTCAGTAGCCGCGGTTGACGGCAATAGACTATACCATGAAAGTCATTACAAGGCGGAATTGTTCGGTACAGGAGGCGGCAGCCCTGCTGCGCGATATACGATTGCTACGGATGAAGGGCAAAGGCAGCTCAATCCGTCACAGGGCCTCACGGCCCCCTAGTTCAACTTCAATCTACCTTCCATTTCCTGTTTGACTTGTGTAAAGCTCGTTTTGCTCGGGTCAAATTTCGCTCACGCATACCATGTCTAGGTGATGATGCTGCTGCTCTGCCAACATCTCTCCTTGTGCCATATCTTGCCTCATCGGGAGCATATACCCTATGCCACAAGACGCTTTAGCTGTGCAAACAGGGATCTTTCCTTCATGACCCGGCACCTCTCGCATGCTATGAAATCATAAGCAACCGTAACCTCGACCGTGCCCTGCCCCGTCTGGGCTTCAGCCTCGAGTGATGCCGTCGGGATGATTCTCTTCAACAGTGATCCGTGTAGGCACCGACGCCCATTCGAGAACGATGATCCCCCTCCAGTAATCAGCTATGGCCGGCGCCCAAGCCGACAGTGGCTTGTTTTCAGTGGGCACCTCCTGCCCACGCTCCACGATTGGTGCGCCACAATCTTGTGTATCCGCGGAGACCAGAACTTGCGGTACATGTCTTGGCTTTTTTCCCTATTGCGAGCCGGGAGCCATCATCCGCAACTTACCTGAGATCCCTTAGGACCGGGAGCCGAAAATAGAGCGTCCACGCTGTGTGGCAATGGAACGGTGGACGTCGAGAATTTTTACGAAACCTGCCAAGAAGCTGCCATGCGAAGCATTGCCGTTGGTGGCGCACATGTCAACTGCATATTGCAGAATGCAAACACAATCACAACGTTGGTCAAAAGAACGTGGTCTGTCAAAGTACCCACTCAAACAACCCCCCCGTGATGAATTGTACATGGAACTTTTGGGGTTTTCTAGATTATCCCACGCTCCTCATTTGTGCATGAAAACCGCGCAGTTGAAACTCCAGCTGTGGTTCCAATTTCTTATCTCATCACATGTGAACTCTAGACGACGGCAGGCCCCCTTCACATGCAATGAGGTATGACTCGCAGATTATTTGTGGAGCCTTTCGTGGCCGGTTTCACCGTTGATAAGAGCGCTGGAAAGTTGTTGCAGGCTGGCTGGGATAAGGCTCGCTTATGCAAGAATTGCGTGTTGGGCGGAGCGTCAGAAACTTTTGAGATTGCAGACCTATTAAGCACGTTGGAAGCACATGTTGCTGATAGGATAGATGAAAGAACAAGCCCAAGTTCGAATGGCAAGGTTGATTCTAATCTCGAATGCGTGGTGCTGGAGCGAAACAACATACCGAACTGACTCACCTACGTCCAAGCCGCTTCCAACAGCTCGGGATGGTGCAGTGAACCATCCAGCTGCCCGACTCCAATGACACCTAACAATCTGACTGACCCTGTACGAGCAGGGCCAGAAAAAGCACGACTCCACGGCTTCCTTTTCCTGGCTTCATCGTTCCACCATGTCCATGACAGGGAGCGAAAGGTTTGAGAGATGAGAAGGGACAGGCAATGCGTTCGTGCCCTTGCTTCGTCACGAAGGTGACTCCGGTCCTGGAAAGGGTTGGCTCCTCGTAGTTGCACAAGCAGCCGGTCGCCGGCAAGACGGAGCAGGGGCCCCCTCCGTGGATCCGAGCAACACACACCTCCAGACTGTTCTCTTTCGATCGCTTTGAGAAAGTTAACGGCAAATCTCGGATGGATTCAAAACGAAGGAGCAAATACTGTTGTCATGCCTCAATCAGGTCAAGCCAATCAGGCAAGCATCAGTTCTCGTCCCTTGATTCAAGGGCACATCATTTGGCCCATAGAAGTGCTGTCACACTCAAGCCAGTCACAGCAGAAAACACCTTCACTTCTTGTCCATGGAAACAACTCAGGCGCAATGCCGGGGCCGGCAAGCCCAAGCCAAAAAGGAAACGGTCCTGTCAGGTAAGAAAATGTGAGTCCAGACGCAAACCGGATCACCGCCAGCATCAGCGGTCAAACCTACAAACTTCACGAGAGCAAGGAGAAGAAGTGAGGCGATGCAAAGCTGTCCTCATCCGTCCATGCACAACTCTCCACGGATAATCAAGGAAGAGCCATGTTTGGTAATTGGATGAGGAGATCAAATCGATATAGGCACGTTGAACGATATGTCAACAATCCTTCAGACATGCGTGTATGGAGGACACGATGCTGTACACACTTATGCCATGTTTGTCTTCTCGCAAAAGGGCACCTCCAATCCTGGTGTAGGCTGGGCTGCATGATCTCGTCCCTTTCCAAGCAGGTATGCTTCGCGCCGGATGCAAACGAGTAACTTGGGGATTCGATGGCAAAGGCAAACGTATCACGGCCGGTCTCGCAGCGGGGCAGGTCTCGAACTCTTCGAAAACCTGCGGCAGATACTCCGAACAAAAGCCGCTGGAATACTCGAACCTGTTTTGAATTCTGTGAAATTGGTAGACCGCAGCTTACTACAGCAGAGGGGATGGCCTGTTCTGTTCAATCGTACTGTAGTGGAAGAATTGTCTCTGCGATTCACTGCTTCAGCAAACCTCACCAGTCACCTTTGGGAGCTCCAGTAGTCAGTGAGCGCTCCACACCTCGAGTCTCTCGTCGCGGTCGACGTCGATTCACCTCACCGACATAGAATTCTGAGTATCGTAATTCATTTCATGGGTATTCACCATCCTCATGCAAATTTTTACAGTCCACTCTCTTCCGCACATCTTGGCCTGTGGTTTATGCAGCGTCCCTCTTGCCCTCCTTGACCTCCTTCAGCGCCTTCATGGTGCCGTGCAGGGCATGTCGGTGATTTCTTCGGAACTTGGGATCCGTGCCTTTGAGGGAGGGATATCTGTGGGTCTTTGGCTTGTAGATGCTGCATTGCATACCTGTCAGTCAACGTTGCGCTTTTTCCCAGTCCGGGGCGGTGCGGCAGTTGGCTCGCATGGTGAGCAGGGCTGATGAGCGAAGATGAAGGGGGAAAGGAGGAGTCGGATGTGGTGCGTACCCATTTCTGTGAGCCTTCTTAGCTTGATTGTGCTGGGACGAGTTCTTTGATTCTGTTGTCCGATGTCAGCTTCGATCCTATCTTTGACGTGGTTCGCAGATTTTCGAGGCGGACATACTGGCCATGGCGACAGTTTATGTGGTGGTCGAATTTGTTCAGGCTGGAAATTCGTAAACTGGTAAATTGATCTCGCGATTTCACGTCGAAGTCTCGCTCGCTCGGCTTGTGTGGGATTTGGATTTGGAAGGTTTGGCGGATCTTGGCGGCAATTTGGCAGCAATTTGGCGGCCTTGTGGCCTGATATCCCGTTCTTGGACTCTAGACCTCTTCCGCTTCTGCTATTGAATGCAAAAACCCACTCAATTTAACCTTCACTCAATACTCGCCATCGTCCTCAGATATTGATACAATGTTCCAAGCCCGAGCAGCAGAGGAGGCAGTGGCCTTGCGGTACTTGATGACCTGTGCTGGGCCGGTGGGAGGGCGGCATCTGCCAAATGGCATGAGCTCATGTGGCAATGTTAAACCCTTGAGAAACACTGGGCATCATTCTGTACCCGCTGAGAATATTATGCATTGCCGATTCGATAGTATGGTGGCGTCCGGACGAAGCCAATGAAATTGCTAAGAATGAAACACCAAAACCAAGGAAGGCAAATTCACCATGTGCTGTCCCTAGGCGCCAGTGACACTAACGAGTCTCGAAATAAGAGATCTAGGGCGAGCGAGAGCAAGCGCGAAGCATAAGTGCGCAAGGTTGTGTGTGCCTCTGAGCCTTCCATGAGACATGTAACTGGCCTCGGCATGCAGTTCCTCCGGGTTGGCGTCCTCGACGTCTCTCGTGCGATGTCTCTCGTGCGATGTCTCCCTCCTTTCTGCTTCCTATGCTAGCTTGGCAAGCCGGAAATGTCACTGTTTCTCGAGTGCTTAACTAGCTACTGGTGCAGTCTCCAAAGCCGTGTCGGCGGATGATCGCTCATCATCCATTAGTGGCGACACCTCTCTGTGGCTCTAGCCTGCCTTCTCAGAGTAATAGTGGCATATGTGTGGAATGACCTTCTAGGCCAGGGTGGCAAATGTAGCAAGCTGGAGAATGTGTCCAGATTGGTGGTTGTGGGAAGCGGTCCGTGTGGGAAGATTCTTTCGAGTGTATGGATCAGCCTGGACGTGTGGTCCGGCAAGAATCAAAGGGAAAAGAAAAAGGACTGGGAAATGTGAGCAAAGCTCCACTACGCAGGACAGAGGTTTGGTAAACATGAAGACTAGCTCTGAGGTTAATATGGTTTCAAGTACAATATGTTCTGCCATTGTGATGAGAGTTGACTAGCCATTGTGCTGGACATTCGATGTTTCCTTAGTTGATCAAGAAGACGCCCAAATCATAAATCCTACAGTTACACAGCATCAGGGATCTCAATCTGACTAGCTCTCCGAACAGCGTGAATGGTTCTTCCATGGTCGAAGCTCCATTTCCTTCTGCGAGCGTTCGCTAGCCTATACGACCTCGGGTCTATGCCCATGGCTTCCAACAGGTGTTCGCATATCTGCACGGCAAAAGTCTCATCGTTGATGTGCTCTGGGAACTGGAATACTTGGACCTTGGAGTCCCTGAGGCCGTCCGTAATGGTCTCAAAGAGCTCTTCGTCGGCTTCGGGGTCGTGGAAAGGCTCGTCTGCTTTGTCGATCATACTGACACCGCCTGTCGGGAGCAGCACTCTCACGTTGGAGGGGTCTCCGGCAGCCTTCAGCTTGTCGACAATGAACTCTCCTATCTGACGATTTTCCTCCTTCGTCGTCCGCATCAACGTGACGGTAGAATTGTGAACGTGCAGATTTCGATCACTGTACTTCTCAGGAACCGTATCTTTGGGGCCGAAGTTGACCATGTCACAGGCTCCTGTCGAAAGAACGAGGGGAACTCCCTTCCGAACAGCAGCTTCTAATCTCTTCGGACCGGCCGATAGCACTCCACCAAACAGCTCATCTGCGATCTCAGTTGTGGTCAGATCAACCACGGCGTCGATCTGTCCATCTTCAATCAGTCGCTCCATGGCGCGCCCCCCGGAGCCGGTTGCGTGGAACACATATAGCTCATAGCCGGACACGTCGTGTGGGGTGGTGGTCAGTATCTTCTGGATGTTGTTGACAGCTGGAGTAGTGACGCCGAACATGGTGATTGCGATTCGCTTCCCCTTCGCAGCATCCCTTTCTTTCTTCTGCTCAGCTTGGGCTGTTGTCATCCCGCAAATGGCACCAGCCGCGTTAGTGAGGATCTGCTTCAACACCGAATTGAGGCCAGCTATGTCAAGGACGCTGTGCATCATGGTGATGTCCGACTCTTGGATGTACGGCTTTACGTCGCCGCTGGCCATGGTGGACACCATCAGCTTCGGGAAGCCAACGGGGCAAGCATTTCGCATCAACGCCGTAGCCAAGGAGGATCCGGTACTTCCTGCAGCCGACACAATGCCCTGAATTTTGTCGTTCTTTACCAGATCTTGCACGATAGGCGTGCACACTGAAATAGCTTTGTCGACATATTCACCTCGTGACAACTTGCCTAGCTCATCAGCAAGATCCACCAACGGACTGATGATCTCGTCTTTCAACACTTCCAAGGTGTCGACCGTGACCTGCTGCGTCCAACTGACGTCGAGGACTTGTGTCTGACAGGTATCATGGTGGAGGATGACTGATCGCAGGTATAAGAGTTCCGACAGCTTCGTGTCAAGCGTGCCGACGATGAGGATGACGGGTTTGCTCGTCATGATGCTTGCTTCCGGTTACTCCACATGGAATGATTTACTGGTATTCGCTTAACGTCGATGCTGTGGGAATGTTCCCATGGGCCTGAGAGCAGGTATTTGAACCTACGATGCCTAATGTAAAGAGCGCAACACGATTTGACGTCGAGCTGGAACTTGTGAAAAGTCCGTTTACCACAACCCCTCAGATCTTCTGGCAAAAAGCTTGATTTTGTGCAATGGGAAGAGAGGGTGTGAGATCGTTCTCTGCTCGGCTCGATTGGGAGCCCCCATGCCATGACTAAGGTGCTGTTCCCCGCAAAGCTACCCTAAGCTTTATGCGAGGATCGCTACGTATTTCCATTTGGGTGAGATCAGAGCATGGCACTATTTACTACTGTATTGTACTTCAGACATGTTACTCGCTGGAGCACTGAGAATGAGCTGTCGTAATGATTTCCCCCCACAAAGGCCACAGCTCCTCGTGTAAAATTCGGCATGTCAGCTGGCCCTAAACGCCCTTTCTCGCTATGCCGCATTCTTCATTCATCGTTTTGCGGTTCTTTCGTGGCGGGAGTGCAATGGCGATAATGTCTCATGGCAGGTGCCGCCAGCTTCCAGAAGATGGCTTCCTGGGTAGGTGCACCGAAACTAAGATTCATACTGGCAGCGCATCCATTCGGGCTTTGATATTCGCAATCTCGTGATCCAAGTCATTTAACATCGAGTAGTGAGACGCTGGCCTGTCAGCATCAGTCTCCTTATCTCTTTTTGTTGAATCTTGTCTGTTGTCCCTCAGTAGCCTTTCCTGCTCGGTCTGGGCTGCCACAGTCGATAAAACATGAGATGTGAATTCTTGAAAGGCTGAAACGGTCTGCTTTGACTTCGAGAATCGTTTCATCGATCCACTGTCTACGCCAAGATGCTGTCTCAGCGCAGTTACGGATGCTGTTCCCTTTCCGGACCCCTCAACCCCAACATCACTGAATGGGATGATATGCCGCGACATCCGGAGTGGCTGACTGTCCTCCAGGTACCCAGCGAGTCTTTGCAGCGCGACTCTGTGATTCTGCAGCATCTCAGCGTGCTCGGCCAGTATCTCGAGGTGGTCTCGCATCTTCGAAATCTGCGCGACTGCTTCTCGTGCCTTCTGTCGCTGGAGGGCATTCCGTGCATCATCGAGTCTGGATGTGATGGTATGTAGATTCTCGCCGTGCTCATGGTTTACAAGCATTTGAGAGACATCGTCAATCTCGGAATAGAGAGCTTTCAGATCGGCTCTGACAAGGTTAGCCTTCGCGGAGGCAGACAAGTCGCGATCTTCGTTGTGTCCAGTGCTGGTGACGGCCTGGGACTGAAGTGTTTCGAGGTAGGTGCGGCTTAGCTTCGTCCGGACGATTTCTGAGCAGGTTTCTTGGAGTGCTAAGAGTAGCTTTTGAGTTCTTTCGTAGCCGTCATGACCCGTATCAGAAGTGGTGTGTAAGGCCGTTTGCGCATCGAGTAGCGCAAAGTTGTGGTCGTGCCGTGATAGTGTATCGTCAATGGAGATCAAACTTTGAGTGATAGCTTTTTGTAGACTCTCTGAGGAGATTCGATGATCATTTTGAATGCTCTGGCCGAGGGCGATTATGAGTTTAGACAGTTGCTGCTGTGCTGTAGCGGTATGGAGGTTGTTTGAACGAGAAACACTTGATGTTGAGTCAAAGACCTTTCGGGTCGTCTCAATGTGACTCTTGATGGTGGACGTGGAGTCTTCTAAGGCCGAAATTGCAGCGCGATAGTCTTTGGCACTCTCGAAAGATGGGATAGTCTCCCGAGTGGCTTTGCTCATCGTTGACAAAGTTTGAGAGGGGACGGAGAAATTCCAGACTAAAGAACTCTGCACTCAAATCGGTGGCATTTCGCTATAAACATTCCGGCAAAGCTTCATACGCCTAATAATGATACAATCATGAAGACATTACCGTCGGTCTACTAATCACCAGCTTCACTCCGGTCACTAGGATGAACGCTCTGTCATGCTCACTCGGTTCCAAATCCTATCAGTTGTTCCAGTCCTCCGCAGCAACTGCACCATTCAACTTTGCATCAACGCCTCAAGCATGTGGCATATTTGCTTCACGAGGCCACCACGCCTCTTCAAATGACTGCGTTCTGTCGGCCGCCCAGCTCGAAACGATCGGGCAGGAGCGCATTCCAGGCCCAAATAGCCCGCGACAGGTTTCCGTGTGAGGGCGGCGGCATCCACCCGTCGCGGAATACTTCATGGCCACCTCGCTAGAAATCTCTCTGTGCTTCTTCGCTTCTCTGGGGCCTATGAGCTTTTCGCATGTCCGTTGGTATTTCCATTCAGTTTCTTTGCCTCCTTTTCAGCTTTGAACTTGGCAATGTCTTGCTGAACCATCTTCTCGACTCGGGCTTGCAGTTCCGGCCGATACCCTATTGCAAAAAGTGTCTCCAGCCACACGAAGAGGGGTGCCAGGAAGAAGGCTTGAAACAGATTGTCAAGCAGCGCCGGCGCTCTCCCCTCAAACTTTCCATGGCCGATGAACTGTGCTATCCAGGAGACGACATGAGCTCCAATGGCCCACTTGTTGGCCGTCATCCCGTACTCTCCAACCAAGTAATTGCCTGCGGCTGTTCCGAGGAGGAGCAGGATCGAGAGGCCCGTTCCGGCTACTGGCTCAAGGAGAATGTAGAGGGCGCAATACGTTAGACACGCGATCGTTCCGAGGTTGAGGTCCAGGTGAGGGAGTGTTGCCCAATCTGGCAGTTTGACGAGAGTACCTGTGTTAGTGGCCAGCAAGAATGCCGTGAGAAGGATGATGGGAACACATGTGATGTGAATGGCAATGTTGACCGGATTATGATGGTAGGCACCGTACTATCGTGGTCAGCATTGTCTTGCACGGTGTTGTCGTGTCCACTCACGAAGCGCAGCTGCTTCTCAAGATTCAATACTGTCGACATGATTCACTATTGAAATTAGGCAGATTATCAATGGCATGCACCAGAGCAATAAAGAGTAGAGCAGGTACAGTATCCTCAAAACATTTTGTGGGAATAGTAATTGCTTGTATTGTGACAATGATAAGATGAAGGACAAGTTGCTAGACAGCGGGGGCTTCGGTGATACTTGGAAAAGCCAATGTCGTATGATGTTGTCGCAATCTTTTGTCCCGAGCACATGCCACACCACACATTTGGAAAATAGAAAGGGTAGCACCGCCAGCAATACTCGCCACGTGACTTTGGCGCTCCCGGCTCAAGTTCGGCCCCGCAATTTCCCCAAATTTTTGTTCCTTCGAGCCTTTGTCCTTGCTCACGACTCTTGCAAGAAACAAGATTCAACCTTTGCAATCGAGAACCCAGCGTCAAGATGGCGGAAGAAGGCGAAATCTACGACGAAATTGAGATAGAAGATATGACCTTCGATCAGACTCTCCAGATTTACCACTACCCTTGTCCATGTGGCGACCGATTTGAGATCAATATCGACGACCTACGTGATGGACACGAGATCGCCGTATGTCCGAGCTGCAGTCTACAAATTAGAGTAATCTTCGACATCGGCGACTTGCCTGAGAAAAGGGATGACATGCCGCAGCCCATTGCTGTGACTGCTTGAATGCCGAGGCTTCTGGAATCAAGAATTGCAAAGAGAGCGCTACGAAAACGCCGAAAGTTGATGGCAGCGGTGTTTCCATGGCCACGCTCTCGCCTCCATCGACATTAGCGTGCGGACTTTTCTCCTCTGCATGCGCCATGGATATTCGCTCGGGTTCCTGGGGAAAGGGAAGCTCTCACAAGAGGAAGGTCGTCATACTATCAATTCAGGCGGTCAAATAGGCTTGGGACTCTGAGCGTTGCAGTCAGGTTAGAGAGCAAAAATCACCTTGGCCAGAGCTCCAATTGAATCGGATGCGCCACTTGATCGAATACAGCATGCGTAGGCTGAATGGTCTTGCAGAGCTGGGCACATCAAGGCAAGTCACGCAGTCATCGCAATCAAGTTGGCTGTCAATGATGGAAAGGTGGGATGCAACTGTTTCACGTCACAAGCAAGAGCCGATCTGAGGGAGTATGGAGAGTCTATTCCATGACGTCTCACTGGGCTTCGGCAGAAGATCTCTGAGCCAGTGAACGGAAGGTGGTCTGCCACAGGCAGATTATGGGGCACGAATATTTGATGATTATACAGGTAGGGCAATGACTCATTGTTTCTAAGAGACTCGGGCCCGAAGGTCAACACAGTTTCAAGACCACATCCGACACATCATCCTATCATGTCACGGCATACAACCACATCGTTCTCGCTTTCAGCAAACTTCAGTTCTCGCTCTTCTATGCTAAACTCACCTTTGGCCATTGACGAAACCTTTGTTGCACACAGTGCGTACCTTTTGCTTCCACCACATTTCGCACACTCCAAGGACTTGCTGAATTATACTTTCTACGTTATGGGCTGCGCATGCCTTCCCTTTCCTTAGCTGCAGGACTGTTGACCGTATGGATTTGCCTTCTCCCCGGAGTCCGAGGGCATCTCTAGGTTGCAGTGGGTCACCGGAGCTTGTGATCATCTGTTTGGCGATGGAGGAGGTTTGGCACCTCCTATGTATCGAGTCAAACTTAGCTACTCTCATTCTCCAAACAGCTTGGACAAGATCTCACTCTTGAAGTTAGGCATAGCCTTCGTGGCTAGTTTATGCAGCGCTTGTTCCATCGATTTTTGGGTCATCACTGACATTGAGGCGTCTTGGAGACCCAAATGGCTTCCTACACCTGTCAACTCCTGATGAGGCTCTCGTCCGGTTTGCGCAGAAGGGGCCCAGCCAGCTGTTGCTGTCCGCCCAACGTGTTCAGTTGATGTCAGGAAGCGCAGCATGGTTATTGGAAGCTATCTGGAGCTTTTGTACTTGAGCAAGAGTCACCCTGTGGCAGGCCGTGGCTGGGTGCGAGGGATGCCATATGTACGCTCGGATTGAAGGTTTCCTTTCGAGTTTTATACCGCATGGTTTGCCAGAACGTACGATCATATGGCTTGGATGCTAGCCGGCCCGACACTGGCCAGCCCCGTCAGGCAGCCATATTCAAAGTAATGGTTGGTCCTCGTTTTGCATGGCTTCCAAGTTTCAAATTTGTCGCTATCCAAAGAAACGCTCGCCCTAACGAGCGGTGATCCGCCAACTACGGCAATCGGCGTCAGCTTGAGCGACATATTAGCAGGGCGTCGTGCAAAGCTTGGATGTGATGCCCTGGGTCGATGTTTTTGGCGACGTTTCTGTTGGCGATGTATTGAGCCACTTTCATGCAAGGGCTGATCGGATGAACATTCAGGGACTCGATTGCCTCATGTTGTGATTTGACTACCATGTGGGTGGGCAACTTCGTCGCCCTATCCATCCTCACGCTGGATGAGCCATTTGATGACCAAATGCACGCCCTAATTAGCCCCGGGAGTTTCAAGGATGGCGCATATTGCAGTCTCTGTCTATTGTGACGGCGATTGATCAACCAGAGCTCCTCACACAAGCGTCTCTGTCCTGTCCAGTTCAGAGCAAACGAGTGATGCAAACTCGGCACAGCCGCGAAGAGATCGCCAGGCCGCAGTCCAAATGTGCGCGCCATCTTCATATTCCTGATTGGTTGACAGTCGTCCATCATCTGTAGCAGGGTCCTGATCTACATGATGCAGGGTCTTCATCTACATGATGCAGCCTCACGCAATATGCTTAACCAGGCGATTATTGCTGTGATGCGGAAGAATGCCGTCAGTCCCATTCCTTCAGGATCACCGAACATGTCGATCAGCCGCAAGTCTCCTTGTCCTACTTCGACAAAGCTAAATCCGCCACAAATGCGTGCTTGGATTTGGATCCTTTGTCTGGTCTATGAGTTTCCCAAGTGAGGCAAGGCTACTCTGATTGTCTTTTGCACTATCTACCGGCATCCTCACGATCATGCGGTGAAGCATGATATTCCCTGATTCCTCAACCTCGGAAGCGTCGGCGCAGGTCGTATATGGAAAAGAGGCCAGCGCAAGATACGAATGATGCGCTTGGACTGGTTTCCGCAACTTCGGCTGGATAGTGACCTAGAGGATATGCCAAAAATAGACCTAATAAGAACTCATACATATGCCCACTTCAACTCTCGCCTCACTACGACTCCTGTATATGATATGCAGGGTTGAATGGCTGCTCGCATGACAACCAGATGCAGGGACTTACTGATGACGCACATTTCCAGGCTCTAGTTCCTACTCATGTAACGTTCTTTTCGGCCATGGACCTAGGTCCACGCCATAACGTGTTGATCCATTCCTCTACAAAACTCCTTCGGCATTATGTGTCTGCGAATCCGAATTTCGGGTGGCAGCATCGAGCATAAACATCAGTTCGCCAGACAAGCCCTCTTTATTTCCCGGAACGCTAACATGTGCATATGAGCAATCTTGTTGCTCAGAACTTGGTTTATGTCAAGGTGCGTCTCCTCAGCTCTATCTACTGAGCGCGTTCAGAATACTTCTTCGCATCCCCAGCCATTTCCTTTCATTCCGCATTCAGTGACAAATATCTGCGATGATAGACAACGACGGCGTAGAATGCAAAACCCGTATCGTACAACGCCGCTCAAGGTGGAGCCAAACATTTGTGCCAGGAATTCTCTTCTAAGGAGTGATCGTCTCAAAGCCAATGCACAGCGCAACAAAGGAGCTGATTGTCATGAAAAGAGCTACGAAATCAAACTATCTTCCCATGACAAACCATCCAGCTTAACGCAGCAGCGGCGCTCTAACAGAGCACAGTAATGAGCTTCTCAATTGTGACCGATCATGACGATACCATGTGGTCGTACAACTACACGCTGCTCAGACCGCCCACGTCTCGCCAGCTGTCGGACGATTGGCATCGCATCATCATGGATATTATAAGAGCTTCAACTTTGTACGCCCTCCCCCCAAGAGAGATGTCACATCAGATAAATCTTGATCATCAAAGTATTCAAAACATCTGCCTCCGCCGCCATGCTCTTCACACAACACAACAACGGCAATTTTGTTCCCAATCTGGATTAACGGCCAAATGCACCCCATCCACTCTGACCACCTCATCCCTGTGACCTCCGCGTCCCAAAATCGCATAGTTCACTATGCGAAGTCCGCCACCAGCCACGGCAGCTGCCGCAGCGAATGCAGCCTGGACGGCGTTCCAATCATGGCGCCACACAATGTATCACGTCCGCTGTATCCTCCTCCTGCGCGTCGCAGACCTTTACAAAGAACGTGTCGATGCAAGCAGACGAAACGTCCTGTACGGAATCGTATGCGAGGTTCAACATCAAAACTGACATGTAGCATCCTGCGCGACCTCGCAGGGATCGAAGCCATGACTGGCGAGATTCCACCCATGTATGCAGATGGGGTGGGTCTTGTTTTCGAGGATCCTGTCGGGCCGGTTCTGATTATCCCGCCGTGGAACAGCGCTATGATCCTCTCGACTCGTGTGTCGCTGTGGCCATAGCCGCTGAGTGTACCGTCGTCCTGAAAGCAAGCGAGTTGTGTGACCGTTGACCTCTTCGAAGAGGCAGGATTGCCAAAGGGTTGCATCAACCCGGTTCAAGCTGGTAGAGAGAATGCCGTCGCCATGACGGAGGCGTTGATTGCCCACAGGGCAATTCGCAAGATCGAGTTCATTGGGAGTGCGGCGGTGGGAAGTAGAGCTGGGCAGACGGCGGCAAAGTACCTCAAGCCCGTGCTTATGGAACTGGGCGGGAAGGGACCGGCCATCGTGCTCAAGGACGCTGATCTGAAAAAGGCAGCCGAGTAGGTTGCCTTTGGTGCCTTCCTACACCATGGTCAAATCGTATGTTCCCCCTTAAACTGGCTGACTGCCTATTACTAACGCTGCCGCTGTGCTTCAGCACCGAACGGATAATAATTGAAGAGAGCATAGCAGAAGACTTCAGCAGGTACCTCCAGGAAGAGGTTCAAGCTCGCTACTCTGGCAGCTCTGGCCAGGCAGTCAACAAAGCTGGTGCCGCGCATGCATACGATCTCTTCCAATCCACGCTCAACGACGGTGCCACGTTGATCGCAGGGGACAACTCCTATCTCGACGAACTAAAACTCTCCTTGAAACCTACAATCATCACCAACATTAAGCCGCACCACGAAGTCTTCGACCACGAGGCCTTCGGCCCGTCTGCATCACTGTATGTTGTCGACGATGAAGATGCCGCTGTCGAGCTCGCAAACGCCGGTTTCTACGGCTTATCAGCCACAATTCATACGCGTGATACAATGAGAGCACTGGAGATGAGCAGACGACTGGATTACGGACAAGTCCATATTAACACAATGACTGTGTATGGCCAGCCCACCCTACCGGTTGCTGGCATGAAGGGGAAGCGGATGGTGGAATAATAACGCGAAGTACGGGTTGAGGGAGTACTTGGTTGATAAGACCGTCACGCTGCATAGGCCGGAGGAGGGATTAACTTTTGGGAACTAGATTGATGTAGTTCTGAGAGCGTAGCTGCAAGGCTTTGTCACATGGGCGTGGTGAAGGATTTGATTTGATATGTTGGAAGACAAGAGGCAGCCGACATTGTCAGCGGCGCATCATCTAGTCAAAACCCGCAGACTGTGGACTGAGATGAGTTTGACCAATCTGATCCCAGGCCCAAGGTCAGCATTTGACAGAGCAGTTCCAGCACCCCATGCACTATGGAGGTCGTTCTAGGAGATAAAGTTTGTATTGTAGGCCCCACCACTGTGAAACGACTCCGTCGGGAAGACATGGCGGCCTCAGACGCCAAAGTTTGTTGGTCGTTCATCTGCAAGGGAAAATGAGCTCCTTGATGCGGCGAGCAATTTTTCAAGTGACATGCCATGTCAAATGCAGAGCCGGGTCAAACACCAAATACTGTGCAAAGTGACCCGACGGATGAATCTTGTCGGATACATTGTGTGGCTGATTGTCTAATTCATTATGCATGACATACATAGCAACACCTGATGAACTGTTATTCATCATGTCAGTCTTGTCGCCCATGGCAGCACTCACAGATGTTGTTGACCATGAAATTTAGGCCCGAGTGGGCGTCCACAGCCCTGGACAAATCGGTAGCAAAGATCGGATGCCCGAGTTTTGTGCCATTCCGCGTATCCAGGAGACATAGGAACCGGGATATCGATACGTCTTCTTTTGAACCACAAGGGTCGCAGTACTCATTTTGAGGATTAGATAGAAAAGTGTGAACGCAGCCTTGCCGTCGTTGTCCTTAAACTATATGCATGCAGTACGTAAATTGGTCGTCGTTCTAGCAGCTGGATGATTTGGTAACAACGCTAGATCCTGAATCCTTTTAAACAAAACAGTCCATTGTTTGTAGTTGGACGAAATTGCTGTCGAACAGGAACATTCCAAGGGGATGACCGAAAATCAGGTCGCTGTAGTACTTGGACTCAATGTGGCCGTCAGCTTCTACCGTCGATGTTCGTTGGGCTCGGAGGCATCGCCATGGGCATTTCTGTCCACCAACCGCCAACAATACTATTGCTTCCACTTTCTGCAAGTTCCATCCCTCATAGCACCCCTGGGGTGATTTGTGTGCGTCGTTAAGCGCTCTCTGAATGTTTAGGCGTCTCCGATTTGCTCCGCAGCGTGCTGAGATCATGGCTTTGCATGCACAGCAAATTTGTTAGAGCAATCATCATTAACATCACCAATGAATAGTGTTCGATTGTCTGCCAACTCTCGCTGCAGCCTAAACTGGCCCAGTGTGACTGAGCTACTCAGATTTGACACCATTCGGAAATACCCTTGCATCTACCATTTCGTGCTTGGCCTGCTCTGCTGTTCGCTCGACAAATCCCGGCCTCCACTTCGTCAAGAGTTGGCCCATCGTGCTCTTCACCTCACTATCGCCTTCCTGCCAAATCTCTTGCATTATGTCAATAACCAATTCTCGTACCGGCGGGCGCATTAAGTACAGATACTGCATTGCTTTCTTACATATATCCACTGTTGCCGGATCACGTGTTAATGTCTTGACCTGAGAGAGGAGGTTTCGGTTAAGAGAGGGAAGTTCGGCCAGGAAGCGAATGAGAACCCTATGGTCGTCTTTGTCAAAGCGTGGGATGAGGGTCTCGAAGAGCTGCGTAGACCAATAGTCGTAGTTCGGTGTTTTGCCGCCAGTCCTTGCAGCGGCAGTGTTTGTAGCACTATCAGCCTGGACTTTGTCTGCATACCATTCTTCGGTCAGCCAGGCTATGCCTAGAGACAGACGGTGTTTCCAGTCGTCAAGGACATAGTCGAAAAGAAGCCGCCGGATGCGATTGGGAACGTAAACGCCTTGGAGACTAGCCGGCTGAGCACTTTCAGACTTTATCTTTTCCGCATCACCATTGATCTGCACATTCACGATCGTGTCCAGGCCAGCAGGAGCGCGTGTCGCGAGCCTTATCATGACGATCAGCCAGGACTCCTTATCATTTGTGCTTCCCGCGAGCCGATTGATGCCAAGCTTCGGTTTTGGGAGGCTGGAGTTTCGTTCGGACGCTAGTGCCGTCTCAAAGACGTGCGCAATGGTTTGTTCCGATAGCATGGCTAGCTCGGCGTCTGAGAGTGGCAGTGGTTTGGGCAGCTCAAAGGGTCCGAGCTCCAATGCGGGCGTCTGCAGCGCTTCTCCACCTGGCTGTGTCGCCGCTGTAACTGAATTGTCGGCACCGGAAAGTGCCTCAGGATCGTAGTCGTCATCGTCGTCTGCGGGGGTTGTGAATTTTGCCGCATCCTGTATCTTCTGTAGCCTCTGTTGTACTACGTCAATCGCCTCGTCTAGAGATTTCGAATCGATATGTTGCATCAACGCGCTAGATATCAGCGAGACGACCTCTTCCGGCAGAATTTTGACATCAAACTGCTGAAACTCCGGATTGTCTATCAAGGTGAATAATTGAGCGTAGGTATTTGGCGGAGGAGGCATAGGTGGGTACTTCCTGACAGGTTCAAGCTTTTGCCGCTTCCCATCGTCAAGGACGTCCACGGCTTCAGCAGGTCGTTTGAGAGATTGAGCTTGCGTGAAGACAGCCGTGGTGGAGCTTTGCAGCCGTCGAAGATATGTATCGATCTTCTCGGCCAATGGGTGCTGCGGAAAGATGCGGAGCACAAATCGCAACAGGGCTCTTGTCGTTCTCTGTAACGACTTTATAATGACGGTTAGACGAGGGGTCATGGGGCCATCGGCTGCTCTGAGTGGGTTGTAATTCAGGAGGGCTTGCAAAATCTTGGCTTGAATGGCGGGTCGTGTCCTGATCAACACTGCCAGGCAGTTCATCGTAGGATCAACCAAGAGCGGGTCAGTGGAATTCTCTTGGATTACGCTCAGTAATCGATCGAGGATGCCCGACGTCTCGGCTTCGAGGTTGGCCAAAGGGAGGAGTGGGTGGTTCCGTGGGACCAAGGCAATAGATGTCTCATTCTGCTCCGGCCTCTGCAGGGAGTGTCAGCTATAGATTCAGTCGACCCTGTGTCTGAGACGTGAAACTCACCCTCGGGTCTGCGATGACACCCGGCGTTTGCACCTGGACGACCTTTTGCAGGAACTTGATGCAACAGACGCGAATTGCGATTGGGGCTGCATCTATCCTCTGCAGGATATTGATCTTGACGGTGGTCATGTCACGCCAAACCAATGCCAGTTCGGGATGGGAGATTCTGTAGGGCAAAATCAGATATGTTCATACTGCAATGGTAACTCCGGCGAGCATCAACTCTACGTACACTCTTCTGAAGACATAGGGGTATATGCTCGCGCTTGCTTGTACTGCACTCTTGACCACTGCTGTATCCTCGTTGGGCGTCTCTAGCATGCCGCGGAGCAGAGCCATGACTGTATCGGAGATCAACTGCTCTTTCTGATGACTGGGGAGGGCTGGCGTCGCAAATGCCTCGGCGATGAAGTCGGCACCCCATCTTCGCACATCCACGGCTTGTGCAGTCTGTAGTATTGGCACGACCCCGGGCACGACCTGGATGTACTGACTGGCGTCGGCGAGACAAGCTTGCCGAACTTGCTCGAGCTTAGGGAGCATGTCACTTGCGGGTTGTCCGGGGGCCGCCATTGTTCAAGGAAACAAATAGACCAGCACGAATACAGCACGACAGAAGTCTACGAGGATAGAGCAGGGTGAGTGAGGAATTATGTCGAGTCTTCCAATTGAGTGGTGCACATGAGGAACGGGTGGTAGAGTTGGCAATCTGGTATATCCTTGTGTCGATGGAGTGGAAAACGTGTCGTCCGCTCCTGTTGCAAATGAAATGATAGCGTTTTGGTACCGAGAATCTTGGCTTGTTGAAATTGTTGCGTTCCTGATTGTGAAAATGGCTAAGTGAGTGAATGGAAGGAGTTGAAGTGGATGGATCGTGAGCGCAGGTTAGCAAGGCTGATCCGGCCATGGCGGAGCCTTGTCTCAATCAGAAGGATTTCCGCTCGGCCTGAGGATGCGGGCGCGAGGACGAGGATACTTGAATTTGCAAGCGTGCGCCCACTGGCCTTGGATCCTAGGCTACTTGATCACTTGAGCCAACTTCACCCACTGCCAGACGAACATGCAACAACATCCTGCGAGGCAAGCCTTCGTGGAAGACGGCAAAGAGGTAAGCCTAAAATCCTCCCACTGCATCTTGCGAAGCACTTATTTACGCGCTGAATCAAGATCAAGGGTTCCTGTCCTGAAAGACACGTCACTGACGGGCATGGATGAGGATAGGACTTGGAACAGGGTATCAGCTTGGCAGACTTGCGTGAGTGGCATTGCTGAATACCATCGGACACGGCTCACTTCAGTCCAGCAATTGATCGCAACTATGACCTACCTACCGGAGCCGGAGGGGCAGCCCCAGAACGGGCTTCTGCACTGCTATCACAATTCGACCGAAAACGAAGAGCTGCCCAGATAGCAGTCCCTACAGACGATGGCAAAGTCAGAGCTAGACTACGAGAAATGGGCGAACCCATCACGTTCTTCGGTGAAGGCCCGGCAGATCGAAGAGACAGACTGCGTGAGCTCATGCTAGTCGAAGAGGAGGAGGGCGGCGGAGTCACCCCTGATGTTCAGATGGGAGAGGCGGACGAATTTCAAGACCAAGACGAAGAATTCTACACAGAAGGGTTGCCAGAACTGCTAAGGGCACGACAAGACATTGCCAGATTCTCTCTCCCTAGGGCCAAAGCTAGAGTCGCGCGACAGCGTGAAGAGTCCTCAATACCACTACGAACTCACATCAAGCACAGAAAGGCTATCAAAGAGAAACTACAAGGATTCGAATTATTCGGCACACAAATTGCTGGAGACCGACCTGTCAGCATCACTCGCTTCGCTCCGAATGGAGAAACGATAGCGGCGGGCAACTGGAGCGGAGGCATCAAGCTCCTGTCCGTTCCAAACCTCGAAGAGAAGACCACTCTTCGAGGCCATACTGGCATTGTAGGGGGCATATCCTGGTTCCCTGGAGCAACATTGCCCACCTCAGGAGTCTCCGAAAGCTCTCTCAATTTGGCGTCGGGAGGTGGAGGTCAGGGAGGTGCAAGCGACATTCATCTCTGGTCTCTAACACAAGATACGCCCATCTCGACTTTGCAAGGCCACAGCGATCGAGTGTGTAGGGTTGAGTTCCATCCATCAGGGAAGTACTTGGCTTCTGCCTCTTTCGATACCACATGGCGATTATGGGACGTCGAAACCACAACCGAGCTAGTGCTCCAGGAAGGGCACTCACGGCAAGTTTTCACGGTTAGTTTCAATACCGATGGCTCGCTGTTGGCCAGTGGTGGGTTTGACAGCATAGGACGAATATGGGACCTGCGATCAGGCCGGACGGTCATGATTCTTGAAGGGCACATCAGAGAAATCTACAGTCTGGATTGGGGCATCGACGGTTATCGAGTCTTGTCGGGTTCTGGCGATGGCTGGGTCAAATGCTGGGACCTACGGGCTGTGAGGAATATCGGAGGTATTGGAGCGCATAATGGCAATGTCTCGGACCTGAGATGGTTCAAAGGCATCGATGGGGATATGACGGTCCAACCTGATGTGACCATGGGAAATGGCGTTAAGAACGACATTCATCCACGAAAGGCAGGAACCTTCTTCGTGTCGAGTGGCTTTGATAAGAATGTCAACATCTTCTCAGCCGACGATTGGTCATTAGCGAAACAGCTGAGCGGTCATTCCGGAAATGTCCTCAGCGTCGATGTCAGTCAAGATTCGAAATGGATAGCGAGCAGTGGACACGACAGAACTGTGAAGTTATGGGGACGAGATGATGGAGAGGGGATATGACGAGTATGGCCAACCGGCGGCTTCAATTGCCAACTCTTTGACGTTGAGTTCCTGGACCCGACCACAACGGCACCAACAAGCTCTTGACCAAAGTCACAATTGAACGTCAGATCTGAGATCGAAATGGCTCACGGCTCAAACACATGAGCAGTGTCGCAGCCACGTTCGGTACCATCTACAGAAGGCTTTTGTGGCATTCCGACATGCCAAGTCATTGATTTCCTCTGTGCCTTCTACATTCCCCTGTAGATTGTACTGGGTCACCATCGAGCATATCGTACGGCCGTTATCAACAATTGAATCGATTTCAGCGATCTTGTTCATCTTGATCAGCATCAGTCCATTAATGCATTCGCCCTCACGGTCACAAGCCTCTGGGCATCAGACTTTTACTTTCATGTCTGCTTGTCTACATCACATGCAAGCCCTTTTTTATCAGTTGGCATGCCAAGACATGGAAAATGTCCCTTGACCTCACCGCCCAGTGAGGCCGCTCTGGCTCACGGCTCAACTTGCCTCACCCATCGCTCACCGCGGTAGCCCGTGTTCCTAGTTTTTGAAACCAATTACATAATTAACGACCTCGGGGCCTTTGCGCAATGGGGACCGAAACTAGTGTTCTCAAGTCCCCGGAGGGTCTTGCAGGGCGAAGGGGCGCTTAAAGGTGTGGCTAGTGCTAGTCATTTCCCTCTGCGGCAACCTGATCGCTGAGCTATCTTAGAGACCAACTAGAGATTCTACGATCTTCATTTAAGCCTGCGCCTGCGCCTGGTTGGGATCAACATGTCGACTCCTCACCCATTCTCAACGGGGCTGGCGATATGATGCAGTCTACCCAAAATGACGTGGGCTCCTTACTGCATTCCGTCGACTCCACCACCCCTGATCTACAGAGTGACAATACCACTTCCCCGGCGCGCGATCAGCCTTATCGCAGACAACCTTCATGGCGAGATTCGCGCGCGAGATACCAGCAAATCCGCCTCGACGACCATGGATTGACCGAGGAGGCGGGAGATGAAGACGATATCGGGGCGCACGGCCTGGGCTTGAGCAATGTGCCCAAGAGCGCAGCCCCGTCTGTCATTCGTGGCGCGCCCCCGGCCTTGCGAAGATTGGCAAGCTCTCCCATCTCTCCTGTCGCTGCTGAGCTCAACCAATCGGCCGAGCCCTTCAGCCAGACCACGACTGCGAGAAACACGGAAGAGGTCACTAATGACGGCGGCAAGTGGGCAACACCTGGGTCGTCCTCGTTCTCGCTGGGCGACAATCCGTACCAACATATTCCCGACGGCGTCAGTCTGCTACGACACGACCATGATGTAGGCTGTCCGACGAGAGGGGATCTGCTGAAAGAAAAATGGACGTGGCTGACATACATGATCATCTTTCTCGCAGTCTATTCCTTCGTTTTCTCCGGCATCTTCCTCGGGATTGCCATGGCAAAGCCAAGATGGGGTCACCGGATCGGGACAAAAGGCGCCATCTCGTACGACACGGCCACGTTTCTGAGTGCGCTCTTCTCCAAAATGGTCGAACTCAGCTTTGCGACCACGTTTGTGGCAACCCTTGGACAGATCCTGAGCCGCAGGGCTTTTGTACGCGATTCGAGCCGAAAGGGTGGCATCAGTATTGCCGAGATGAACATGAGATTTTGGATCATGCAGCCGGGCACGCTGGTCACGCATTGGGTGGGTGTCAAGTATGTCATCAAGTCGATCATTGGCATCACGGCGTTGCTCGCTGCCTTTGCGGCGACCTTCTATACCACTGCTGCCGAGGCGTTGGTGGCGCCGAAGCTCAAATTCGGGAGCAATGAGACCATGACTCTTTATGGACAGGTCAAAGCCAGCTATGGGAACAACAACTGGCTCCAGCAAAGTTGCCAAACGCCCATTACCACGTCAATGGACCCGGATCCAATCAACAGGGGCAACACTTGCCTTCAGCTTGATTATGCTGGCAATGGCTTTCGCAACATCGCTTCCTGGCGAAACGACTGGGCAAAGAGACAGTCGTTGAGCTTGAACGACGAAATTGGCCGAAGCCTCCCTCGACCGCCACCAATCTCAATCCTCTACGAGAATACCACCGTTCAAGGGAAGTGGATCACGGACATCTATTCAGACTTTGAGGAAAACTCCAAGAAGCACGGTCGGCTGTTTCAGAACATTACCATGGTCATGCCCCATGCCAACGTGTACCATGCAGCCAAGGATCAGATCAACCAAATCCTCCAGCCGGACGACCTCCATGGCGGTGCAGGAGAGTATTTTGTTCAAGCGGCGGTGCCAGCTCCTGCTTTGAATGTGATTTGCGTTGGTGCTGAATCCGATGAGCTCGAGGCCCTCATTGGTAATGCTACCAACCCACCAGCAACTTGGCCAGTGACGACTCTATTCGACGATTTCTTCGACTGGGTTCAAGATGACCCTACTGTGGTCGGACGCGGCCAGATGGCACCATGGTTTGGAAAACTGCCTATTGAGTACAACACGGTCGTTAATTCAAGTGTGAACTGGACATCAGATTGGATCTATACGCTGGGGAGGTCAGATCAAACTTCCGGCAAGACCAACACTTTCACGCTCTGCGGCATCAAATCATTTCAATACCCCGAATGCAGCACCTCCCTCTACGAAACCAAGTCTGGTGGAGAGCTCTCTGTTCACTGTAACCATGACAAAGACGTCTGGAAAAAGTATTCAGAAACCAAGAACAGTACAATGTCACCGACGGGCTCTCCGCCCATGAGCGTTGATTCAAGGAACTGGAAAATGATTGGTATGGAATGGGCGAACTCGGTTTCTCTCGGCCAAGGCATCTCCGACGGCAAAGCATCCATTGCTCGGTTTTTGACGCAATCGGTTCCAAGGTATTCCAACACGTCCACGACGAATTCGATCGACCCCAATTTCCCGACCATTGCTGAAGGCCTTGCCGTTCTTGCAGGCTATACGCTTCTCATGGCATCCGACGTGGCTCCCTTTATACACTTCTGGAGTTACTCACCTGCCCTTGCCCCTATTCTGGATCCGCCGCAAGTTCAAGCACTGGAATCCGTGCTTTCCTACAAGGATTACGCATCAGGTTACGACGAAAACTGGAAAGGCATCTTCTACGTCATCCTCGTGCTTGTCTTCGCCTTGAATTGTTTCTGTCTCCTCACCCTTCTATGGTACTTCATCCACCACGGCAAGGTGACCGACTACACCGAGCCGCAAAATCTGTTCGCCCTGGCCATCAATTCACCACGCAGTGAGTTCCTCGCAGGATCGTGTGGAAGCGGGCCACCCACCGAGGTCCTAGGCAAGAAATGGCGTGTCAAAATGAGTCAGCCGGTGGCAGGCACACCGAACCTAGAGCAAGATTCCTCACACCCGCACTTCTACATCCGCTATCCCGAAGAAGAGTCACTGCTTCACTCCACCGCAGCTGCAGGCACAACGACGGCAAACAACACGGCCTTTACTACGCCGAACCTTGACGCGCAGGGTAACACCCGCTACTCGAGGGGGATGCGGAGCCCAACGGACAGTCCCCGGACGGACAAAAGAAGGAGCAGGCTGTCGGCGATATTGAGACCGAGGAGCGCTGTAATGGAGGAGATGGAGTTGGAGGATGCGACGCCGAACTTGGCGCACAGTCCTGCTGCGCAGCAATATTTCAAGCTGACTGGTGGGCGGGACTGAAGCAGGACGTTTTCCTGATGCCGGAAAGGGCAAAGATATGATAATGATAAACGTTGGGGGAGTTAGTACAGGTTTAGCGGATCATGATAGCTGCCTCTGGGCGCATGCCCCCGGCATAATAAACACACATGTATGTGCCGCTTGCCAAATCCATGGCCGAATCCATAGCAATTCGTGGTGATAATGCACGCATGATCGGACTGATGAAATGATGCGACGTCCTGGGTGGAGTGGATGGATAGAAGGAGGGTGATGTCAGAGAGCACAGGGTAAATGCACATTTCCCATACGTTGTATTGCCATTGAGAGCAGAAGGCAGTGTTTCAAGATCCTCATCTGCCTTATCCGCACCTTCCAGCATCATCAGGGCCGCTGCACAGGCTCAACGCCCCTCGATAGGTGCGGATCCGCGGAAATCCCCGAGTCCCCGGGCCAAAGCGAACGTGAGGATGATTGTAAGAATGTGCGCGATCTCTCTCCAAAAAGAACACAGAATTCTGAGCTCTCTTGAGCTCAGATTCCGGCGCATATACATATCAACCTTTGTCTGCTCTTCGGCATGACAATGATCACTGTGACTCAGGGTCGACCCAGGGAGCAGCTGATCTCACGGTGAGCAGTACTCAGCAGGATGGCGTCCACAGGAACAAGATCTCGAGCTCAGGTCCCTCCTCCACGAGACAGCAGGTTTTGGTGCGAAGATCTTGCAATGCCTCTCCAGCCAAAGATCTTGATTCGCTGAAGCGGACCCCGGAAGTTGGTGGAAACTTGGTCGACATAGCCGGCGTCACTTTCCTCGGGGTATACGGGCTCTCGAGTACCAGCCTACAACATTGAGACGATCCAATTCGCCACACGTCTAGGATATGAAGTAGTTTACGGACACCCGCGACTCTGTTGGCTGACAGCAAGGCAAGGTGCATTTCGCAAACGAGATGCTATTAATTTGCAAAACCAAGGTCTGTCCCCCCCAATCTTCTTCATCTTTTTCATCTCCTTTTCCCTCTCCTTTTCCCTCTCCTTTTCCCTCTCCTTTTCCCTCTCCTTTTCCCTCTCCTTTTCCCTCTCCTTTCTTTCCTCCTCTACTATGCCACACAACCGGAGTCTTTGGCTTCGAAAACCATGACGAGTTGCCTAGGAGTTGGGTTTGTGAAAGATAGCTATATGCCTCAAATCTGATCATGCGCAGCACCGATACCAGGTCGGCCAAATCAAGCGGGCCTGTCTGCGCTATGAGATTAGTTCGGCATCAACAGGGCAGAATTTGAGTGTGATCGTGATATGGAAAACACCATCCCCGAAACTTCATTGGTCTACGATGAACCGAGGCGGCACAGCGGCGACATCTAAGGGGCTGAGCATGTTTCTGTCTGAAGGGTGTCTGTCTATGAGAGGTACTTAAGGTGCCCTGCGTCCTCGCTCTCCCTGTTATCTTTTCCCTTCCTTTGTATCACTCTCCTTCCTGCTCAACATTTCCCGAGTCAGAATCCCGGCACATACCATTTAGAATCTGGCTCCCGGCCAGTCTCAATCGCAATGAGGCCGTGGCCTTGTTAGCAAGTATCCATGCAAGAGACAGGCACACAATGCTTGCCCTCCCGTGCTGGTACCACCTATCATGTCGAAGAAGTCACATGGCTTAGGCGGCCTATCCAGTCCTCTTTCATCCGCAATCCGTTCCATCAACTGCTTCAAGATCGGCAGCGCCGCCATCGAGCGAGAGCAACGCGAGAACCTTCGGCCATCGTCACTAAACCAAGTCAGACCAGATCATCTACCACTTAGGAGTCAAGCACATGCGCAGAGGCATGCCACAGGGCTGGAGGACTTTGGCATCGACACGAATCCTCGAATTCTGAGCTATCACAGGACAACAATCTAGTGATCGCGTCGCAGCATCTCGAAATCAGGTTGAGCTGAAAACGCACTCGGGGTTTGGCGCATGCACATGATGGTGAAGCCCCTTTCCCTCACCTTCCACTCGCCTCGACCTCACCCTCGCAGGGTGAACGTGTTCCGTTTGCGTCACACGATGTCTTACCTTGTCCACTTTGATGCGGCACGACCTCCACCGTCGTCGCCTTGCCCCCAAATCACTTAACCACGGATTTTGGGCCAACCAATGCCACCACTTACGACCAGCACGTCTACACCTAGCGCGCTCGACAGAGTCCGTCATTTGATGGTGATCCCGGAAAGTTACACCCTCAGCGGGTCTCAAAGTGCGCCCGCGTTGGAGATGTGGTGTGGTAGATAGTATGGCGTTTTCGGAACAGGTCGTCGCAGCTTGATCACTTATTCTTCCTCTCTACTCCTGCTGGCATCCTTTCTTCATGCCCTTCCTACTCTTGCGAAATACTTGTGTAGTGATCAATTCCTCTGGACACGCAATGACCTCACGAAATTGACTCGCTTTTACACCCGATTCAAATGGGTTAGCCGTCTCGGTATTTTACTAATCTGGCTCACGGATCCTCCGCCTCTACATCTTCGTTATTATCCTCAAGTCCACCCACTTGTTCAAATTGCGCTTACTGTAAAGAGTACGATGCTCGCAGATGAAACAGCTACATCGCCTCTAACTGCCATCTGCTTGTGAAATCTTCCTCCGGGGTTGTTCTCGAGCTTGTGGAAACACGAGCCGGGTTCCATGCTTCCGCTCTTTTCTGACTTCTTGGGTTACAAAATCCCGTACATGTACTTGCCGCTAGCCGCACTTTTTGCACATCATCCTCGCGAGCACTTCCCACCACTCAATCTGCCGCTTGGTCCGTTTCCACGTTTGCTTCCGCTTGGATTTTGCACATCCCTGCCTTGTTGGCTTCCTATGACCCTTTGGTTTTTGAAGTCTTCACGTGAACACTGTAACGATGCCTGCTCAACTCATGTTTGAGATGTGAGATGAAACGTGCTTTTTGAGTTTAAAATGTCCCTAGTGGAAAACCTTGGCTATCTACGGATAGTAAAAAAAGGGGAGCCAAGGTTCAACCCTCTTTTTCTTGATAAGCGGCAAGGCGGCCAGACCGAGCCGTTCGAATTAGACCGATTGGATCCTCTGGCCTAACAGATTCGGGCCTGTGAGTGTGGCGAAACACAATGATCGCAAAAGACTTGGTCACAACAGAACAGGATCGGTGTGATTGGCTCTTCCAGCTGGAACTTTTCCCTATCTGCATCAGTGCCAAGTCAAACATGTTGATGTTAACCCCAGTCCTAGTCAGCGAATTGTCTCCGCAATTTCTCCGCATCTGTTCGTCCTAAAATGTTTTGCAGGCTTTCAAAGAACAGGCAACGGGTTTGAGAGTGCAATGGCGTCGGATGCTTCTCAAAAGATTGCAGGTCTAGGCCCCCGAAAGGTGATTAGCCTGGCACTAATGTGGTCGAGAACTTTTCGTCATGTCACTGAATCATTGGCGTGGCGCGGTGCGCTGCAGTGGGATGAAAATGTACCTTCAACGCTTCGATCTTTTTTTGGCTCAGAGGATACGCTATGACCGCGAGGGTCTTCCGTCGGATTTGAGGGGTTTTCCGGAGAAACGACCATGTTGTTATGTGGTAAGCTACACTTGTCGACCAATTAGCAGACATACTGACAACATCGACGGACTCGCGGGTTTGCAATTGACCATTTGCGGACTTGAGTTTATGAGGGTAACCACAATGGCACCCAAAGGCCTGACGGATTACCTCACAATATTCTCACGCAGCAATAGGCACGAAATACAGCCTGCTTGTGACAATGGAGCAATCTCCGCGGGGACGTACCCGGCCAACACCAACTGCCAAAATCTTTCTCGATACTCCCCTCTTCACAGTCTACCATGCTTGACATCGACCGGTATGCTACGTCGAGTCACGGCTAGAGCAGAAATGGTTGGTAGCCCAATAGGTGGCGGCAAATCCAAGCTGCAGTTCGATTGTCCGTCAAGAATCGGGGATATCAAGTGGCCCTGCCCTATCATGTTTCTTATCCGGTGTGCCGCCAGGGCTGCCGATCAATCAGTCAAGTGAAATCAGGGGCCATTGCTCGACTGTTTGAATCTGGAATTCGTACAGACTTGACTGCTTGACTGGTCAGCCAGTCAAGAAATACTTGATGGATCGGCAGCCCTGTCTAAGTAACAGTGCCGCAACTCCTCCCGTGTAGAATCTAGCGCTTTTCCAGCGAATGTCGAACAAGTTGTTCCGATGACCCGGGGTCCGTATTATCCGATCTCAGTACAACAAACAGGGTATAGCTCTCGAAGCATGAAGGAACATTTTACCCGCGCTTGCGCTTGCGCGAAGCGTGAGAGCTGTGATTTGGCGGTTGAGCGTCCCCGCAAGCTCAGGTCAATCAGGATTCTCCAGTGAGCTGCAGCGAGCCTGGAGGAGACTTCCAAAAAGCCCCCTTTTGTTGGCCAAGCCATGGTGCTGACATGCTCTCGATGCCCGCAAACCCTGAGCGCAGCGAAATCCAGGCTCAGTCGGCCGCCAACGAACCTGGGCTCCCTGGACACCCGATATGCAAACCCCACTCGTTTTCGCCTTCACATGCGAGGCTCTTGTTTTCAAATTGGGTCTTCCATCTCGGTGAGTGTCGAGCAGGTTTAGATAAACCTGAAAAGTCCCTTGAATCGGCTGTAGATTATGGCCGATGTGCATATGCACTATTGTTTTCGACCCTGCTCTGCCCGCTGACCTTCACCACTTTCCAGGTGGCGCGAATTGACCTGGCAAAGAAGATGGGAAGACACCGTCCGCAACCTCTCGAACACACTACGAGCCACGGTCTGGCTTTCCCCCTAGGCGCAGGATCCCTGAAAAATGCAGGGCTCTCGGAGGCGGAAGGCCGCGGCTCTTTTCCTGCTGCGCACGGAAGCAACTGGCCTATACACGCGGCTGGCCTCTATCCAGGTGCCAGGCCTTCCCCCTGCCCGTGCGGGTGGTGCCCAGAAGATACGGCACGCTGTGATTCACTGCCCAAGACACGACAGAGCCAACCCCACTAATCCAGTGTGATAATGAGAGACTTGCTGGCTCGTCCTCTCAGGAATACGACAGCAATGGTAGGGAGATGAGACCTTCTAAAGGCAAGGTCCGAGGCTGAGATGAAGCCTACCGCATGCAAAGAGCACGCCCAGGAGACCCTGCAGCCACCATGTACGCCCTATATAGGAGACATGGTTTTTTGAGGCCTTCCCCAAAGAGGTAGCCGTCTGCGTGGACCCAAATGGGGACGGCAATAGACGTCAAGTACATGTGTATTGCTAGACAACGCATCCCAAGTTGTCCAACTGTGCAAACAGCCTCACTAGCCATCCTCCCGCAGCACGCATCTCGCCGCATTTTTTCATGTTGAGTGTTCCAAGCTAGCTGAGAGGTTCGTGTTCCGGTACCACAAGAAACTATCTCAGAGTACTGGTATTTATGAGGATCACCGTCGACTGGCAGAGACTCTATCTGCTTTCGCTATGGCTGCCGTGTTTGTTCCCCCTCTACCAGCGAGGGCAAAAACCTTCCCATCCAGTCCAACCCTGTCCCCTTCCTACCCAGATCTAGTTACATTGAAGGCGGGTTTGCCATATCACGAAGACTCGGATTCAAAGCAAAATTTCATCCATACAGAGTACAGGGAGTCCTACGCACCTTCAGCCTTACCAATGGCTCCCCCGTCACCACTCTATACTCAGTTTATCGGATTTCGAGACTCGGAGTTCTCTACGCCTGCATGCTCTTCACTCGACCTCAACGAGGATTTTGGTTATGAAGAGGACGACCCTCCCTTCCCGTCCTTCGACAACGGTGTGCCACATTCTACGAATGAACTACATGTGCCGTCATTACCCCAACCGGGAAATCATTCAGAAGAATTGATGGCAACTGTTAGCACTCCAAACAAAACGAAGGACGACGATGAGGACGCCAAAGACGATCACTGGGTTGTGCATGAACCAACGAGACAGGTGGACTTTCTATCACACGATTGGCAGGAGCAGGACATCTGGTCCTCGTGGAAATATGTCTTTGTCAGGGAACGAAGGAAAAAACATGACCCTAAAGCAGAACTTGCCAATGGCGAAAGGTTAGAGAATGCCATTTGGAGAACGTGGACCAAATCAAAATACAATCTCAAAACCACATCACCAGAGTCATTGAATTGGATGAAAGATTATGATGTTACCTGGTTGTACGGGCCGTTGCAAGTCGACCAAAAGCCAGAGGTTTGCCAGTGTCGATCACCGCCACCAAGTCAACTGTCGACGTGTTCATCATTCCCCGGCAAGAAGCCTATCCTGAAGAAGAAATCCGCATCTGCGGCTCTTTTGGAGAACACAAGTTCTATGTTGGATACCTCAGCTGAGTGGTCCTGGCGAGCGAATCCTCCTCGATACTCGTTTGGTTCTGAGACCCCATCCGAATCCAAGCGTGTTCTTTTCAACGAGACAGTTCGACAAGTCCAGGCTATCGAACCAGAGAACGATGGCATGGATGATACATTTTCAGAAAGTGATGAGGACGATGACGGTGGTCTCATGATGGTACCAGTATGGCCACGTGGCAATCAGAGTACACCACGGAGCCGCTTCAGCGACAACAAGACGATCGCACCACTTCCTCCGGCAAGACTAAAGTACAGGAAAGATACCCCCGAGCCTCAGGAAATGCCAAATTTCCCCCATCACCTATGGACGTCCGGTCGAGGTTTACAACATTCTCCTTCTCAGGAAGAATTAAAGCCACCGAACCCTCGCCACAATTTCTTGCTAGACGATGATCCGGAACTTGATGAGGATCCCTGGCCTCCGAAAGTTCAAAATGATGATGACTCTTTCCCCCACGTGCCAGATCAGAATGAGCCATATGGAATGAGAAGGACCGCCTCTGGCATGTTCATGCCATGCGACGAGAATGGCGAAGAGGTGGCGATGAGCAACACATATTTCGGGACAGCTACACATGCGGTGAATACTTTTTGGGATATTGCTCATGTCCTTTGGAACGTTGGTTGGGATTGAGGGAGGTAGCCCTGTTTGATGCCATTCACCTTTCAGCAGTCGACCTGCAACACTTCTCCTCTGCTTCGTATTTGCGCTACCCCTGTTTGTCTGATAGGAAAGAAGCCTCACATTTCCTACCATGACCGAAGCTTGTGGCCTCCCTGGATTCAAGTCTAGGGTACAGGTTTTGTTGGAGGAACAACCTCATCATCCCCGATAAGGAAAAAGGAACTCACGTGGAAAGCCTAGCCCAGACCATGGCCTTGAGAACTCGATCAAATTCTTGCCGCAGCACTGGAGCGCCATCTTGCCCAGACGAGTGGCAGTAGTGGAACAATCTCAACGGTGTGGCATCCATGGTCTTGCAGCAACTAGTTTTTGGCAAAGATGCTCGATAAGCGACTAAACCAGGCCGCCGAATTATTATTTGCAATTTTTGTGGACTGATTGGATCCCATGGCCTAATAGATTGGGGTTGTGAGAGTAGCGAAAAGACAATGACTGAAAGGGGCTTTAGTCACAGCAGACAGTAACGGTGTGATTGAGACTGTCTTCCAGTCGGGAGATTTTTCCTCTCTCCATCAATGCCAAGTCAAGCATGTGATGCTGAGTTCTTTATGATTGCGCGCATACTTCCGGGAAAGGAATTGCTAGCGTTGTTTGAATGTCTGAACAACTTCACGGATTGTGATCCTAGTTTCTAGACTCAGCGACAACATTGTCCGTGTATCAGGGCACACCCATGCGGCAGGTGGTCAACTGCAATGGTATTGCAATAAGGACTGGGATACTCGCTCACTGGCGATCAACTGAGTGGCGGTGTCTATTCTTTCATGCTCCCAATGCCGGATGTTACGCCTTGCAGAGATTCATTTGGTCTGATCTCAAACCGTTGAAAAGCTTTCCACGCACAACGCAAACTGCATCATCACCATGCCCAGCACAGCGTGCAGTACCACCCCACTCCCCCACATACCCGTACAGAAGGAACACTCCATTGGCATCTTCGTTCTGCCTCAACAGTCGTGGACGATACCGTGAGGCCTTTCGCATTCACTCTGCCTATCGAATGGACTCTGCAAGGGCGGAATCAGGTATTGGTAAGACGCAGAGTTTGACATCGCCCTTCTGAACAATGAGATGCTGTATATCGTCTTCGCCCAGTCAACGCTCGCGGCCAGTCTGATGCGCACGACATCACAACAGGTGTTCTGCCTGCATCCCCTCTGTCGAGGCTACAGGCCATGGGCTTAGGGTCAATTGTGGGTGACAAGGATTTGATGCCAGCGTTAGAGAGACGATGTATGCAGGAGGTCGGCTACTAGGAAGCATCCAAATTGCAACGTCGTCTGCAGACTCGCAGGCGTAACGGTGCCAGAACATACATGATGTTATTCCGCATCTAGAGAAGCGACTCTGATCTGTTGTACTTTGTGAAGGCACCATGCCATCTAGGGGACAGTCACGCTGTTTCAAGACACCGATGCCTGGGACACTGCGATGGGTCTTGAGTTTGTCAACTCCTTGGGATGACCCTGGCTTTTAGGGATTCTCAAACGACGTTTAGAGCGGGGCGACAAATCCGCTGCCAACGGGAGGCGTGGGGTAGTCTGCGCATCTTCCGGCTTGCGAAGTTTAACTGCTTCCACAAATCAATCGAGAATGTGTTCTGAACCCTGCTGCCCAATGTAAAGCTGTTCTACCAGTGTTGTCTCGCGCCCCTAGCCCGAACATAGAAGGTGTGATAGAGCCGATTAAGAAACGAACTTGTGACCGCTCATGGGGTGTGTTGCCCGCCAGACCATGAACGAAACAGCTTGTTTTTGGTGTCATGTGGCGAAAGGCTTTATTCAACATTTTGCCGTCGTTGGCAGCAATGTCGTCAGCCAAATGAGAAGTCCAGTGCTCGACACAATATTTGGACACAAAAGCCCTCAGAGACATCACAAACCCGATTGCACAACGTGCTCGAGCTTTTGTGCAAGCTATGGCGCCTTTTTCGTAGTCCAAAGTCAGACCTTCGGCAAGGTAGAAATGTGTCTTTGAACGCCGCATTGACTCATTTCCTCAGATCTATGACTTCAGGCCAGGCCAACCTTTGAGCAATGATGAGGCAAGTCGGTGATCTGGCCGAGGAGCAACCTGTGCTGGTATGCAAGTCTGAATCCGATTCTTCTTTCTCATGGCCTTCAGCACAGTTTTCGACGTCTCGCAGACTGACTTTTTGGTGGCAATCGCTAAGGGTTGGATACTGGAACCTGTGGCCAAGGGTATCGCGAGGATGCCCAGCCCAGGACCGTACATGTAGACTCTGTGCAGAAGTAGGCCACACTGAGCGTGAATGCATGTCTGATGCCGTGAGATGTGCCAATTATTCTGGTCCTCACAAGGTCAGTGATAGAGGATGGCCGGTGTACAAGCGACTGCTCAAGCAAACCAACACGATATGTCCCAGAATCTTAAGATCTTGCAGGAACCCAACGCAACATCGTGAAGACGACCATCTGAGAGACTTTGCGGCGCTGCTCATCTCGGAGTCCCCACACTTTCACCAATGAAGATGATCAACACCAGGTCGCCCCTCAGTTTACCTTCACCGGACTTCACACCTCCCAGATCGCCAAGACTTGCCGGGAGGCATGTTCTGGGTGAACGTGAATGTGATCGCACGGTCAGTATCGACAGGATCACCGGACATGGCAGCAGTCATCGCTGAATGGGGTGAAAGAATGCTCTTGATCATTTCGGCATACATCTCTCACAAGACCAATTCAACCAACCAAGAATTGCCCCGGGGGCTCGGTCGGCTTCCTGGATGGGATAATGCTGGTCATCGTCTTTTGGTATGAAACAAGAGCAATACAGGTTGCAATGGGATGTCCTTGGCAGTGTTCCAGGTCATGGTTCCGCAGGGGGAAGTCCTGAAAATTCGGACGGCTTTTCTTGAGGGTGCAGGTGATGACAAAAGCAGCACTCAAAAGCACCGAATTGAGCATCCCATGCACCAGTAGTCCTTGTTCTATCGATCCAACTCCCCTGTCCAGCCAGCCAAAACTTCAGCATGGCCAACACTAGCGGAACCACATCTTCGGAGAATTTGGTGAAATGTGCTCCACATTCCCCGCAAAAATAACCTTCAGGGAAACTTTGGGGTATTTCTCAGCCTATCAAATTCACGTAGATGGATCCGGGGTAGTTGGCCGGGCACCGACCAGTCTGCAGTGGTGATGCTTGTAAGTCTGAATCAACACCTGCTAATCACCATACTGAAAGAACGTCAAGACAAGTTTGAAAATGGTCTTTAACTGCAGGAATAGTTGACTTCAAAGTAGTGAATGCTAGAACGAGCCATCCAACCGCGTAAGACAAAGCAAGCAGTAGAGCAGGAATTGATGCAAGGCATTGCACCTTGTTGCGCTTGCAAAAAATGCTCGACTCATTCCTGGGCACTCAAGCTATGTCCGCCTTGTTGCAGATTGGTGGAACGGGTCAAATTGTTCTCCTAATGTATGCAAACTTTGGTGCGTGAGAGAGGAGCCACAAACAAATCTGGTTCGAGTAGGTGAGGCGCTTGGCTTACAAAGCTCGTGCTACCGGTTCCGTTGTTTGCGCGATATCTCAAACAATTTCAGCGCCTGGCTGGCTGGCTATTCAATTTCTTGTTTTCGCAATCCCCTTCCGACATGGTCGAGGAAGACAAAAACAAGCCCGTATTGTTCCGGACCACTCCAACCAACGCTGATCTTCATACCGATTTCATGTTTCAGGACTTTTGCCTTTAAGCATCATGTGGCCTGCAAATTGCTCGATGTTGCGAACATGAACTTGTCCTTCGACCTCCCAATCGACACGCGATAGTTGTCCACTGCAACCCTCCAATCATGTCCTCCATCTGGCTGTTCTCAGCATTGGCTGCGCTGGCATCGCCGACACATGCGCAGGACTTACTCGATCGCCTACCCAAATGTGCTGTATGCCAGCAGTGACATACAAGTCTGCAACAGCGCTGACTACTCAAGCAGCTCAATTGCTCGTCACAATTCATTGAACAGATCCCGTGCCCAGCTACCAACAAACCATGCCTTTGTGCAGACCCCGAGGCCCTCATGGAGGGCATTTCCACATGTGCTGTGGCCAGTTGCGGAGTGCGGGATGATCTGTGTAAGTCTCGTAGACCGGTCACTCTCAGAGTCTCTGTAACATGTATTGATTTGATGTGCTAGATACTACAAACACGACTCTCCTTTACTGCGACGTTCCGAGACGAGATCACTCTGGCATTATGGACATCATCACTGGCGTCTTCGGCGTTATCGTCCTCCTTGTTGTGCTGCTGAGAATGTTGACACGCATGCTGCCATTCAAAGCGAGGTTTGGCTGGGATGATGTGTTGATTGTCTCCGTTATGGTACAAAGTTTCTTCTTCTCATGTCTGGACATCGGTTGATAAGCAGCAGGGGGCAGCAATTGCGATTTCAGCCATCAACTTCATTAGTAAGTAATGAATGCCTTGCCCTCATAGCTTCATGTATGCTGACTGTTTGGGAAGACACGAGCCATGGTTTTGGAAGGGATATATTTACCATACCACCTGATAATATTGGATCGATTCTGAAGGTTGTCGCGAGTCACATACTTACAATTGGGGGAGGCTGACATCTCTAGTTCTTCTATGTCGCAGAATCCCTCTATGTCTACTCAATTACTCTCACGAAACTATCGATACTCTGCTTTTACCTGCGCATTTTTACAGGGCCCGGTTTCAAGCTGTCGGCATACATCCTGATGGGGATCTGTATGACTTACCTTGGCACGGTACTCCCTGCCACCGTCTGGCAATGCACACCCGTATCATATGCGTGGACTTCTTGGAGCAGAGAGACAGAGGGGCGCTGCATCGATGTCTTCCTCTTGACCTGGCTAGCGACGGCCGGCAATATTCTTCTGGACCTTGCTGTTATCTTGCTCCCAGTTCCATCGCTCCTCAAGTTGACAATGTCAAAGAAGAAGAAGATTCAGATTGTTGCTATGTTTTGTGTGGGGTTATTGTAAGTCTGCGCTGTCCTACAGCCTACAGGGGAAAGCTCTTCTGACGTTGGTGGGACAGTATTACTTTTACCAGCGTTGTACGCTTGTACAGTGTGATCAAGTTCAAGTCGACGCCGAATTTTACCTGTAAGCCGAACTTTTCTGTACATGTGGTGAAAATGCTTACGAATGAAGGGGATTATCTCGCTATCGGTTACATGTCTACCCTCGAGGTAGACGTTGGTATCATTTGCGCCTGCATGCCTGCGATGCAGTTGCTCCTTCGCCATACTGCACCCTGCCTGTTTGGCAGCACTGCCCGTGCCGATTCATATCTACATCCACATTCCGGCTCGGGCTCGAGAACTTTTCGCAATACAAGCAGCGGCCACACGCAATCTAAGAGGTATATCACCAAGACCGTAGCCACCACTGTGACTGGTGCCTCACAGGATAGCGACTCAACCATCGAGTTGGTCGATGCCTTAGGAAAGGGATATGCGGAAAGAGGGTCTTTCGCTACCGGCTGGGCAGAACCACCACGACGGTCATAGTTTGTTGGAACTGCTCCTGTCTGCCGACCAGGCAAGGGGGTCCAGGTCACAGTGCAAGTGGTGTTCACTTTTACAGGGAATTCAAGTGTATACAGCTGTGGGTCTAGAGACTGGAGTTGAAATAAGAAGTGGACATTGAGAGGTGCAGTGGTGCCCCCCTTTTTCCATCGTTTTCACCACCATGTCCCAAAGCAAGGGGCGCACTGCAATAGATGTAGGCAGGCTACACGAGTGGGCTACGGAAAAGGTCGTACGGATTGTAGGATAAACAGACGTAGTCCTACATCTCACGTGTGCTCGGCATGGGTGGGTATCGGGAACGGGCTGGAGCGAGAATTTACCCTTCTAGGTATAGTTCCCTTTCCCCTTTAATCGATCATGGCCCAGTGCTTGCCGCCGCGCTGCCGTGATGGCTTGGATCCCTTGTCGTGGCCGCCCGGCCTGAAACGCCAACAACGTTGATTTGTCCCTCCTTTATTATTTTTGCTTATGACTTGTCCCTTTGATTCTGTTCATCGTCACCTTTTGCGGCTGCTTTGGTGTTAGGCGGCCTTGGCCAAGGGCGGGTTAATCTCATTGGTAGAAGGGGTTTTGCGATGCAGAAAGGCTGAAAATTTCTCCGGCGTCGGGCCAACCTATCGTATCATTGGATCATCCGAGACAAGCGGCAAACACGTGTCTCGAAAGCTGCTGGTTTGCACCACGTTACACGTCGCCAAAATCCGTAAGATTTCAGGTATGAGATTTGAAACAAATTTACCTCGAGCGCATCCGGCATTGAAGGCATTCGTGCTCTAATATGGGCACGGCATATCCTGCGTGGACCGACTCCATACTGAATGACAAGATCTTCGTTGATCCGTGAGGAACAACTTGTCTCCACACTGGCACGACGCTTGACGCTGGCTGTAACTGCTGCACCAGCCCGCTTTGCATCGAAAGCAGTCTCGACAATCCCGTCTACCTATGCAGCCACCCTGACTAGCAACACCCGGCTGGCAGGTAGAATAGAGATAAGCACCCCCGATGTCCTCGCCAGCCGCAGGTCTCGAATTGCGCTTCGAGCCGCATAGTATATGGGGCCATCTGGGTTACCCAGAGACTCAAGATATCTGCACCAGAGGTGTGTACAACCCAGTCGATCCATTTCTCGACTCAGGCACTGGCGTCAATCACGTTTTTGCTATCATCAGGACCACTCAAGTAACTCGTACTGCATGTACTTTGCATTCAACGAGAATTCCGACCTGTATTGTTTGGTGTCCGATTCGAAGGATCTCAAACACATGTGCAATACCCTGATCGAGTCCAGATGCGCCCTACCTGACGTTCTCGCAAAGTTTGGTAGCCAGTCGCACATGTTCCTGGTCAAAACCAATGGAGTGGCGTGTCCGATCGACATTCTCGGGTTGCGGCTGAAAATGCAGCGTCACTGGAAAGAAGACAGAGGAGCCATGAGATCGCTAGAATTCTCCTCGACGTCAGCATTATCCGAAAGCGACGATGAGAACGTTTTTGCTTTCCACAGGGTCGACTCTGGCTTCAAGGAAATGCCAATCTCAAGCCAAGGATCTGACAAGGGTACTGAGGCTCACACTCCTCTTCATCACCTCAGCAGCGGCTGTGATGCAGAAGCAATGCAGGACGTAGCTGTTACCAGGCAATTGCCGTCTCTCTTCCTGAAAGACGCCGGCTCAACTCGTCGCAAAGAACCAAGATTTCGGATGCGACGGTCGTAGAAGTGCTCAATAGATCGACGCAGCGTCCTCCGCCAAAGTACAAATCTCTCTTTGACCTTCCCAAGCCGACCTCGCTTGAGGAACTCACCACATAACCCTCGTTCAGTGCAGAAATTACGATTCTGGCCAAATATCAAGACGTGTTTGGAGAATTCCTGGACGAGATCACGAAAATGTGGAGCATGGAGAATGAGCAGGGGTCGACGCGAATGCCACAGTCCTCAAAGGCTTGGAACGGAGCCATAGGTTGATGCGTCAGTGAGTCAGCATGAACCGAGCAAAAGAAGACTTTTTCGGAGAGTTCGTCAGGTACACCAAGACTTTACGGGAAAAGGACAACGAGGGAGAGTAAGTTTTATTAGATTTTTGCAGTCTTTCAATCATTTGTCGTCTCACAACAAGTTGTTTCTCAAGCGATTTACCTCGCCTGCCTGCCCGAACACGCAATGAATCACCATGACACCTAACGCCAGGCCGTGATCTTCGTTGTATGCCTGAATCATGTCATCGTCTTCGTCGTCGTGATGTGTCGTGCGTCATTCCACTATCGCCGTGCCCTTCCGTGGCCATCACTCGTCCAAACTGATCACCGATTCTGTAGCAGTCCCGTTGGTCGCAAGTCGACTAGCTTTCCCAACGGTGCTAACCCCCTCCTCCGTCCTGATCTCTTCAAACTCAATCCCATCACCATCCATACTCCCACCAATCGAGCTTCCAACACCAGGAATGATGCCCATGGCACCACCTCTAAACCCGCCATCTCCCACATCGGGTGCATCAGGAACCTCAATCCCATCATTAAAGACACCTCCCGTTCCGTCATCGAGACCACCGGCCCACAGAGGGAGGTACTTCCATTCGTTGTCGGAGAGACAGAGAAGCGTGCCGATCTCGCCGTTTGGAATGTCAAAGTCACAAGTTTCGTCTATGACATAGCCAGGCGTCACGACGCTGGCTAGGCGATCGTAGAGAATGTTGCTGATTTCGGAGAGGAGCACTGCTGGCCGGATGAAAATGGAAATATCGAAGACCTGTCTTCGAGTTTCGGATTGTGTTTGCTGTGGAGGAGATAGAGCAAGCTGGCTGATTTGGTCGCAATCGAACTGGATCTGATCATCGTCATTCACAGAAACCATGCTGCTAGTCCTTTTATGCGAAAAGTGCATTGAAGCAACTTTGGACTTGGGGTGAGTTTGGGCATCCTTGAAGTCGTCGAGCCAGGGTGATTGGCTTGGTGGGAGTGCCCATTCTTGCTGTGGACTGACATTGGGCTGTGTTGATGAATAGCCGGTAGTTGGATGGTAGGTCGGAACAGCTTGTGTGTGGTTTATTTTCTTCTCTGTACCGGGTGGTACTGACTCCGATGCAGTGATTACAGCTTGAGATGCCGCGGTCAGAGGCTTCGAGCGCATTGTCAGCGGATGTGGCAGGAATCTATCTGCGAAGTCGACATTTTCTAATGCGTCTTGCCAGTTGCCATCGAAGTCCATGAGAATGTCTGCGTCATCGAAAAAGTCTGGAATCTGATCTATTGCATCTTGAGATACGTCCGAGTTCCTATACGGCTTCTTCACCAAAGGTTCGAGCTCATTCATCACAGAGGTATCGTCATTGCTTGTGTCTGGAGTCGGCTGAATGCCGGAACTGCGGCCGTTCCCCGAAAAAGGGCAGACGTAGTTCAGCCAAGCAATACTGCAATTCCGTGCCGCAGGTACATTTTTTGAGGGACTGGTTACCTCGCGATTGACGGGCTGTTCAGTGGAGTTGATATGACTGTTCAGTCTGTCCAGAGTCTCAAAAAGTGTCCTTCTAGACACATAAGGGATATCTGAGCATGTGATGATGCCTTCTTTCCTGAGAGCTGCTTGCGTGTGAGACCAAATGGCATGATTCTTGGGAGTGTCTGTGTAATCACGCGAAAACTGTTCGAGACGTAAGGTCAGCCAGAAGCGCTGGGTTAGCAGTTTGAGATGATGGGGAAGATCAGCATAGCTGGTGAATTTCCCAAAGGGCTTAAAGGGCGGAACACTCTTGACGCTGTCGGGATTGTACGACTTTCCCAGAGTCATGTAGACTATGCGTCGGGCATAGTTCTTCAACATATCTCTAGCCTTCTCGAGCAGAGTTTGTCGCTTGTCATCATTGAAACGTAGCCTGCTGAGTTTGGAGATCTCTTTACTGGGCCGAGTTTCCATGTTCCACACTCCAGGGCATACCGCAATTTCGTCGAGAATGCCTCTCATTCTGCGGGCCAGTGCGGAAGCTGCATGGTCGATTCGATTGATATCATCATCATCCAGGCAGGTGGCTTTATGGTGTGCTCGACGGTTTCCGGGTGGCATGGAGTGGTTGAACGCCAGGTCATCTGCACCCTCAATCATCGCCTGCTGGCCGACTAAGATTGCAAAAGTACATCTCATCAGCCAGGCAGATCGTGTGGCAATGGCCATGCGATATGCGACGTCTGGATTGTGCTGGATGAAATGGCAGTTGCCTCTTTCCAGAAGCCATGACACAATCCAATGACTGACATCAGGGTGTTGGGCACAGTCGAAATAGTTGGCCAGCATACAGAATGTCCATGCCTTTGCAGCAGAATTTAGTTTGGGGTCGTTACCAGCAATTGCATGAAGAAGTCGAGCTATTGCTGTATGGTGCCGAATGGGGGTGTACTCATCTTCTGGTGAGAAGTCAAACTCGTCGGGTTTGTGTTGGGAGGCCGTTTTGTCGGGATTTCCATCGCTCGAGCCCGACTGTTTTGCCTCCTTTTTGGAAGTGAATGCGCTCTTTTCACCTTCTTTTGCCTCGACGTCCTCAGTTGGCAAGTCTTCGAAGGTGAGCAGAGGATAGCAAGGTTTGGGAGGAGCGATGAGCTGATCACGACCACAGACATGGAACGCCGGGATGTCAAGGTGTTTCGCTATGCGATGCCAATTGAGAGCGCCATGGGGCACCGTTAACTGGGTTATTTGTATTAGAGCCTCTTCATCGTTGAGGGCGGGGCTCAGATCGACAAAGTATTTGATATCATCTAGGCCTGTGACGGATTCGTGAATACCTTGCTTCGTCAATCTTCGTCTGGTTCGCGCCGACATTGGCCCCAGGAAAGTTTCGAATTTTGAGGATCCCAGCTTTCTCAAGGCGGCACTCTGCATGAGGAAAGGACGTTCAAATAGATGCTTCATGTAGTCGTGGTCGTGGTCGTCTTGTCCCGGAGCCTTTGGGGGAATACCAATATGGACCAAAGTGTCTGCGTCCCTTTCAACGACTGGAACGAATTCATTACTGAGCCGCATGATAGTTTCATTGGCTGTTTCCTGCAACAAGCTTGAAGGTCTTGGCCGTCGTTGTGTCGGATTCGTGGGTGATGCTGCGGTTGTTGAGGCATTTTGTGCGTCAGCCTTGTCTCCTGTGGTCGAGGAAGAAGCATGCGGATCCTGTGATAGATTCTTGAGCGTTTGCTGGCCAGCAGTATCGTTCCAGTCGTAGTTGTCCACATTGTCAAGTATGCTGACAAAAGAACCTTCGAGAGGTTCAATGGTAGCCATGGCAGTGTATCAGAGGGGTGGCCTCTGCAGAGCACTTCAAAGCACGAAGGAATAATGCTTAGAAAACGTACGCGACGAGTTCCTTGGGGGCTCTGGATAGGTAGCAAACATCTGTTGAAAACTCGAGAGGCCAGCCGACAATGTCAACATGCTATCTCTTTTGAAGTGTTGGAGAAAATGGTGTTGTGGACGTTAGGCTGAGTCGAAGACAACAAAGTGGAGGGATTCTGGTGGATGCCTGAGGTCTTGGTGACCCATATCCGAAGTCGACCAATAAAATGTCCAGCATTTTGATATTCAGCCCTGCTTGTGCTTTCCACAACGCTGTCGCTCAGGGATCCAGGGAATGATTCCAGTCGAACTCGAGAAACATACCCATTGGCCCAGGCCCTTGCCATTTAGACCCCCATCGCATGCCATCATGCTGAGGGTACATCTCGCATTGGTCTGGTCAACCGGAACCAGCGCTATTGGTCCCTTTGTGCAACCGCAGTTGCCTTCTCCTGGTAACTAATGAAGCCAGACTGTGCTGCGCCATGTTATTATGGTCATCACTATCATCAGGAGAAGCTGTGGTCCAGCTAACATCCGGAAAGGTTCATCTTTCCGTCAGTGCAAGCGAGGCCAGGCCTCCCATTTGGCCTCCCGCATGCTGTGCAACCCTTGCTACATCGTTCGCTTCCGAAAGAGCTACCTGGTGTGCGTTCCGGTCAGTGAGAAAATCCCTAGACCAAGCAAAGATGATCCGCCGCAAGGCTGTTGAACGCCTGGTCAATCAAGTCTCTATGGAATTTGCTGGTGTCTATACCTGCTGTGGTTCTGCGCCTCGACAAACAGCCATTGTTCTGTCCAGGCCGAATCGAGAGCTTTTTGGGGAAACACAAAAGCCCTCAGGTCCGCCATCAAATTGAGTTGTTCAGCTTTCCTTCTTTTGCTGCATTGTGGAAATGCTGGCCAAACAGCCTCATGCGTAGCACAAAATTCGAAACAAGTTTTTGTTTTTTTTGGACTTGCAAACATCCCGTACGGAAAAAGCCGCAGTGAAAACGTCTCAGCGGACCTTGAGTGCCTATCGCAATCGATAACAGATTATGTCGTCATAGTTGCTTTGCTGAGGCTGGGGTAAATGGATGCGTCACTGCTGCCCCGTGCTGTCATCGGCGAGCTACCGTGAAATCTCCGGTCAAGGGAATGCATTTTGGTGGCAACAGAAAAGATATCTCTTTTACGGCTCAGCCAATGGCAAAGGACACCGGGTAAAAGTTAATATTCGCCTCAGCAATGCAGGGACACTGACAAAAGCACCACGCGGAGTAACATGAGACTCAGCCAGAAAGTTCCACCACAGGCAGATTAGCGCCAATCAACGCTAAAAGAGTGCCTAGTACATTCTCAGCCACCGCCGCCGGCTTGCCCGCCTTCCAGGCTGCTCATGACACTTGTGACTCTTCATCCTACAAATAGCCTACATTCCCAACTTGATCTCTTCCCTTTCTTCCCATCTCTAACCTTTGACCAAATCAAACCCTTTGGTACCTCAATCAACTTCAGACGTCAATCAATCCATCTAGTCATTTACATCCACCTTCCAAAATGCAGATCTTCGTCAAGACTCTTACGGGCAAGACCATCACTCTTGAGGTCGAGTCCAGCGACACCATCGACAACGTCAAGAGCAAGATTCAAGACAAGGAGGGCATCCCTCCCGACCAGCAACGACTCATCTTCGCCGGCAAGCAACTCGAGGATGGCCGCACCTTGAGCGATTACAACATTCAAAAGGAGTCGACTCTCCATTTGGTGCTTCGACTCCGCGGTGGTATGCAGATTTTCGTCAAGACATTGACCGGCAAGACCATCACTCTGGAGGTCGAGTCCAGCGATACCATCGATAATGTCAAGAGCAAGATCCAGGACAAAGAGGGCATCCCTCCCGATCAGCAACGACTCATCTTCGCCGGCAAGCAACTCGAAGACGGTCGGACACTCTCCGACTACAACATTCAAAAGGAATCCACCCTTCACCTCGTCCTCCGCCTCCGCGGTGGCATGCAGATTTTCGTCAAGACCCTCACCGGCAAGACCATCACCCTCGAAGTTGAATCCTCCGACACGATCGACAATGTCAAGTCCAAAATTCAAGACAAGGAAGGCATCCCGCCGGATCAGCAGCGATTGATCTTCGCCGGCAAGCAACTCGAAGACGGCCGAACACTCTCTGACTATAACATTCAGAAGGAGTCTACACTACACCTGGTCCTGAGATTGCGAGGAGGTATGCAAATCTTCGTCAAGACCCTCACCGGAAAGACCATCACCTTGGAAGTCGAGTCGTCGGACACAATTGACAACGTGAAGTCGAAGATCCAAGACAAGGAGGGCATCCCACCGGATCAGCAGCGACTGATCTTTGCAGGCAAGCAATTGGAGGATGGTCGTACTCTTTCTGACTACAACATTCAGAAGGAGAGCACACTACACTTGGTGCTTCGACTTCGAGGTGGCCAGTAGACCTCTTCGACATCGACGAGACCATGATGAGACGGCGTTTTGGGAATGCTCATTCCTTTTGGGCTAGGAATTGGGCCGAAGCACTTACAAAGCATGCATGCATACATAGACATAGTCATCAGACAGCGGCGCAGTGAGCGCGTGTTCATCACATGAATGATATTATGTCCCTCTCTTTCAATCGCAATCTTCCCCATAGTTTCATGTTTCGATTTGCGGCTGATGGATTTTGCTGCTGATATCGGTTGCCACTCCGGACGTGGCCACCGTCACCATTGCCACTAGCCCTATATTCGCAGACTTTCCACGATTGCTCATTGCCAACGTGGACTAGCCAGCAAAGCCTCGACAGCAGGTCGTGATTTTTCCATGCGTTTCGCCGAGTAGGTGCCTGCCGCTGCGGCAGCCTCGTTCGTATCGTTGTCCATCATCAATCTCGTGACTATGCGAATCTTCATATCTTTGTCCCTTGGTACCATTTTCAGGTTCAGGATTTGTTGGACACCATTCCCTCCCATGTTAATGCTCTGAACAGGCAGCATGCCAGAATATTTCTATCATATCGGCATCGAACTGTTTGACACTCATTCATCGTCTCCAGTTAATTTGTCGCAGGCATTTAGAGCACTGAATCCCTTCATCTCACAGCGTCCACGGCCTGCGCGAGACCACAAATACGACAGTATGAGATCGTCAATCCCGTCGCGCCTTTCAAGTCAGATCATCCCCTCCATCCCCGACGACGGAAGAATAGATCATGTGGAAGTGGAAGCTGCAGACGGCGACGATGTCACTGTTGGCATTGGCACAAATTTGGCAAGTGCTCAGACCAGAGCAGTCTTTGCCGCTACAGAAGCTTCGGGCGCAGGCGAGCAGGGTATCGTGCATCTCTATCGAGATGCAGAAGAGACGCCAGGCCTCTACCAGAATGGCGATCGAATACCTCCGTCGCATTTGTGGGATGGGAGTGCATCAGCGAGAGGACGTCCGTCGGGAAGCAGACCTACCAACCCGCCCAAAGACGAAGATTGCGCCATCCTCTCCATCCTCGCTGTGCCCTCGTACATGACCCCAAAGGACTTTCTAGCATACGTCGGGAAAGATACAAGAAATGCTGTCAGCCACTTTCGAATGATCCGGACCAGCAGGCTGAATCGATACATGGTGCTGATGAAGTTCAAAGACGGCCGGTTTGCTCGCCAGTGGCAGCATGACTGGAATGGCAAAGTCTTCAATAGCATGGAACCGGAAACGTGTCATGTGGTATTTGTCAAGTCGGTCGAAGTGCTGCGCAACCAAGACCTTCAGGCGGCAAGAGATGGGCTGGAGCATGCGGCGATGGGTAGCGGGACTTTGAACGGCCGTTCAGCATTAGCGCCATTGAACAAACCTCTTGCTCCTCCCACCCCCTCGCTTGTCGAACTGCCAACGTGTCCAGTCTGTTTGGAGCGGATGGACGAATCTACTGGTCTGCTCACCGTCCTGTGCCAGCATGTCTTCCACTGCACCTGTTTGGAGAAATGGTCTGGCGGAGGCTGTCCTGTCTGCCGATACTCCCATGATGACTTTTCCACAGGCATATCAAGGCCGAACAAGTCCAAGAAGTATGACGCGTCTAGAGGTGAGTTCGAGGTGGACAACCAAGACGACCTGGAATGTGGTGAGTGCCGTATCACACAATCTCTGTGGCAGTGTCTCATCTGCGGCTACGTCGGCTGTGGACGGTACGCAGGGAAGCACGCCTACCGCCATTACGAACGCACCGGACATACCTTTTCTCTTGATCTTGAAAGCCAACGTGTCTGGGATTACGACCGTGATTGCTACGTTCACAGGATAATCGCCAATGGCTCGTCTTCCAATGGAGAGAAACTGGTCGAACTCCCTGGTCGAAGACGAGAAGGCCAAGTCACTGCGTTGCAGGATGATGAAGATCTTGATGTTGCCAAACGAGAAAACCTGGCATTCGAGTACACCCAGTTGCTGACATCGCAGCTTGAAAGCCAAAGAATCTACTTTGAGGAGATCGTGGCACGCGCCGTCGACAAAGCAACCGAAGCCTCGAAACGAGCTGACAGGGCCGCCGAAGAGGCCACCTCGGCCACAAGCCGGCTCGACAATATACTGGCGGAGAACAAGACGTTGAAGGACAAGGCCGAACACTGTGAGAAGGACGTGTCACGATATCAAGCCCGATTGCAGAAGCTGGAGGAGCAAAAGAAGGGGCTTGACAAGGAACATCAAACCACCAAGGCACTCCTGGATAGTATCTCCACATCGGCCAAAGTGAAAGAAGAGACTGCGACCGCTGAGCGCAACAAACTCTTCAGAGAGCAAGCGAATACCATACAGACGCTCAAAGAAACGATCGCCACGAAAGACTTCTATCTGGAGTCTCTGCAGGAACAGATCGGAGAGCTGCGTGCTCAGTTGGCTGGAGCGAGCCAGCTGCAAGAACTTGTCAAATCGGGGCAGCTGACACAGGAGGAATTGCAAGGCGCGACGATAAGCATGGCGCCTGCTGCAAACAATAGCAACGCCGGCAACAGTAGGGAGTTGCCTCCATCAAAGTATCGAAAGCAGAAACAACTGTTGTCAGCCAATGGCCGCCGGACGCAGCCCTCGCCGACGCCGCGAAAAGACCCAACAGATGACGAGATCAAGCAGTCCATCGGCTCATCCGAAACACTCGGCACTGTGGCATCTCTACTAATCAGCGAAACCGGCCCTGACTACATCTGGAAATCGCACGCCACAGAAGGAGATATTATTCGATGCGGGACCCTCCAGAGGCTTATTCAAAGGAACACCAGAGGTGATTTTGAATTGAGTGGAAATGCTTGTAAGGATACAGTCGTAAACGCATTGCTGGAAGCCGATCTTATTGCAAGGAGCCGTTTAGCTGATCTGAAGGAGTTGGTGGGTAGCGAGTATGAGCTTGCGGATGGTAAGACAGAGCAGGATGTGAGGCAGGCACTGATTGAGACCGGCGTCTGGCAAAAGAAGGAAGAAGAGGGACTTTATGAGAATGATGATCGCAGCCCTACCGTTTCTGGGGATGAGGTGGACGGAACGACCAAGGTGGATGGCAGCGGGAAGGCCAAAAAGAAGAAAAAGAAGAGCAAGAAGAAGAAATGATCCTGCTGGGTGCACAACAAGAGCCGAGATGAATGGACTTGCGCTGGCCAGAACAATGCAATGATTCCTCACCGATTACGGACCTGCCGATACGGACCTGCAGTTGATGAACACAGGTATTCGTCAACTAGGTTGAGGCAGCGATGAACTTTCCGCAGGGGGGCGATCGTGAAACCGGCTGCATTCGATCGTGCCTTCAGCATTCGTGACAAGACATTGGGAGATTGAGTTGTCTGGTTGGCCGCTTTGACAATCACAAATTTGGGAGTTGGTTGCCCGCTAAGAGGCCAAGTATGGTACCGAAGGTCCCGGACAAGCCATTCGCCATCCCGAAGATTTTCGGGCGTGCGAAGTGGAAAGGTCTAGCGAAGGCTACGGAGCAGAGCCATCAGCCAACTGACGACAGTCTCCCGGCAACAGAGTCCGGGGTATGTGCATCGGAGCTGTACAAGACGCCCATCTGTATGGTGCGGACAATGAGGATTACCAGGCGGGAAACCACCAAAGACAAGAAGCTTAAGCGGCGTCTCTTTAGGTTTGTTCACTGCATTGATTGGCTCATTGTCGAGATCTGCACCTTCAGGACCGAGGCAGCTCGATATGCTGCAAATCCCGACCCAAGTCATCCAATCTAGGCGATGTGCAAATTGCCCCATGTTATGTTAGTACAGTCAGGCTCTTCAATCCATTGTTAGATTGACCAGCAATGATCTTATTGAATGCAGAGCCCCTAGCTGATATGTTGGGGGAATTGGGAATTCAATAACTAAACTCCCCTTTCCTGAAGGGTGGAGCCCAGAGTGTATCGCTCGACGATCTGGACTTCAATGTTCCGGACCGCGCATCTATTTTCTTTGCATCTATGTATGCATGCATGCATGCCCATCACTATCCGCATTTGCATTATCATGCAATATGTCTCCAAACCACGCTTTGGCTTTCCCGGACATTACATTGTACTAGGTGCAAAAAGATGTCATTTGTGCGGTGAGTTGGCCATGCCGAATCGCATCGTCGATCCTCGAGACTAGCAACTGTCGTGATGCCGGAGATTGTGGGTTTGAACGAGAGCTGGTGAGGGTTCAACTTTGTGGAACAGCTGATGTCGTGGATGCCGGAGATTGCGGGTTTGTGCAAAGAGTTGGTGAGGGTTCGACAATCACTTTGTGGAATAGTTTGAATGTCATGAAGTCACCCCTGACCTCTCGGCAAGCTGGTGACCCCAACATCCTTTCCCAAGTCGTGCGAATCCTCCTGGGTCGTGCGAATCTTCCTGTATAGTACGAATCTTCTTCAGTCGTGCAGACGCAAATCAGTGGCATCGCCCCGTGTACCACAAACGGCGATGTCATCTATTCAGTGCTGCGTGGCCTTGGACAGGTGCAGGAAGCACCCTGCTGGTACATGCCAAGGCAAAGAGATCTGCTGAGGTAGCTGGAGACGCAATACCAACGTTGATGACACCATCGGCATGATCTGGATGAGATCGGTAGACAAGGCTGCCAGATGCATTAGCCATGTCACATGTTCCAGCCGGAGTCGGCTGGCCCTTTACGTACAAACGTACGTTTTAATATTTGTGCAATGGACATGGCTGTTGTCTCATCAATGTCATTATTGCCATCAAGGGGACGCACTATGGATTTTGAACATTTCTTCACATAATGTTGCCGATACGAACTGGTGGCGCTCGGAATCGACCCTTTAGCTCCCAGTCTAGCCCAGTACGAGCCTGGATCTCTCTTTCGGGACCTGCATAAGCGGGGAATGGGGCTTGCGGCTTGCCATTGGGCTGTTGAAAACAGCAACTAGCAAGGAGTGATCATTTCATGACATGGGGGAGGCGCCTCTACATTTCTGAATGTGCGGTTGCGAGATTTGGGCGGATGGCCCGATGGGAATTTCGTTCAACCGCAAGCTCAGGAACAGTTCGCTGTCACAGAAGATCGATCGCGTCTATCGAGCATCATGACCCTTAGTCCCCCTGCAAGTCCTTTTGTGGCATCACTAAGATCGGCAGATGAACCTTGGACCCTCACGATAATGTCAAGAACGCAAAGTGGCTCCAGCCATCTACAAATAGCCGAGAACGGGGTCTACTTTGGACAATCTCGTCACAATAAATTTGTCAGTGGGTTCATTTGCTGGATAGAGATTGTCAATTCGCTTCCACCATTGCTCCAATACAGCATCCGCCTCCCAGGGTATGCATGCGGATGTCCTAACTTGAATCTCCGCTTGGAATCAGCTGAGTCTCCGAATAATGAACCCCTCCAGAATGTCAAGGGCCTGGAGAAGATGGAGAGATTACCCGGGGGTCTCGGCAGGTTGCACTAGTCCGATAAGGACGCGGCCAGGACTTCGATCAATTAGTGAAGGACGAAAAGCTTGGATGTGTGACAGAGTTCGAATGACGAGTCGCTCAATCGCCCTATGCCGTGAGATATCAGAACCCATTCCTAAGGTGACCAGGGCGCATTGGTCTGCTGACCCCAGCTACAGTAGCTTCGTTCCGCCAAAATATGACATGTCAAAAAGCGTGATCACAGTCAGCTGCGGCCGAAACCATGATCACGGCAGCTAAACTCCCCCTGGCCAAGATGGCTAGCCCTAAAGACGCTCGTATGCGTCGTCTATGTGTTTCAGTTCGGACTGAAAGTAGACGCAATCCGCTAAAATGAATGGCTTCGTGCCTTCTGGAGCTGTCAAGTAAGATTGACGCCGCGCAGGCATAATCGCGATCTTGTATCGTTTTCCGACTATTGGACAGGTAACAAGGTTTCGGTTGTGCGCTCCAATTTCAATGATGCTCCCGCCAGATCACGAATGAATCACTGACCACGGCCCTTCCTATGCACTAAATCAAAGTTCCACATTCTACCTTTGCTCCCGTCCGATGCAACATGTGATGCATTCCGCTTCTTCGAAGCTTGGACCCCTAAGAAAAGGTGTGCTGCTTTGTTGTTGATCCGTTGATAGCACATAATTTTCCGGTTGTTTGCACGGAGGAAAGAAATCGAAGTACGTGATTTGCCCTACGCAAGTCACAGTAATTGATCCGACGCCCACCGGGTGGTAGCACAAAGTTTCGGCCTTTCTCAACGCCATCGAATGCGCCAAAAAGAGCGGACAGAGATGTTTGTTTTGATGTAAAAGGATGAGGAAGTATAAAGAGCTCGAAAGTTGAGGTCTTCATGTCATTCCAGAATCCTATTCTGGGCCAACTCAAATCTCTGCTCTTCCCTTTTTGACGTCTCCATCAGCCACAGCGCCACCATCTCCCCACGCCAATCACCAACAATCCAGCATGGTTTCCTCCATGGTCGACAGCAGCAATTCAGCGGGATTGTCGGGGGCATGCAATATCAAGAGAACAGACGGAGAAGATGTCCAAGCAATGGTCAGGACTGTTGCCTCGATTTGAGCTTCTTCGACTAACGCAGCTCAGACCTGCGACCACATGAACGGAGTCAAGTGCCCAAAGTGTAAGGCTAAGGGTCAAGAAGTCTGGGTCATTCCAGGCACTCGATGCCACAAATGTGGAAATCCCTGCAGACGTTGAACGCTATGATCATTCCCGAAAGGTGTGCCGTTCTCGTCACCGCATGCCAAACCGCAAAGGCTGTCGTACCCGTTTGCCGACGCGCGGACCATCTGGATGGTGGTGAAGGCGATAAAGTTTGGGGAATGATCATAGTAGCTGTCTTGGGGAAGGTAAAACGCTATCATGGGTGAGAGAATTTTCCGAGACTGATAGTTGGAGTGGATAGACTTCCCCGGTTTCGGATGTTCGGCTGGAGGGAAGATTGTCGTGGTTTGAGGTATCAGACGACCCATCACGGCCATCGGCACATCTCGGTCGATGCATGTTCTGCAATCTGAGACAGGCCGTGGCGGGCTCAGATGATACCGCAATGAGTCGTCGCAAGCGGTGCGACGACGAACTCGACCAAGCTTCATACGACGCAGAGTCGGCCGGTGGCTGGCGGTTCAAGTATCCTCGTGGACCAAAGCAATAAGGTTTCCCATTCGGCCTAGCAGGACGGTGTAACAATGTATCACAACAGGCTGCGGCCATATTGCTCGAGCCGGAAGGGTCAGCAATGCGGCATCATTGGTTGACATCTGCAGAGCCGTTGCTGCAACGAAGATGTATCGTAGATTCCAAGGGGGGAGGACTGGGATGTAATCATGCCTGTACAACAGCCTCTGTCACAACAGAATAGCATTTGGTGTCTTTCATGTTTGATTCGACATCGTGAGACTCGCAACTTCTCGGTGGAGGCCAAGATCGAAATACGAGATGTACGCTTCGAGCTCGCCAGCTGCTTGCTTGACAATGTGTCTGACTTCTCCCACATCCACAGTGTTTTTCTGCATGCTGTCCAGATGATTTTGCAACTGTTGTAGTATAGGCTTCATGCCGTCGTCTCGCAACAGCTCAGTGATAAGTGGTTCCAAGGCCGTCTTCCCCTCGTTCTCTAACGCAAGCAAATCAATATCTTTGTCGTTCTCACCGAGTTTGCGCGCAGTAGAATGCAGAGTCTTGCTCTGCTCCCGCCTGTAGGCTTCGTTGGACTTGAGGCTCTGCTCAAGATGTTCAACTTCTGCTTCATCTTGCTTCAGCAGCTGCTCTTCTTTTGCAATTTGTGCTCGAAGCAGATTCATCGAATGGATACTGGCTGTGAGCTGCTCTTCGATCTTGCTGACGCGATGGAGATTGGCTTCATGATCAAAGTGATGTTCGTCAGTGGCAGGAGGGAACGGGATGCGTGTGAGGCGGTCAGTCAATCTGGATCATTGTCAGCCAGGACCTGAGAGGGGGGACTCCAAGTGTTGCTTTACTTATTGGCCACCTTCTGAACACAATCTTCTGTGCCCCTGTCAATTGCTGTCCTTGCCTTTCGGCTTCTTGATTGTTCCTTCGCCGACTGAATCACCTCTCGAGCAGCGGTATGACTAGAGGAAGGCAAGTTCTTCCATTTCTTGCGAATCGTCGCCTCCGAAACGTACTTGACGCGTGGTTCCAGCGTCGCATATTCCCCTCCTGAGCGTTTTGATCTGTCAGGACGACCCATAGGAGACAATGACGCGTGCTCCAATACGTGATCTCGGTGTTGGGCCTTTGGTCTTGTTTGGCAAAGGGCGTGATGGCTGGTCAAGCATGTGGTGAGGTCACCACCAAAACAAGTCTACTTGCTTGGCATGAATTCGATGCTGTTGCGACCAATGTTGGTGGAAGTACAGGACTACAGACGAAAGCTGCGCAACGGCAATCTGTGCAGCGCGAGAGCATTGCTGGCATCAATTCAAAGTGTTCAAGAAATGAAAAGGCCGATGAAAGGATGTTCAAAAGTGGTCGTCGGAAGGTAAACATACCTGGCCAAGCCTCTAGTCATCTTGCCCATTTTTATTTCATCCTCAGTTTTGCCGAATGCCCAACGTGAATGTTCACCTGAATTACTTGCCTCCGATCCTGAGCAAATAGCCCATCCGTTCTCGATGCTCATGCTCTCAAATCCAACGTGATTGCTCAAGAAGTATTGTACCGCCATTTCCAAGTTCCGAAGTCAGACGCTTTGTTCCTCTCCAGCTCCAATCAGCCAAAGTCCACCATCCTCCACCTGCCAAAACCCACATGAGACAAGCTGCCCGCCATTGCATTTTCGACCACGTCCTTAACTCTCATCACAACCCTGGAAGAGAACCAAATTCACCTCATTGCCTGAATTCCCTAACCCGGCACTAGTGGCAATCTCACTTCAACTTGTGAATGTTCCACAACTGTCGAACTAGATAATTCTGCCAGCCAGGACATCAAGCACCTCTTTGACAGAACGCCACTACTTCCGGGTGGTTCCCGTTTGTCTGAGACAACTGACGTCGTCCTACCTGGCACGTTGGGGCTTTTCCTCGTAACTCGTAGCGATATGTCGACCCTTCAGCAGCGTCGGCCTCAGCAGGCGCCCGTCTCACCAGCAAACGAGAAGAGCCTTCAATCTAACTTAGGCCCATCCGACACAACTCCTCTTGTCTCATCTTCCGTGATTAAGACTCTACTTGCATTCACCGCCGCGATGGTTGTCATCCCAATTGGCTCCTATTTCGTCACTGTCAACACTCTTTTCCGAGGTAATTCAACTTTCGCTGGTGGATTTGCCGCACTAATGGCAAACGTCGTCTTGATTGGATATGTCATTGTTGCGTGGAAGGAAGATCAAGAAGACCAAAAGGAGAAAGGGGCAATTGGAACGGGCGTCAGAGGACCGGAGCAGAAGAAAGATAAATGAGCTAGCCATGATCGGTATGGGCTTGAGGAACGAGGGAGGATCGGGCTTGTCGTGGTCTTTCCATGACTTTGAATTTGCTAGCATGATACATCTCAAATGTTAACGAAAAGCTGATGCTGATGCAAGGGGCCACACATTCTCTTCTCCACGTCCGTTTCAGCATGCATCAACCCTCCCAAACACAAAGCTTCACGTTCCGATAACCTCAAACTCCTACAAACTACAATTTGGACGGCATGGTCCAACGGGACGACGTCGCTAATAGGCTCACCAACAATATGAAGATTTTCTGATCTCAAAGGTCACGAACAAGCGATGATGGTGTTCGGAATCGACACAACCTGGTCTCTCCAATGAATCTGACTTTACCATAGTCTTGGGAACTGAAGCAGGTATGGCCCTATCTAAACAGACCAGGCACCGCTGCTAAAGTGATGCAGGGGAACCGGAGTCGTGTCACGCTTGCAGCACCTCATCACTGGTCTGCAGCAATGTACAAAACGGTTCAACACTTCTGCAAGCGCGGATCCCGGAGCGCCAGAAGATGGGAGTCCGACGCTGGTGCCTCCCTGCGTGAGGGTTCCCATTTGTGTTAGGAACAGGCTGGAAGGGAAAGCCACAGGGTTCGGGGGCTCCCAATGCTGGGAAGTCAGACTGCCTCTATGCGAAGGGGAACTAGTCTTTCATTCCCGGAGGAAAGCTTCCTCGTCCGTACCCCCGGATGCCGACGAAGCAATGCCAGCAAAGTCGAGGAGAATATTCATCTTGGCGCGTCAACTCTAAACAGACCAACGTCCTAGTTCAAATTTGGGGTCTCACCGTCGTCTTCGTTGCTAGCCGGCTCGGTTGAGCGGTTTGTCTCCCAGAAGTACTCTGGTCCCTGGAAGAAGATATCTGTCATGAAGCATGAGGCACAGCCCACCATTACTAGACGTCTTCCACAGAACATGACTGGGCTGCTTGTTGTCAAGTGACCAAAGCTCCCTCCCGCTTTGCTGACTGTCATTGAACCAAAAAGCCCAAACCAAGCAAGAAGCTACACATCTTTCCATCGAGTAGCCTCTGCCTGCATAGCAGGTGCCAACTCGCTCATCATACCCGCAGCCCAAAACAAGCATGCTCTAATTACCACTCTCGGATCAGCCGCTCCTTCGCTTGGAGCACCAGTCTCCTCACACAACCCGCTCTTCCGCCTCCAAACAACACCCTCTCCTTCACTCTTTCAACTTTCTCCTCGGGCCACCTTCCGTCCGTCCTTTATCCATCAACACATGTCCAAATGATATCAAGAAACACACAACTTACCTTTCCCACCCTATCCACCATCTCGACTGACCAATGACACATCCGATCCACTACGAAGTCTATCCGAGAAAGATGGCCGAGGTGGAAACGCCATTCGCACCCTGCATCATGCTAAATCAGATTTGAATATTGACAACGAAGTAGGATGAAAGATGGAAGCATGCATCCCAACCTACCTTGCAGCTCCTCCATCGCCAGCTTACTGCATATGGTGTGTGTCGCTGAGCTGTCAACATTGGTAATGCGCAAATAGGACGCTACTGGATCGCGAGAGAGAGAGAGATTCGGACGCAAATAATGGCATGGCGCTTCATTCCGCAAGTCCAGGTGCCCCTGATGGCAACATCAACTCACACCCCAATCAGCTCCCTTACGGTCAATCATTTATTGCTGCCTAGCAGGAACAGGGCTTGGCGGAGTCAGAAGGAGATGCCAGGGCCAGGTCACTGCGTCAAGCACAGCAGGTCAACTCTTGGATCTGCTACCGAGTATCGAGATCGAGATAGAGATAACGACAGCGGCAACTGTTATTCTCCTCCAGCGCGGCTGACCTCACCGGGCTTCTGTGGGTGTGGCCCCGCTGTGCCGTCGTTCAATGGGTCCCCAAAAATTTAACAAAAACAATCGACAGCCGGGATTCGCTGGTGGTCACCCACCCAACTACTAGCCAGTCGGTATGAGGCTTAAGTTACAGGTGATCAAACGGGAACCTCTGTTTTCCACATCCTATGGTCGATTGCGGAAAGAGAGTTTGATATATGAACATATAAACACCAGGACTGGCGCGAGAGACTGAAATGTTTTTCATTTCTGCGCGCTTCTGACCCCTGATCTGCTCAGCTCCCTCTTCAACCACTCGTCCGTCTTACCAGTCCTGACCTCCCAACATTCTCACTCTCCAGACTCGCCCCAATCCCGCAATCTGGGTGGACGGGAGGGAGAGGGAAGAAAAGTGGAACACGAACATGGATGTGGTCTGAATGTCGCCGGTCTGTTGGTTGCTTGGGCCTCGGCGGCGGAGCAGGAGGTGAACCTGTCACATCTCAGACGCACTGTGCCGGCATCACTCTGCCTGCTCTTGCCATCAGCCGGTCAATGCCAGCGGATATCAAGTGCGGAATATCTTTTATATGACGGGCTGAGGTCAGTGAACATTTCCATCGAAATCGCGAAGGATACGAGCCCTGCAGCTAGCTGCATGCTGTGACAATGGTTGCCAACGGTAGAAGCTGCACAGATTCGTAGTCCAGGGACAAATGAACGGCATGTCAGGTCTGCACATCATCAATGGAATGGCAGCAGAAATCGGCCGTCACGATGGCAACCATGACCGTCGGCTAGGATCAGCATCAGCTCTGGAAACGGTTTTGGCTATAGACGTGCACATATGATATAGAAATTTGGGCCATATCAGCAATACTTGTGTCCAAACGAATGAATCCGTTGATTTATTAGAATGTGCACTAAATTCATCTCCTCAAAATTGTAGGCTCATTAACTTCGTAGGCATGGACTTTGACTTGTATTCGATGGGCTCGACAACGAAAGTCATTGTCCTGCTTCCTCTTTTCTGTGCAACACCGCTCGGAGCACAGAAGGTCATGTCGTTCGTCTCTCATCGATGATCGGAGGGGGTCGATACTGCGCGCCAAAAAGTAGCTAGCCATCGCATTCATCTGGTTTTGTCTAACGCTCGTCGATATATATGTGAGTTGCTGTTCGCCAGATGGCGATCCAAAGTCATCCGGTAGGCAGCTCAAAAGCGACGCGCCTTTACGCTGATTGCCGTCATTCCAGGGGCGACACTGGTAAAACTCAGTGTATCGACTGGCCTGCTCTTGCTTCCTAAGCTTGTCCGACTACGCTCTCTTCGAAAACGTCCTCTTAATCCAACTCTGCCTCTTGGGCGGTTCCTGTTTCGTGTTCGGTTTCGTCTTCTGCAATCTTTCGCCATTCGTCACCGGGCCCCCCATCCTATCCATATCCGAGTTGAAGGACTTTGGTGGTGGGAGAGGAGGATTCACCGGTTGGAATTCCAACCCGTAGTCGTCGATCAACTCGCTAGGCTGATTGGCGTAGCCATTGGGCATGGCTGAAGGAGGGTATGGATTCCGCATGAACCCAGCAGGTTGTCTGAAGGGGTTGGTGCCATGTTCGCCTTCTGGCTTTCGCTGGTTCATTTGGTGGAGCTGATCAAAAGAACTGTTTTGTGAACTTTGATTCGTGCTCTTCGACATTTCATCGGATCCGCTCGTCATGGTCTCGTAGGACTGTTGCTGATGAAAATGCATGCCACTGGGTGATTCTCGATTTGACATGATTGGGACGGATTGATACCGCATGTGTTGCGGTCGAGTCGGGCCGTGCTGGACGGGGCCACCTTCTTCTGCAAATGCATCCGGTCGAAAGCCATGCGAATTGTTTCTGTTGTAGTAGCCGCCTTGGTGAGGGCCCGGTCGCGGCCCAGATCGTCCGTTCGGGGAGTACATTGCGTGCGGAGAGCCGTAATAGCTGTTTCGCCGCGATTGAGCGTCCCAGCTGAATTGGGCCGCTGGTGACAGTTAGCAAAGCTTTGTCGCAGGGAACAGCTGTGAGCTTACGCGGTCGCTGCTGTGAAGATCGCCTGCTGGTTGTTCCTTCGGCTGCGGCGTTGAACGATCGAATGGTGTCGAGTGGCCTCTCCATTCGGGATCGGGTGGGATTTGATCGGTCTGGATCAGCTGCAACGGGTCAGTCCACGCGAAAGGCAAACGGGGCTGAGGTGGCGTACTGATTATATTCCCATCTTTGTCTCTGTGCTGCATCAAGCGCAAGTTGTCGAGGTTTGAATTTTCCAGAGCCACAGCGGCTGCACCTTTGTCAGCGATCATCCAAAGCCGTGCGGCAGGATCTCTTGCCTGGCTGCGCTTCACTTAGAGCTTTCGTGGGATCTGATTTGCCCTCAAGCCTTCTCTTGTCTTTGGCGCTCTCTGTGAGGTCAAGCTTGACGTGGGACCGAGAACTCCGATGTGAGTGAGTTGAGGCATAGCTCACAGAAGTGGTAGCCCGAGGCCTTTCCGGCCGGGCCTGCTGAGGGGATGTCGGAGGAGATATCGTCGTCATCTTCAAAGACGGTCGCTGTCAATTCTCAAATACAGTAGAGCAGGCAACAAGGTCTGTGACTCGCGGCACATGCGGCTTTGCTGACAATATCCCCAAAACAATGCAGACACTCTGCAGCAGTAATGCTCAGATTATGTCTGTGGCTAGCGCCCTGTCGTGTTGCGAGAAAGTGGCAGGCTGTTCTTCTCGAGTCGGTGGCAGGACGAACCAGATGGACGACCGGGGGAGTCGGGTTACCAAAACGACCGGGGAACGGCGATTAAGGTTTGTTGTTTCGGAAACGGGGTATTTCAACAACCAAGAAGCATCGAGAAGTCAAACAATCTACATGGCCGGTGAAGATGAATTGGATGCAAAATGGAAGACGCATTGCGATAGAAGCAGTGGAGTTACGCCTGGTGATAATGATGCTCCCATCATCGATAGCGATGGAGTCGTATGCTGAGTCGTGGTGGGAAAATTGGGCCTGTTGCCTCAAACCACAGAGCCACTGAGCCTCTTGCGTCGACTACGCCGGGCTACTGATGGAAGCTTAATCCACCAGCCGCGGTGAGCCGGGAAGAGGACTGCATTGCATGAAAAAAAACTTGAAAATGGCAGAGCAGGTCGACCACGAGAACGGCCGCCCTTGAAAAGAAATCCTCGCGCCCCAACACGACGCGATGAACCTAACCCAGAAACAGTAAAGACTTGGATGTACCTGCTGGGAGTCCCAAACCTGGCCACTAAGATGCCGCTGTGCTGCTCGCTCTCCAAATCGACCCCTGAAACAGTCAGAAGTTTAGAGTTAAATGGTGTGGCAGGCCGTTGCTAGGGAAGCCAACAAGATATGTACGTTGACCTGAGATCCTTTCCACCCGCCCAGTGAGAGGCGAGTTCGCTGGCAGTGTTGCAAAAACCTGTCCAGCTAGGACGCGCAAACCACTCCATCCGCTGGCCAGGATTCTCCCAGCACTTCATCCCTGTCTGATAGCTCTCTATTTTAGCGAGCTTGGACTGGCAAGCTGAAAGGCGGCTTCACGGGAAGACATCCTAAGGAGCCTGTTTGAGGAATGTCTCTGATGCTGTACGAGCGCAGCTATCTACGCTGGCTTGTGCTTCGAATGCCTGTTTCTCGTGCGCGGAACCTGAAATCGCAGTGGCCGAACCCATCAAGGCTTTAGCATCTTGGTACATGCAGGTGTTGTACGAGTCAAGCTTGATCAAGAATGTTCCGGTGTACCCACTATCGGGCCTTATCCCTTCTCGACCCGTCCTCCACGTCTCCACGCCTCCAATGCCCTCATCTCAGGTCCGGTGGCGAAGTTACTTGGGTACATCTGACATCATTGGGGGAAAATTCAAGCATGGCAAAGATGCCAGTTCATTGCATCATCACCTTCTGGTAGCACATCTCCTTTGCTTGTTTGCTTGTTTTCGTCTCAAAACGTTGCTCATGTACCTGCAGTGTCTCTCGGAGCTAACTTGCTTGATACGATGAAGAAACGCATGGAGGGTGATGAGAAGGGCGGAATTGTATTTGGGTCTATTTCGGCTTGGAGACAAATGGTCGGGTTCTCTCTGTCCTTTGAATGTCCTGAGGATTGTGCAGAGTCCGCTAAACAAAGATTGTGGCTGGCAAGCATGGACGGGGTGGCCTTTGAGGTGTTAGCCATGTTTCACGCAAAGAATCATCAATTTCCAGCCACTATCGTGCATGTCAGTCCGTGGGAACCAGTTGACGAATGATTTGCTCAAGCAGCCGCAGATTTCGAGAAAACCATGGGATTGTTGTCTTCATTGGCCGTATTTCGCGATGAACTTTGTGTAATGGCATGGTTTCCGCCCTGAGGGCAACCACTGCTGTAGAAGCAAGCTTTCAGACTGAGCAGCTTAGCCATGACGTACGTGACTCGCTTGCATGGGCTCGCGGCAAACAGCCTTGCTCTCCATTGCGCACTACTACTCCAGCCCGCCAACTTCAGAACGCTCACAATGAATGTCCACAATGCCCAGCTAGGGAGCGCCAGTCGTACTGTAGGTCGGATGCTGTCGCTCTTCTCTGCGGCATTGCCGGGTGTGAGCAGTGACGCTTCCAATGACAAGTAGCTGCGACGGTGAGCGTGTCAACCACTGGCCTTCATGACAGCGTCCACTCTAGCAAGAGAAGACCTGTCCAGGTGGTCCGGGGAGAGTCATGCAGGTGGGGCTCAGGAGATAGAAGGCCGTCTTTTCACGAATTCGTCCAGGTCGTGCCTCGTTGCAACACCAAGAACGAACTTCCTTCCACTGTCAGTGACGACAGCAAAATCTTGCTTTGTTCCTGTTGCATATTGGCCCACATTCTCAAAGAAGCCTTCTAGCTCCCATAACTCGGTGTCCATGGTTATGACCTGATACTTCTTGCTGGCACTTCTCTTGAACTTGACCATGGCCTTCTCGACGGGATCAGACGGTGCAAGTTGCTTGGACTCGAACAGGGACTTCAGTTTGGAGACTGTCAGGTAGCCTAGCAGAGAGCGAGTGTCACCAGAGACGACGGTGAGGTGCGAGTAGTCATGGGACGAGGCAGAGAGCATTGCGTCGGATAACGATGTGGTAGGAGAGGTTGAGAGCGCCGGAGGCAAATCAAGGTCTGCGACTGTAGCTCCGCGGTATTTTCTTGCCCATGAAGCGAGCAAAGCATTTGTTTCATCTTCTGGTGCTGTGGTGCCATTCACCTGTGGTGACGCCATCTTCTCTGTGTGAAGTTCTGCTAGGGGCACTGGCGGAAGTACGGTTCTCAGGAAGGGGCAGTGACAAGTGACGAATACCGAAATGTGCAGTCTTCCGGCTGATAATGCTTGCTAGATGTAATCTGGGGTTTTTTTTGACAATGCGATTGTTCTTCAAAAAGTGGATCAAGTGGGAGGGGAGTCCGGGGTTAGCTTAAACCCGCGGGTTCGGTTGCTTTTACTTGTTGGCCTCTGACGTACCAACTGCTCATTTGTGGAGATGAAGCTCGACCTCACCAAGGTACGTTGCAAGTTGCACACTACACTCTGCAGCATCGAAGTCGAGTTGGCCCATCCTTGCGCCCTGCATAGTCAGGCACATCGTCGACAGTAGCAGGTCTACACGGCTCGAGACTGGTAGTTCTTTTTCATCGTTGAACATCTCGGAAAGCGGGGAAGCTGAGCATTCACCAGACATTCAGTAGATAAGCCAAATCATCGCCCAACATGGTCGGACTCTTCCCTTCACAGGCTGCCATTAGCCGCTCTTTCCTACCAACGTCTCCCTTTTACAAGCCAGAGCCCGCGCCGCACCCACAGAAGCGGCCGATCTTCTCGGCATGGAGCGCGGCCGATACGGTCAAGGACAAAGCTCAGGCGCTAAGCGCCGAAGCTGTCAAAGAGTATGAGAAGGCCAGTCAGAAGGCGCAAGCAAAAGCTGGCAAAATCGAGCTCTACTCGGGCAAGTACTACGCCGCTTGCACCGTCGGAGGGATTCTAGCTTGCGTAAGGGACCACACGACAGCAGAGCGATGGATGGCTGACGGACAATAGGGCACCACTCACACAGCTGTCACTCCGCTTGATCTTGTCAAATGCCGAAGACAGGTCGACGCGAACCTGTACAAAGGCAACATCGATGGATGGGCCAAGATCTGGAGAGCTGAAGGCCTTCGAGGCATCTTCACTGGTTGGGGTCCCACCTTTGTCGGGTATTCCGTCCAAGGCGCCGGAAAATATGGCTTCTATGAATACTTCAAGCATTTGTACGCTCAACTCGCCGGCGAGGAAAATGCTGCCCGATACAAAACTGCTCTCTTCCTGTCTGCTTCAGCTTCGGCCGAATTCATCGCCGATGTTGGTCTATGTCCCTTCGAAGGTGTCAAGGTTCGAATGCAGACCTCCATCCCCCCAGCCTTCTCCGGAACCATGCAAGGAATCAGCTACATCACTGCTAGGGAAGGTGTTGCCGGGTAAGTTGTAGGGGCCCATGTGTGTTGTGTCATCTGCTGACCATCGAGAAGTCTCTACAAGGGTCTGAACCCGCTTTGGGGACGACAGATCCCATACACCATGATGAAGTTTGCCTCGTTTGAAAACATTGTGGCCGCCATTTACGACTATCTCCCTGGAACCAAGAATGACTACGGCAAGGGAGCTCAGACCGCCGTTGCCTTCACCGGTGGTTACCTGGCCGGTATCCTCTGCGCTATTGTGTCTCACCCTGCCGACGTCATGGTTAGCAAGCTCAATGCTGAGCGTCAGCCTGGAGAGAGTTTCGGTGCTGCCACAAGCAGAATCTACAACAAGATCGGGTTTATGGGCCTCTGGAACGGTTTGGCTGTCAGAATTGTGAGCCAACCCCCTTTCCCGACCAAATTGCGCATCCGCTGACTATACTTGCAGGTCATGATTGGCACTCTCACTGGCCTTCAATGGATGATCTACGACTCGTTCAAGATCTTCATGGGCTTGCCAACTACTGGTGGCGGTGGTGAGAAAAAGAAGACTGCTTAGACAAGTAGAAACACAACATGGGTAAACGGACTTGATTATTTACGTGTTATGATAGTTGCTCAAGGAAATGTACTGTGTATATCCATCTCTCACTTCCCTCCCTCTAGTTTCTCGGAATCACCTCGCATCTAAGAGTCAGGAAGGTTGTTCCTCACGACTCGAATTCTGACTGGCTTCACGGGCATAATAATATCTTCTAAGCGCAGAACAGGCCATGTCAAGCACCAATCACCGGAAGTCTGAGAGTCCTGATAAAGCGCTTGGCAAAGATCCAAAATGACGTCGGAACCTTATCTGGATCTCGTGGGAGCGAATCGCAGGCAATCCTGGAGGCAACATCCCATTGACCTGGGACAGGCCACCCAAAACCGCCTCGGAGTTCGTTCGTGTCCATGTCCTTGGTATTAGCCATGTCGCTACTTGTGGCTGACCATGAGCATGATATAATGCATCGCGTCACTTTGATGGTCCTGGCCCCCCAGTATCTACCCAGGTATTTACGGAACTGTGCATCAAAGCAGGAAACACCTGATTTCATCCCATTGCGCCTGAACACTAATTAGCTTCAAGCTCAACGCTTGCGATATATCTGCCCGAAAGACATGTCCTCCAACATCTCTCATGGCCGCGGAGGTAAGCCCTGCGGCGCTCTCAGTGCGCCGGCAAAGTTAATGCGGGACTCTAGGCGCTGCGAACATCCGGCCCGATGATACAGTCTACACAGACGGAGAGATCACGCGCGAAGGCCCCCCAGGAGATCAAGGAGATGGCCCATACTCGGCCGGACGAGGTGGCGCAGGGAACATTGCCCAGGAGACCACGCCAGAGCCACGCGTCGGGGACGAGGACATCATTCCAGAGACAGCCGTTCGCGAGCATAAGCCAGGGAATTATCACTATGGTCGTGGCGGCGCGGGCAACGAAATTCATGAGAAGGCTAATTCACACAATGGTTCCGACAAGAAGGCTCCTCATGAGAGCATAAAGGACAAGGTCATGGGTTTCTTGCACAAGCACTAGATGCGAAGGTAGGAAGGGAGAAGAGCAGCAGCAGCGGCGGCAGCGGCAAGGCTACATAGAATCACATAGAGATACCCCAGAATATCCATTGCTCGACGCCAGCAAGACGCAAAGACGGACAGATGACGTGTCAGGCCCTTCTATTCGTGTCCTATCCCAATCACAATTCCGCATTTCGACAAACCCGGATTGAGTGTTCCCGTTTGGCCTCATGCTTGATTGTCTGCTTCATTTGTTTACCTGTTGACCAGTCTAAGCCGAGTTGTCGCATTTGCCGAGCTCAGCCATTCGACGTCAGAACGCGCCCAAGTGTTGTATTTTCCGTTCACCAATCAGCGGACGCGATCGCCGGCATCATCAGCACACTGTGCCACCCCTTCGATCTCGCTGTGTTGTGCTTTGCACCAGCTGCGCAACTCATCGCAACTCGTCATTTCACGTCAGTCTCATCTCGCGCTTGCACTTTCCATCCGGGCCTCATCAGGCTCTGAACGATTCGGAACGCTCTCCTGTCGGATCCGCATACCCTTGGACGAATTCCTTGTCCGCGACACGTTCGAGTTCCCTCATTCCCCGTTTCGACGCTCCGAACCCCCTGGGCTCCATTCCGCGGGCATACAAGTGTCACTCGCCGATCCCGCCTCTGCTTAGGCTGAGACGTCCGTCCCAACGATATGGTACGGCCCAGCCCCCGCAAGCGCAAAGCATCCGAGCTCGAAGACGCTTCCCAGCAAACTCGAGGCAAGAAGCGCGCAAAGCAGGGTCGCAAGAAAAGCAAACAGGAGGCCGTGGACGAACAACCCTGCCCCTACACTGTCTTCTGCCCGGACGATGTCGATGACCCCAAGCAGAAGGGCGGATTCAGGAGCAGGACGAAACTGGCCGCCAACTTCGAAGTCGAGTACGTTGTCCAGCCCGACACGTGGGGCATGATCAAGCAGTACAAGAATGTCAAGTGTATGCACTGCGCGTCTCGAGTTCACATCTTGCTTATTAACACCATTCTGCAGTACAAGACACCACCTTTACTCAAGGTGACATAATATACGTTTGCCGTCATACCCCTCCCCCCGAGCCTCTCCCCGACGGCCTCACCGACCAGGAATATCTCGAATTTGACAAGCGCAACTACTGGGTTGCCAAAATCGTAGAAGCACGAGCTACAAACGATCGAGAAGTCTGGCTTCTCGTTGCGTGGCTGTACTGGCCCGACGAAATCCCCAATGACGTTCACAGCATCAAGGCATCGCGGCAGTGGTATGGGAGAGGCGAGCTAATCATGAGCAATGCCTTTGATTTCATTGATGCCATGGCGATATCGAGCAAGGCCGAAGGCGTGACCTATTACGACGAGTGGACAGACAATACGCTGGAACAGCCGGAGGAGAGATATTGGAGGCAAACTTTTGATGCCGCGACTTATGAGAAGAATCCAAAGGCGAAGAATCTATTGAGCGAGTTGAGGCCGTTTTGTAGGTGTGGGAAGCCATATTCTCCGGATACCAAGATGTTTCATTGTTCGAATTCGAGCTGTGGGAAATGGAACCACGAGGAGTGTCTGCTGGATGAAATTGGGAAGAAGGCGTGGAAGAGTTATCAGGACGGGAAAATGGATGATTTTGTTGAGAAGAATCAGCCTGACACGCCCAAGTCGCTGACCAACAGGCTGCTTTCGCCTGTCAAGGCGATGGGGCAGTTCCTCACGACCGGGGTGGAAGAAGCCCTCGAGGAGGCCGTCGAAGCCGTCCAGCACGAGATTAGGGCCGACCCCCACTCCACCTCTGCGACGGCGAACACCCTGAACGGCCACAGCACAACACAGCCGGCGCCGAGGAAGCCAGGGCGGCCGAGGAAGAACGAGGCACAGTGGCAGAGCAAGCTTAGCATCCACCTGGTTTCGGAAGAGGATAAGCCACTGCTGGCGAGGATCGAAGAGAAGTTTGGGAAGCACAGGAAGTGGGAGGTCGCCGTGAATTGTTTGTGCTGTGGGAAGACGATGGACTAGACAGGCTTTGCGGCGGATAGAACTATGGCTCTCAACACTCTCAGAACTGCCTACACAACAGGCACGAATGCGTCTCAGGAGCATGGATCCGAGCAAGGCATATCCGTGAGGTGAGTTTACTGCAAAAGAATATGTCAGGTGTAGAGCATGGTCAACCATAGGGCGAGGGGCGATCTAGACGAAGAGAGCGCAGAGACTGCTTTGCATTTCAAGGAGCGTAAAAGTCATTCACATGGTCCTGACCAAAAAGAGCATTGGAGTTGTGGTTGGGGCGAGCAATTCAGATTGCATGCGTGGTGGTGGTTTTGTGTGATTTCCATTGAGCAGAGCTTTGCTGCGCTTTGTTGACTTGCAATCGTGTTTCAGATTGCACATGTTGCAATGCAAATTGGAGGATTGATTTCCTCTACAAACATTTTGCCACGTTTACACATTGCTAGTGGCTGACCTTGCCAGCATGATATGTTTCCTCAATATACTATGATTTGACATCATGCCTCATAGTGAGGATCTGCTCGAACCTTGAATCTGATCCATCTCACTATTTGTGATATACTCCTCTGATTTCGTCCTGTGCTTCGTCCCCTGGGTCTGACATTTTCCCAGTCCGGGTCAGGCATATCTGCTGATGTCACGGCCATGTGGGTCGGAACACCATACTGTATGGCAGATCCAGTCTACCCTTTTAACACGGCTATTTGGCACGGCACGTTCTACACGGTCCGGGCCGGTCATTCGTCACGCACCGCAGTAGCTGTGTATGTATCCACTGGTCTGCTTGGTAGGTGTCCGGGCAACATGATCATGCTGAGCAACGTCCTGGCCTTTCCGTCATTGTGGGTTTGGTAATTCAGTTGATGGAGCGAACGAGCAATTGCTGAGATAGTGCGTCATAATTGGATCTGTGGTGGTGGTGGTGGAGCGGACCGTGTGTGGGGATGTGTGCTTGATCTCGAGAGAGTTTACGGGATCCGGTGACTTGAGCGTGAAATAGAGGTAGGGCACAGGATGATGTGGCAGATGGAAAGATCGGCGAAAAGATCCAGGATTGCAAGGCTTCTAACGGACTACATTTCTATTTGGCGGAGAGTGAAGCGAGAGTCTATTTGTCCTCACTTCCTTGTCTTATCTTCTAATCTAGCTGTCTCAATCGCAGGAGTCATGAGGACTATATCAACATGCGGGGTCAGAAACCATGCTCCCATTATGCCGGACAAGCAAGCGAAAACGTAAGATCCTCTTGGGTATTCGGTTGTTTGAATTCTTTGTCATGCTGTCGCGATAATGGACATCGGGGAATGCTAAGTATTTCAAGGATGCCATGTGCATATCGTTGCCATAGGGAATGGTGGAGTGAGTATATACATCGAGATGGACGCAGGGGGGTAGCCTGGGCTCTGAGAAGGCCAAACCGAATGACTAGTTTCACAAGCGGGAAGGGTGGAAATGTCTGTTCTGCTGCTTCGGGGGGAGGCGGTCCGGACTCGGCCTGCGTCAGGAGTACTTTGCAAGATTGGTAAGGTGTCGATTGCGATCGTGGGTACGTCGACAGAGCGGGACGGAACGAGATTTGAGTGTGGTTAGCTTTGAGCGCTGGCCGCTCGTAATGCCATCAGGAAAACGCAATGTGTCAGCGAAGTTGATGCATAAGAGAGGGGCTCTGTCTCGTTCGAGGGGACGTGCAGCTGTGTAAGTCTAAGGCTAGACATGCAGGCGGGGTGAAGTTTGAGGCCCACAAGGGTAAGATGTCCCTGGCCAGCTTTGCAGGAGCAAAGAAGTTTGAGACCAATCTTAGGGACACAGCCTGGCCAATCGACCTTGAAGTCTGGGGCCTTCAAGGTACATAGTATGAGTAAGGATGAGATGTTGGTTGATCGATCACCATAGCTTTGTGGACTCGAAGCAGATCGTGAGAGAGTAGGACGGTTGCTATCGGCATTTGCACCTTGTAGGTACAGGTCCGAGAGCTCAGACTACCGCCCAGATATCTCTCGCTGCTTTTGGCTGGTACTGGCTCATGCTCAGCTTGCTTGCCTAGAGAGAGCGTGCTGTTCAGCTTCAATCTCGGGCTAAGGGCAACCTGCTCATGTACGAATGAATTTGTACTGTCGTCACTGGCCGAGAGAGCTGACAAAATGCTGCCGCTTTAGCTCGGTTTCCCAGTGTCTCCAGTTCACACGCAGGATGGTGAATGATTGTGTGAGCGTTTGGTAGGGGCAAGTACTGTGTAGGATCTGGTTTGCCTGCACGTTGGCTCTAACCCATGCGCATGCTTCTGCCAAATCGATTGACTGACTATTCTCTGATGCCGCCTGCCCGAAACTTGTATGGGTTTCCGCATTGTGACATCGATTGTGGATTGCAGCACAGGGCTGTTGCTCCGAGCGAGCAGTGCTAGAAGTGCTTTGCCGTTGCCACCGGATGGGAGCTCTTTGTTTCTCGACCTCTCCATGTCTGCTCTGCTTGCCATTCTCTATAAAAGGCGACGATCGAATAGCCAAGATTTTTCATCTGTGCATCATGTTCCAGGCTGTCCAATGGTCTCTTGCAGGCGGTGTTCGAAGCAGGCCCCACCTTTGCAGCTCATTCTTCTCGTCGGCAAATGTACCGTTTATTTCGTTCCAAAGTTCGAAATCAATTATGCTGCATTGTTTAGTCTCCGGATCCCAGAGGACATTTCGCAAGCCACGATCAATCGGTTCCATGCCAAGCGCGTAGATCGAACGCAGCGCTTCTGATACTTTGGGCATGATTTCGTCCCGTTCCTGCTGTAGCATGTTCCAGTACTTGCCAAACAATGACTGACCAGGCATTCTAGTCATCACCGTAAATGTCAAGAAGCCGCCTGGGCAAGGACCCCGTTCGTCCTGAAGCTTGCGGTGAAACGCGACCAGTTGAGGCGCATAAGAGGCGTTTGCCTCACGGAAAGCTTTAAGCGCTTTCAGCTCGGCCGCCGTCGTGGTGCTTGGACCTTCTTGAGGGAGTTGACCTTCCGCTGGCAGTCTGAACATGATCAGCCATGACGTGGTCAATCATCAGAAGACGCGACTTACTGGACCTTGACCTTCATCACAAAATTTTCCTGTAATGATCCTGGGGCTGATTGTCTGCAGACAAATACCATTCTTGCTTCTTGAGGAGTTCCATCGTGACAACTCCGATAGTTCGTGAGCGGCTGTAGGAGTTTGTAGGATCTTCCATCTGGAAAGTGTACCTCTCTGTCTAAGAAAGCCGGAACCCGCTCATCCAAACCGGCCATAACGCTTGGAATGCGGCTGATATGAAGGCTGATATGAAGGCTGATGGGAAAATATATGGCCAAAAAGGTTCTGAGGCATGTGTTGTTGTCAACGAGTCGATTCTGACGGACTTTGTGTTGTGATTCGCATCACTGGTCCGTGCTGATGTCCGCTCCGAAAAACCCCAAAATGCCTAGAGCTTGAGAAGCGGCTGAACGGCGAACATTTGTTTGGTGACTAATCGGGGTATTCACAGCCGAGAAAGTCACGTTCTCGGCCCCCATTGCTGTCTGGGGCGTGCTCCTTTGTGATTTGGGACAGCAGCCGACTGAGCAGTCTCTGGTGCACCTGTGCGATTTGCAAGTCAGCTTTTATCTGCAGCGGCGAAAAGGCCCTGCAGAGTATTTCCTTGTTCCTCACGTAGGCATGGAGTGTAGAGAGCCCCCAGAATTGTGTCGATGAGCCATGCAAAATGACAACATTGGAGGAGACGAGGTTGAATAGAGAGAATGACATCGGCGCTCGTGGAGATGCTACTCAGAGTCCGAAGTAGCAAGAGTGACAAGGGCGAGGCCAGCTCCGATTTAGATACTGGCGCACTTGCAGCTATGGATAGATGCTTAACCATTGCCATCTAAGCAGAGCGGTACGAGAACGAGGCACGAGAACAAGGTCCTTGACAGGCAGGTCACATTCCGGGTCCTTCGCCATACGAGTTCCGTAGGGATAGATAGCTGTTCAATCTTACCTCTTATCCCTTATCATCAGCTCATTGAAGAATTCGTGGAGCAACAGCGCCATAGTACAGCGGAGATAAGGCCACCGACGAGGCCGACGAGGTCAACTCGGTGCGCGGGAGGCCAATAACGCGTTCCAGACGCGTCCAGACGCGTTTCGGTTCTGTGAAGAGTTCGCCGCACTCCATGCCATTCAGAACCACCACGCTGTAGTCGATTTAGCAACCAAAATGATCCGATCCGGGGCGCGACCAGAGCTCAAAAAGAAGCGAATTGATCATAAGAAAACACAATTTGCAAAAGCGACGTACAAAGAAAATGACTATCCACATCGGCTCTCACTGTACGACATCCCACCGACAGCAGAGATCAGTCTCGAAGAGTTCGAGACGTGGGCAATTGATCGGTTGAGAAGTACGACATACTGCACGAGTCCAAGAGCTTGCGCTGACAGTGGCAGTACTCGCTGAACTAGAGTCGTGTTCCTTTCGAAACCGATCACCTCAAGAGACGGCCGCTCATCTCGAACCGCTGTTGAAGAAGTACCTCCCGCTATCGAACAACTCTGCAGCTGCTGGCGGACAAGTTGACCAGCGGCTTAAGGATGAGCGCAAGAAGGACCACTACTCGCACTGGATCTTGCGACTTGCGTTCTGTGGCACGGAGGATTTACGACGGCGATTCGCGCGTGTGGAAACGATGTTGTTCAGGTTGAGGTTCCAACAAGACGATGGAAGAGAAAAGCGAGCCTTCATAGATAGTTTGAATCTGCAGTGGGAAGTTGTGTCTGAGGAGGAAAAGCTGGGTCTTTCAGAACATCTTCTCGCCTCCACCCCCGGACTCAAGCGGATAGACGACGAGAACTGGTTCAAGGTTGACTGGACTAGAGTTCCTGAACTGGTCGAGCACAGAAGTGTCCTGATACGAAAAGGGAAAGCATACGTGCCGATGAGAGAGCAGACGAGCATGATCATGACGGAATTTACCAAGAATTTGGAAAAGGCCCTCGAGCTCAGTGCGAGAGCGCTGCCGCGAATGGACGAAGATGACAGACTGACTCCCATACTCAATCACCTGTCGAAAAACTTTGCAACACCAGACGCTGGCTTCCACGACTCCGAATCCTCCTTGGCCGGGGCACCCATCAACGCAGCAAATATTGACAACCTCTCTCAACATTTCCCTCTTTGCATGAAGCACCTGCACACAACACTGCGGAAAAACAGTCACCTCAAACATTATGGTCGATTACAGTACACGCTATTCTTGAAGGGCATTGGTCTGAGCCTGGAAGATAGCTTGATCTTCTGGAGGCAGGCCTTCAAGAACATCACCGACGACACATTCAACAAGGAGTATCGCTACAACGTACGACACGCATATGGTGATGTCGGGGGAGATGCAAATCGAAGAGGTCGAGGCTACTCACCGTATTCGTGTCAGAAGATCTTGACGGAACACCCGCCTGGATCGGGGGAGGCACATGGCTGTCCCTACCGTCACTTCAGCATCGACAACTTGACCAGCATGCTTCAAGCCACCGGTGTATATGACCGTGATGTGCTAAAAGGGGTCAGGGAAGACGTCGAGAAGAAGAGATACCACATCGCATGCAATCGAGTTTTTGAGTGGGCACACAAGGCTGAGATCAAAAAGGTCAAGGATGAGAATATTTGGGGTCCTGCTGAGCTCGACACGATTGTCCATCCCAAAACGTACTTCACACGCTCGTACTTTCTGAAACACCTCAACTCAATGCCGAAGCAGGACGTGAAGATGGAGGACTCGTGACGGCGGAAGCATGGCTAGTATTGGAAGTCGACGAGTTGGTGTGCTCCCTCGCCCATATGTTGATCAATAATGATGTATGATAGATACCACTGGAGGATTACTTTTCATTCTCGCCTGGGTGTGCTGCTCACGGTCGCTGACCTAGGAGCCTCGGGACGTAGTCCGGAGGACAAGTTGGAATTCCCGACCCTACGTTGTGTATGACATGAGCTGAATGAAGCCGAGCACGAGCCAAAGGCGTTTTAATGGATGCAACTTATCTGATCTACCGTACATCGACACTGGGTTGCCAAATGGCCACAGCCGGTGAAGGGACGGAAACGCACGGGTCTCGGCACCTTTGCTTCGCTGGAAATTGGAGAGATTGCCAAGAATATTATAAAATCATCCGCAGGTCGCCATGCGACGCATGACCGTGCTCGCTGCCCCGTCCACTTTCAACTATTTTGCCCATCTGCACTGTACACAGTCACAACTTCATCAATTAATTCCTGCCTACCATTCTCAATCCTCCTCATCACCTCGTTTGCTGCATACGATACACATTCTTCGATCGCACCGACACCTTCCACTCTAACTTCGCGCATAACCTTTGCGCTCATCATCTGTGAATCTTCCCACGGCATCGAGCTTAAAATTCCGCAGCCTCGCACCAACAAGCAATCGAGGCAATTCCTAGTCCTGGTCACATCTTGGGCTCAAGGTTTTCGAACACTACTCGTTTTCTTCAGTCCAAAACCCAGAGCTTCAACTCACTCTTTCACTCTCCCTCCCATCTCGCTGCTCGCTGAAATCCATCGTCTCGATCTCGAAAATGGCTACCGAGACAGTCAACGGCATGGACTACAACCAGTACAGCCAGCCGGCCGAACTAGCTGCCTCTGCTCCTTCTCACGGCGCATCCGCATCCCAGAGCTCCAACGCTGCATCAAGTCAGCGGCCAGACCCGCAGGAAATTGGCTGGTACTTTGTCGAGCAGTATTACACAACCCTATCAAAGAGTCCAGACAAGATACATTTATTCTACAACAAGAAGTCCCAGCTTATCACAGGAACCGAGGCGGAGAAGGTTATGCCAGCTGTCGGCACAAGAGTATGTTTCATCGGGTGACCTCTCGAAGCACCACTAACTGTCCGTAGGCGATCGGCGAGAAGATAAAGTCCCTCGACATCTCAGATTGCAAGATCAGAGTCCTCAATGTCGACTGTCAATCCTCGTTTGACAACATTGTTGTCCAGGTCATTGGCGAGATGTCCAACAAAAATCAGCCACACCACAAATTCGTCCAGACCTTCATCCTTGCGACACAACCAAATGGATACTTTGTGCTGAACGACATCTTCCGATACCTCAACGAGGATGAGGACGACATTGTTGAGGATGAGCCAGTGCAGGAGGAGACCACTTCCGAGGCTGTTGACCAGTCGATCCCTACCCCCGCTGCTGCTGATGAGGTGGTCAATACTGAGAGCACCATTGAGCAGGTCGATGAGAAGCTTGAGGCACCGGCTGCCACCGAGCAGCCAACTGTCCCGGCGGCTGAAGAAGTGAACGGTACTCAAGAATCAGTTGCAGAGACGAGCGAAGTCACAGAGCCTGAACCCGCAGTGGAGGAACCTGTACCAGCCACCGAGGAGCCCGAGCCGGAGGCGGAGCCAGCAGCGCCTGAGCCAGCCCCAGCTCCGGCTCCAGCTCAAGCACCCCCACAACCAGCTCCTGTTGCTGATGGCCCTCCCATCAAAAAGACTTGGGCCAACATGGTTGGCACCAAGGCACCCGCCATTCCAGCTCTCCCTCAAACCCAGCCTCCCGCCCCCGCCGCTGCGGCCACCCAACCAAAACCTCGACCAGTCCAAACCGCCCAGACCACCCAAACCACAAGAGCTGGCCCCACCGAGCCAGCTCCCGATGCCGCTGCAACTCCCACTTCTCAGCAGAGCAATGGCTGGCAAGAGGCGGGAAAGAAGACTCGACAGCAAACAAAGGCGCCAGAAGGAATTGTCCACGCATACATCAAAAACGTCAATGACAAGATTGATGCGCGAGTCCTGCGAGATGTCTTGGAGAAGTTTGGGAGCCTCAAATATTTCGATGTCTCCAGACCAAAGGTATGTGCTCAAAGCAACTCTCTCGTGTGCAGCAACACTGACCATTCCTAGCAATGTGCCTTTGTCGAATTCAATGACCCAGCTGCCTATGCCGCCGCTGTTGCCGAGAACCCACACACGATTGGAACGGAAACCATCAACGTTGAGGAGCGAAAACCACGACCAGGCGCTGCTGCTGGTAGCTTCGCTGGCAACTACAACCGCGGCGGCGGCACCGCTGCAAGAGGGCGAGGAGGGCCTCAACAACGAAGCGGCAGCCAAGGCGGCGTCTACAACCGAGACGGTGCTAGTCGAGGCAACTTCCAGAGCCAGCGAGGCAACAAGCCTGCTGCGCCGGCCCGAGGACGGGGCCCAGCACAGGCTGCCTAAAAGAGGTTGAAAGATTTGCCCTGTGTGCTTGTGCCTGTGCACCTGATACCAGGGGCGACCCAACACACCAACAAACCAAGCCCAAAAGTTACCCTCAATGTCGTTCAACGTTGCAATACAGCGCCTTTATCCCCCGGAGCGGGCTCGGTTTATCTTGCACTTTGTACTCACGATGGCATGGCGCTCTTGGAAAATGTTCTATTCCCTGTGATTTACCATTTGAACGTATTTGCAGCATAGCCTACGGTGGAGTTGTGTGCGAAGAAATGATACCAATACCAAGCGGGCAATGACATTTGCGATGAAGATGGGCGATGAAGCAGGCAGGGGATTGTGTTAATTAGCTGAGGTTGATGCCTTGGTAATGTATCCAATGGCATCTGTTATTAGATTGATGGAAGTGTAGCTAATGTACAAAATGTGATGTCTACCAGCTATTGATATCTGGGGCGAGTTGTTGGCCCTTATCATTGCCGTGATTGTGGACAAGGCAGTCAGGCGCCAGGAGTTACGGGGATACGGCCGAATTGTCTCCGGCGCGTAAGCCGTCACCCCGCATGGCATCTGCTCATCTGGGTACTTCGTGAACTTGCATATCTGACTTCATCCATACATCCTAGCCTCTCGATTACTGGCCATGCCTCCCAACGTTCACTTGTCTACGCATTGTCTGCCGCTATCCTATCGATCAAAAGTGTAACTACCAATGTCTCGAAATGCGTCCTAGCACGGCCTTCGATCCACCGATCCGGCCTCGCAAGCAGTCCAACGAACAGCCAACGACACTCACCGCGTCTTCTGCTGCTCCCACGAGCTTCTTCCTAGCGTCTGAATCAGATCTTGCCCAACGAGGCTCTAGCCCATCCACCCCTGCTCAAGACGCCTCGCCCGTTCGTACGTCGAAGGAGACTATAGAAGAAGCGAACGGAGAGACAAAGACGTCTCCCAGCAGGCTGGCTACACAGGTCCACAGGAATGGCAACCGAAGACGATCGACGATAAGGCCAAAAAGCATTGAAGAACTACGGCATGAAGCCGTACGGCAGCAAGCACCATCTTCGCTCCCACTCTCCGGCCTCCTAACGCCGTCCTTTACCGCCTCACAAGCGCCCTCCTTGCCTAGCAGCCCAAAATCTGTGTCGTCGAGGTCGTTACTGAAGTCAGAGGATGGTTCGGCAAGAGATGGGTACAGCAGCCACGCTGTCGAGTCTGACGACGAGGAAGACCTGGAACAGCCAGCAGCATTGTCTACCTCGCTGCAAGACAGTGCTCCGCAGCTCATCATGCCATCAATCAGAATGCCCAGTCGGAGACCTTTTACGGAGCGTGGCAAGCAGCTGGGCAAGTTCAAGATCATCGTTGTAGGCTCAAAGGGTAAGCATGAATCGTGGCATGGGAAACTACCCTGACGTATGGCAGGCGCCGGCAAGACCTCACTGATCAAATCTATCGTTCAACTATGCGAAGATATTGTCCACGTCGATCCTCTAACTAGCAGCGCTTTTCCAAAACCCAAGTCTCAAAGCAAGAGCACCGTGAACGCCTTCCACGAAACCTATGCCAGCACAAAGCCATACCCGAGCTGGTGGTCCGACATGGACGATAGTCGAGTCCTGAAAAGGCGCAAGAGCATGGGGGATTTGGTGCTTGAACGCAACCTCTGCTTCGTGGACACATGCCACTCGAGATCTCCCTCATTTGCAGCGCACTACGTCGAGCAGCAGCTCATAAAGACCATCAACTGTGCAAACCAAGCGAGCAACGAGCTCACAGGACTAATGAGTGGTCGAGGCGGCACACAGGTCGATCTTATCTTGTACCTTGTTTCCTACGGTGAGCACCACCCATCCACCCGCATGTGGGCACCACTAACTGGGCTAGCTACTCTCAATGATGATGCTGACCAGATCGAGCGCCTCGCCCAAATAGCCAACGTCGTGCCGTTAATCTCGAAATCTGACCTGCTTACCCCAGACCACATCACCGAAATTCGAAACACCATTCCTGCCGAATCGTGTTGCATACCATGCCTACCCATGGTCTTCCACTCTCAGACTACCTCGGAGCCAGTGCCATCTCGAGCCACTGCCCCGTACACTGTCTCCTGCGTCAACGGCCCCGACTTTGATAACATGGATGCTTCTCTTCTGATGTCCTCCGAATACATCCAACCTCTTCTCCCCTCCGAGCTCGGTCTCCTCATCGACCAGATCTTCCAGCCAGACCATGTCGCATATCTACGGCATATGGCGGCAAAGAAGCTGATTAACTGGTACAATTCCGGCTCAAGAATCACTGAGACCTCACGAATGCCATCTCCAGCCTCAGTGCGAATGCGGTCTCCAGGGCCCAGCACCCTCAATTCTCCTCTACAGGCCTCCTTATCCGCCTCCGGGGTGTTTGTGCCAATCACTTCGCATTCCGAACTCTCTCTCAATACATCCAACAGCTTCGCGCTTGCAAAAGTAGCGGATCACGCACACAAAGAAGAACGTCTCGCGCAAATTAGATTGAGCAAGTGGGCTAGTGACCTCCAACTCAGTCTCCAGCGCGAACGGGAGAAGTATGAGAACATAGCACGGTCAGAGCGAGCAATCTGGCTGGTCGAACGCATGGGCGAGGAGATACGGGATGGCCAACTCGTTCCCGTCTCGGACTCTCTTTCTCACAACTCAGAGCTTGCGGAAAAGCCGGTGGGCAAGAGGTGGCTCTACCACGATGGCACACCAAGTACGAGCATGACATACCAAGTCCACGATCCACTTGGTCTGCTCAGGTGGCAGGATGCGATAAGGGCACAGACCTGGTTGGCGCTGCAAGTACTCGGGTCCTTTGGCGTGGTTGGTGGCCTTGCTCTCTGGCTCACAAAACAGTGGGGGTATGATTCATTCCTCCATCAATGGGCGAGGGACTGGGGCATTTGGCATGACTGAGGACTTTTGATGCGGGCATGGCAGTACGTGGGGATTGATGAAAGCAATAACCCAACGATTATGTGTATATGATTTGATGATGGATGGTGTATTTATGGTACGAGCATCGACACCGGAGTTCATACGTGGCCTCTCTCTTTCACTCTTCGTAGAATACCCGGCATGCGGGCCATAGTTGGTTGTCCCGCGAAACATCGATAATCACAACTTTGTTCAACATGCATATGTTTTGCATCTTCTTTGCTTCTAGCCACCTATGCTTCCGATTCTTATACCAGCTCTACGCACCTGCTCCCCCAAATGTCCATTCACCATGGGTCCTCCATTTTCTCAAATCTTCCATGAGTTTAGGATTCATATTTTCATTTACACTCCTATTCCATTTCTCCGCCGCCGCCATCTCCGATGCTGTTTGCCGGCCAGCCGAGTCAGACCCTCCATGACGATGCCTAGTCTACCTGTCGTGTGAAGTGATTGATGGGTTGAGTCCGATCCAGAGCAGATGGGCAGGAGGGAGGCGGCTAGCTCACTCCCACACGATTACTGAACAGTGCTCTGGCAGTACCTCCTGCCACTTGGATTCATATGCTGCAATGCGATACAATGTGATGCAAGGTGGTGTGAGGCTGGCTGGAAAGCATCGCTGTTGCAATCAGCTGTGTTGGACCTCGACGCGCGGGCTGAAAGGGAGGGAGTTACAAAGTGAGGGGGTAGAAATGGCAGGTCGGGTTCAGCAGCTAGGGTTTCCTTTATAATGGGGTCGGCTGATTTCAGCCTAGACGGCACAGCTTTTCATTGCAATGAAGTGGTTGAGGGGAGATGCAACAAAGGAGGGAGGAGTGGACCGATGGGTTAGATGTGAGAGGAATATCTAACGACTGTGAAGGGGATTGGGGTGGCGATTCCAGTAGTTTGAGAATTGATGAGGTAAGGCGTGAACAGAATGTGCTCAACTGAACGTGGCTTGCTGTAGTGGAGGATGGTGTTGCATGGTTCTGAGGAGAGAAGGGTATCATACAATCCGATACAGGGGAAGAAAGAGGACGGGTTTGTGGCCGTAGTACTACCACGTCCATTCGGTCACTGGTATGAATGAGCAGGCTTTGGTAAAACTTGGTTCGGTTTGGAAGGATCAGCTTATCATTACTATCGTGACCTATGTACTTGTTATTGTTGCATACAGCATACATCTCGTTTCATGATTTATCTCTCTATACATCTACTTCTTATAGTAGCTGCCTCCCACAGGCCCGGTGAGGCCGAAGCAGTTCGCAAAGTAACTGGTCGTGGCAGACCAGTCGCTGAACATACCCACGACCCCGATCTCATTTGCGAGAATATTGAGAATTTCATAGAGCTGTCCATCGTAAGTCACGGCTTGAGGGATGGTATTGTAGTAGTAATCATCTCTTGCCTCGACGGTGTCAAGGGCGCCTGATCGTTCGAAGGACCAGGAGATGATGTCTAGACCTGCCTGTTTGGCGGTTATGGCGTAGGATGAGGGGACGATGGTGTTGTTGTTGCTATCGCCGTAGGCGAGAAGGTAGTTGAATGGCGGTGCGATGATGTTTACCCCTTGAGCTTTCAGGGTTGGGAGACGTGCCACAGCGGCGGTAAAGTTGTCTGGACCGCCGTCGCCGGATTCATCAAGGTAGACGGCTTGAGAACCCCATTCCGGAAACTCGCGGATCCATTGGAAGATATCATCCGGCAGGAAAGATTGCGGCCAGACGCGTTCGGGTGCAATACCCTTCTTGATGAATGCGTTGATCATGTCTCGTGCATATTGCTCCTGGGTGTAGATTCCTTTGAAGGGCATGGGGACCTGAGATGGTGGAGTCTTCAGCTCTGGTGTGAAGTTTCGGTAGCCTGGAAGGCCATTCACAAGGTCGATGTAAGTGTCGAGGGATAGAGGGGTGGCGCAGGTGTCGTAGAGCTCTGTGCGGAAGGAGGGTGCGCCCCTTTGGTAATCTTCTGGCGTTGTGGCACTGCTGTTGCCACCGTCCATTTTGGAGCAGAGCGACATGAACTCGTCGAGGGTAATATCGGAGGTACAGCAGAGTGCATTGGCGGGTGAGGTGTCGTTGGCTGGTGTGAATGGGACCGTGCACTTTGCAGCCAGCTCTGGTCGTAGGAGGATGTCAGTGGTTGTGTGGAGATCACAGATGTCGTGTCTGCAGACGAGTTGGAGGTCATTGGTAAACGAGACATCACATTCGAGTACACCTGCGCCCATTCTTGCACCCGCTTGCTGAGACTGTGCGGACTCTTCTGGGATTTGAAGTGTGCCACCACCTCGATGGCCGAGGGACCATCCAGAGACCGAGAAGGGACCATTCTCGCATGACATGAGCTTGTCTTTCAGAGGACCTTCAGTCATGTTCTGGATGATGTAGTATGGTCGCGGGCCGTATGAAATTTGGTACTCTGTTGGTCCATCCGGTTGAGAGATGAGCTCTGTGTGGTCACCGCCGTGTCTTGTTGTCAGTGGCGCAGCAGCAGCGAGGACTGCGAAAGCGAGGGTGGCGGCAATGCGAGTCATCTTGAGCAGCAAAACACCAGAAGCTGGACAGCGGATTACCCTGAAGCTCGAAGATTGAACACCAGCCACGGAACCGTATGCTTGTGGTTGAGATGGGAAGCTATTTATTTTTCGGCAGGGTAGCACCGCTCCTGGTGGCACAGCTCTCGAAGAGCTGTGCTACCTTGTTCATGAGTCTTGAGCTTCATCCTCCGAAGCTGCTGCACGTGTAAGGAATGGAGCACGTAGTTGATCGACAGTGGTGTGTCAATGATCCTAGAAGCGGACAAGCTACATGTAGGACTGTGCCGAGGAGCTCGAGCCGGATCCATATAGCCGATGGGGGTTACTAGTCAGATTGCTATCGGACCAATAGGAGGTGCAGTTGGCAGGAACGTGGATAATGGGGAGGATCAAGGTTACTGTAGCGTTCCTGCACAAGCCTCTTCCATCATAGGTGCAGCGCTTGACCGCTGATCAAGCTCCGCATGCTACCTTGACATGAGGCTGGCCTTGTCCCCCAAGCGACTGGGCCAGGATGGACTATCTACTTTTGGCAAGAGATCAAGAAAGCTGTGCAACTCTGAAGGCAGCTCTCCAGATACTCTGTAGCAAAAAAGTCGGTCTAAAAGTCCAAATGACCAGAAGTGCCCGTAAACTAGAATGTCGACATGTTCCGATGTACATATGAATATTTGAGTTGGTTTTTACACCTTTACTCAGTTTGCGTGGGTGCGCTTACTAGATGCCGACCGGGCGCTGATCACTCTGTGATGTAAGAACTACTCTTCAATTCCCGCCGCTGCGAAGGCAGACCCATCGAGCTCGTGGTTGCTGAGAGGCACAGGGAAAGATGATTTTGCATGTGTTCCGGAACGCCATGCTCGATGCTCATATCGCTGAAAGTACCAGTCAAAACGCCGCGAAAATTGCTTCTGCGAGCAAGAAAATGGACTAAGAAATTCTCTGTCGCTTCGGCATGGCACCGGGCTCTTCGTCCGAGTCATCGCCAATGTCGATTTCATCACCAGTGCCTCCTCCACTGCTGCCGCCATCGGTGAGCTCGTCGTCGTCAAGGTCAATCCCGCCATCGTCTCCATCTTGACTGATAACGTCCTCCTCCTGCTCGAGCACACCATCCATTTCAACGTCGTCATCATCGTCATCTTCATCTCTGGCTCTCTTCAGACCCTTCATTTTGCGTGTCTGCAGCTCATCTAGATTCTGCCTCCCCAGGTGGATTCTGCCGAGCTTGTCACCCATACTGTCAGTTTCAATGTTCTTCTTGCTTCTCGCCTCGTTGGGCCGCCTTCCATGCTTCATGGCCTCTTTCATCATACTCTCATCTGCGACCTTGAATCGACCGACTCTGAAATCAAAGCTTGGACCTATCTGATCCAACTCGACTCTAGGCACTTTGGGAGTGTTGGAGCGCAAGGTGCGCACTCTGTACCATCTGAGGTGTAGCACGGGCTTTTTGCTGGGGTCGTTCATATCTGTACTCGCATCGTTTGTCTCTCCAACGCCAATAAACAGCACGTACTGTAGGCCAGCGACATCGATACTGGAAATCTCTTCGCCCTGAAACAAGTCGAGGAACGTGCCTTTCAGTTGCCTGAACAGCGTCGCCTGCTCAGACGAAGAATTGTCATCCCACTGCGATCCAGCAAAGACGATCATGGGCTTCATCTCCACTCCAATTTGCAGCTTTCCATTCTCCTCCTGCAGTTCTTCCGCAGTTGTGACAAGCAACAACTCAACCATATCCAGCGTCTTTCCATCGAAGATCCTCAGCAGACTTAAGTTGTTGGGTCTTTTCTTCGAATGTGTAGCAAAACACACAATGGCGCAGTCATTCTTGCCGGCGAGGAATTCCAGACTCGTAGCATCTTCGAAGGGATGAATGTTCTCGTTCTTTTTGTTCAACTGCACGGCATGCGGCTTTGTGAGGGTCGTTATCGTTTTGAGCACTTTCCGTACGGGTTCCGGACACTTCGAGCCATGTAAAAGAAGTACTCGTTTTCGACCTTCGACCACTTGTGGCTCTCGTGCTTTGACTATCCTTGCGGTGCGTGCATTTCGAGGCTTGACCTCACGGAGGAGGGACATTCCGAGAGAACGAACGGGAGAAGAGGAATAGCCCTGAGCTGTGGTCGTCGACTTCAACTGCGTATTGCCTTGGAACAAAAAATGCAAATCAATCTTCATCGTATCGATAAGGACCTCATCACGTGGACACGTCAACTCCCAATTACGAGAACCAGAAGCGCCGCCTCACCAGTTCCAAATGTCAGTCTGCGCTTCAGCGGCCACCTCTCGCCAGCCCACCAAGGTGGCGATGCTTTCCTTGTTCACCAAGCTACGCCAAACATCCCAGGACATGTTCATCAAATTTGCATTTGATTTGGCCATGATATCGATCTGTGTCAGTTCTACTCTCGACCATGATGGCTCAGCCTCGACAACAATAACCGGAATCGAAAGAGCGATTAGAGATGAGTTCTACCATCGTGGCCATCATCATACTTTGGCACGCGATTCGTCTTATGCTTATCAATGACGGCTCAGGTCTATGGCCAGGACAAAAGTTGAGATGCCCTCCTTGGACGAAAATGCTAAACAGGGCAATGCATGGTTCCATTGCTGTATGAAATAGGACATCTTGCTTTATCTCATGTATGTCGACGTCTAACCCCCGTTCAAAGCTTCGCCTTGCTCACTCCTCTCTCCTCCGCAACCTCCCTCTTCGCTCTTTCTCTCAACTCCCGTCTCAAAAACTTGCCGATTGCATTCTTTGGAATTTCGGGTACAAACTTGATACCTCCTCTCAGCTGCTTATGCTGAGCCAATCGGTCAGCAACATACTTCTTCAACTCCTCTACAAGCTCCGCTTCCGACGAGCCCTGAGCGCCGGACGTCGCTCGTTCCTGCGCCGTATCATTGTACCTCGTCTGACTCAACGTATCCCCCTTGCTCGAGTCGCCCGCCGCCACCCGCTGCGCCGCCGCTTCCGTATCCAACACAGGCGTACTCGGCCAATTCTGACTTCCGCTCGCAACTCCTGCCTCATTCTTCCTTGCCACATCCTTCGCCCGCACAATATAAGCCCTAGGCCAATCAGTTCCCGGATCATCCGGCGCCGGCACCCCCACAACAGCCGCCTCACCCACAGCTGGATGCGTGAACAGCAGATTCTCGATCTCCGCCGGCGCAATCTGCAGTCCCTTGTACTTGAGCAACTCCTTCTTCCGGTCCACGATGTAAAATTTTCCGTCTCGTAGCACGCCAATATCCCCGCTGCAGAACCAGGGGCCTTTCCCGTCGTCCTTGAAGTCGTAGAACGCGGCGCGCGTAGCCTCGGGGTTATTGAAGTACCCTTCCATCACAAGTGGCGACCGGATGAGCAGCTCGCCTTCCTGTCCTGGCTCGATATCCTCGTAGTTCTCGTCAACCATTCTCAGTTCTACGTTGGGCAGGATCGGAGAGATGGATCCGGTGGCGTCCGTTTCGCCCTTGGGCATCGCAGTCACTGCGCCTGTCGTCTCCGACAGACCCCACGTCTGGCCGATGAAGACATTCTTTCCGTCACCCAGGCGCCTGTTACTGCTTGTTTGCAGTTTCTCGTCCATGGGTGCCGCGCCCGTGCTCGCAGCCTCCACGTGGGCAAAATGGTCGGTCACGTCAGGACTCTTGCTGATCCGCAAGTAGATGCTTGGGACCGTGTAGAACGCCGTGATCTTGTACTTCTTCACGTATCGCAGGAGATCGTTCCAGTTGTATTTCCGCATCCAGAAGACGGTGCCGGCGTTGTAGAATGGCATAACGAGGTATCCGAAGAGCCCTGCGATATGGCTGATCGGTAAGTGGCCCAAGGTTTTGTATTCCATTGGCTTGTAAGACGAGGGATCTGTCTCGAGTTGCTTGGCGACGTACATCCGCGGTTGCACGTTTAGGAGATATGTTTCTGCGACGAGGTTGAGGTGGGACAATGAGACGCCTTTGGGAAGCCCGGTTGTGCCACTTGACCAGAGGATTGTGATGATTGAAGTTTTGAGAGCTGTTGGGTTAGTGATGCGTGGCCACTGGAGAAATTGGGTTGAAATCGCGTTGATGTTGCCCTGAAGCGACCTGAGGGACTGTTCAGGCCACGATTCGAGGATCAAAACGCGGGAGAGTGGGACGTTGCATTGCTGAGCCGCCTGAGACACCACATCTTTGTGCTCGGAGGAGCAAATCACAAGGTTTGACTTGCCAATGCTGATTTGACGGGCCAGTTCGGCGACAGTCGAGGACGGCGATGCAGCGCTGTAGATGCCTCCTGCTGCTACGATGCCATAGAAGGCGGCGGGGGCCATGATTTGACCATAGGACATGACCGTTACGACGTCTTTGTTGGGGCCATTGACGCCAATACCGTAGTGGGTCCTGAGGCCATGGGCGATACGTTGTGTAAGGGATTTGAGGTCTGCTTTGGTGAGCTTGTTCTCTGGATGAGCGGCATCGACGTGGAGGACTGTGTCCGGTTGCGCTATGCTATACTCTGAGTCTGGGCTAATGTGTCAGTGTTTGCGGCTCGGCTAGAATGAGCTTTGCTTACCAAAGAGGAGAGTTAGTAGATCGATATTGGGTATGTCGACCTGAGGTAGGTTTGGGTTTCGATAGATGCGTGGACTCTTCGCCATGGTGCCGTTGTTGACCCACTACTTTGAAAACTCAGCTTCAGGCCTCAAGAAGAGACGAAGTACCTTTGGCTTATTGAATTATGAGAACGGATATCTTCCAAAAGGAGGCTGCTCGGCTTGGCACGTGATGTAGCTTTTGCCGTAGCCGTGAGGGGTCGGTTGCCTCGGTGTTTTGGATGAGACATCGAGTCCTGAACCCTATGCAGAAAACAAGTTTTCATGAAAAGCGACAGAATATGTTGCAGTGCTGAGCAAACCGTAATCGCACTATCTCGCATGAATACCGCTGGTGCTGTCCATCTCATGTGACATTCGCTGGCCCTGCTGGCCACATCTTTTGGTACTCAAAGGAATCTAATGATTTCGGCGGTAGCCCAGTTCCAGCCCTCTGCATGATCTGAACAAGTCAGTCTCATATCTTGGTCTTGCATTATCGATTATATCTTTCCTTACTGCTCTCTTTCTTAGCTGGCAATGGTTGACTCACTGTTGCTTCTAACAGCTAGCATCCTGCAAGCCATGATTCGGCCCACATGGTCTCGGGACTGCCAATGGACATTTGGCTTTGAGTTCTCATCCTCTCCGGTAGATAGCCTTGAGCAACGCTCCAGCGTGACTGATGTAAGTGTCTGCGCTCTTTTGCTATCGTAGCCCATGGCCCATGTCCTCCATGGCCTTGGCAATTCTGCCAATACTTAGCCCATCATCACAGGCATATGAGCCATTGGGTAGGCCACCGCCGATGCGACAGTTGCTTACCATGGCCTCGATCCTCTCAGAAGCTGTACTGTCATGCCCCATAAAATCTCTCGCTGAATTGCGACCTGTGGCTTTCATCTTTCTGTCAGGTATGCCAGAAGGCGCCATGCTGCCTGAATATGCTGGGCTTCCCGTGTTAAGCCGGGCTGAATCCTGTATCATGTTGGATTCATGGTCTGGAAACTGTATCTCACCATATGACTGGCTCATGACTGTATCCCGTAGGTGGATTGTGTCGGGCTCCATTGTCGCTTCCGAGGTGCCTGACGGGGCCGTTATGGTTCGCATTCCTTCCTGGTCGTCGCCCTCGTCCGTCCATTCATTTCCCAAGTCATCACTATCTTTGGTCTCAATCATCGTGCCTCCCACCGCCATAATAAACTTTAACTTGTCCTCTACTGGAACCACCGTTTTCCATACTCCTTCCCTGCCATCAAGCGGATAAGCAACAGCCATCACGTCCGCCACAACATCACTCGACCACAACCCCTCGACCCTATGCAAGCTCTTCAGTATCTCAAATGCTCTTCTCCTAATATCCATTCTAGTGGTGAGAACAATAAGCTGCGTAACCACAGGGATGAGCGGTAACTCAACATCTTTCCCTAGCGGCGCCTGTGTGATCTTTTCAAAGTCTACCGTCTCAAGCAAGTCCAGGACATACTCCATACGCTCAACAGACTGCGGATCATTGACGTGTCTCTTTTCTTTTCCCTTTTCGCGAACTTGCAGGGAAAGCAAAACGCAGACGTAGTGGCACTCCAACAAAATCCGATCGGTAGGGCTGATGTCGGGCACGCAGGAAAAGGCGCGGTACCATCTTTCGAAGCATCTGCGTAGTTCCTTCGTATTCACCGGGTCGTTCCCATTTGATTCACCCATCGGATCAGAAGGAGCCTGATGCATAGAAAGAGCTTGATGCACGGAGTAAGGAATAGCAATAAGGCCAAGTTTCAATTGATCTCGCACGCTAGATATGTGTCTGACGGAGCGGATGTACGTTTGATCGTTGAGCTGCTTTCGAATGTTTCGCATGAGATTCGGTTCGAGGGTCTCCCCAAATGCATCGTCTGCCATATCCGCGCTACAACTTTCGAGTCAGCAAGCTGGTCAGCGCATGCATAAGAGGCGGACATGACGTACCTGAATACCAGCCCCTTCAAGATGGTGCTTTCCCAGTCACTATCCGTCCACTTACTCAACCCCCTCCTCACCCTTCTCTCCGCCAGCATCCTTAGGAATCCTCGCAAATGAATCATCGCGGTCTTGGAGCTCCTAGTCACATTGTCATGCATCCAGAACATCGCACTTGTGAGCAGCACTACATCCTCGCTTATTCCTGGTGCGTCATAGACATGCTTTAACGCTTGCGTATAGTGGTACCTGTGTCGCGCTCGGTGTTGGGTCTCATCAATGGCGTAGGCAGACGCCAAGTCGAATCTGGCCCTTTCCGTCGCATATGCGAGAGCGACAATACTGTGCTTCAATGCGGGATGAGACCATGACCTTTGCGGGAGAAGCTTGCAGAAGAAATCGGATCGGGAGTATCGACTGAACCACGGTGCCGATAGATTCAGGAAGCGGTTGAGGTAATGGGTTTCCTCAGATGTACCGTAAATGGGGAATACAGGTTGCAGCATGCGTTCGTCATTGTTGTGGCCCTCCCCGCTACTACCGCTTGATCTGCAATCTGTCGTAGAGCTTGCGCTGCCTCGCTTAGGACCAGAGCGCGGCGTCCTCCCAGGCGCATATGTACAGGATGCGCCTACCTTCACGCAGCGCATACACTGTGGCTTCGCTTCATCGCATTTGACACGTCGAGCGCGACAAGTTACACAGCCTGTCCGCGTTTTCGGCGCAAAGCGCTTTTTGCGTGCGCTATCTGGGAAATTGAGCTTCTTAGCAAGCGCACCAGGATTGTTGGATGATGGCGAGCTCGATGAGGTAGGAGGTACACTGTTGGGATGTGGTTGTAGCTCCTGCTGCTGATTTTGATTTGGCGCAAGTGGCTTGAGGATGCCTTGCATCGTGGGAAGTGTGGATCTTGGGGAAATTCATCGCAGTTGGAGATTGCAAACTTGAATCATCCAGCTCTGGGAGAAATGCTGACTAACCTTGATGCCCTCATTATGTTAGAATGGAAACATGGTAGTGGAAGGAATATCGATGACAAGATTCCGGAAAACAGAGATTTGATATTTTGGCACAGCTTTCACAGTTATGATGGAAATAAGGGCCTATCGACCGAAACATACTTCCGATTACTAACAAACTTCACCCGACCTATTGAAATAAAGTCCGAGGAGTAGGCCAGGAGGAAGGGTGATTGAGCTTTGGCGAGAGATGGAAGCCAGCTGATCAATCTGTACTGAGTGCCCAAGCAAGCTCAAGGACTTTGCAGCAAACAGAATGAGAGGTGGTTTGTTTGACTGAAGCTTTTGTGCCGCACAAAGCAATCTTCATTGGCTGCCGCCACGTAGCCTTGGCTGACCGAAGGAATTTGTAACGATTTGCCACAGGACTTGGTAGACTGCTTGATCACCGTCTTTAATTTCAGCACATTCCAGCACACGTCTGACATTGCTGGTTTTCAAAAGAATCCGACAACTGCAAATCTGCGCCCCCTGATTCGCGCACGGCCAATCCCTTAGACTTGCCCAGGTCTGAACAAAGCAATGGTGTTGGTGAATCCGGCCACGTTATCAGCCGCTGGCGCAATATCACGTCCATCCCAAGTGACCATATTCTGGCTGCCAACAGTGCTAAGGCCATAGATTCCTACGTTCAGAGACGAACCTTCCAAGCTGATCATCCTACTCTGGCATTCTGCACCGTAGCCTTGTTGTGAGCAGGTGACGTTGTAGTTGTAGAAGAAAGAGTAGTGTCCCGCACCATAGATGTACATATTGAAAGAATCGACAATGCGCAAGCCCCACCCATCGCAGTCGTTTGATAGTTCGTTTGGCTGAAGGACGTAATCTGGATCCAAGAACAATGAACCGTTGAGACAGTAATCTGGGAAAGTTGGATCGGACAGTGACTCAATACCCGGGAAAGGAATTGAAGCGGGCGGGTTGGGCTGATAGTATGCTGTTTCTGTTTGAATGTGACCCATGAACACGTCTTGCGTATTGACGAATTGATACTCGTATAGGCTATGATGCTCAACTGCTGTGCCCACCAACCAGACTGCATAGTTGCTCTCGATGAGGAGCCCACGTCCAGCATACACAGTGATTTGCCGAAGCTGAGGATCCTCTGCATCGTGGTCGGCAACCCACAGCCAAGTGTTCTCCATGTACAAATTCTGTGCTGAGCTGGTAATGATCATGCTGGCCGCAGCTGCGATACAGTTGGAGTCAATCTCGTTTGGTGGAATGGAGATATTGCCTGTCTCTGACGCCGGACAATCAGTGATGGTGAGCTCAGATCCGGCAAAACCTCCAATTCTTGTGTGAACTTCCCACATTCCAGACGGCCCTTGCATTCCTGGTCGACCGTTTCCGTATTGGCCTTGGCCTGAATATCCTCCTGGGGGGGACTGGAATTGTGGTGCATTTGCAGAGGCAAGGTTCCACTCAACCATGACAGCTCCGGGCGCGGGCCCCTTGGTGCTCAATATGCAATCAGTCCACTCTACCTGTCCAACTTCGCCCGGTTTGCCGACTTGGATGACTGGAAGTGGATTGCTGATGTCGGACCAGAAAGCACCTGTCGCAAGGATAACTGGGAAGACCTCGCCCACGATTTTGGCTCCCGCAGGAACATAGACCGTGGATGTGACGAGATAATCGCCTCCGTCGATGAAGAGAATCTTTCCTTGCGACACGGCATCATTGATAGCGTCCTGAAGGGCGGCTGTATCATCAGAGACACCGTCGCCTTTGGCGCCAGCAGATCTCGCGCTTAGAATCTGAGAAGCAGGCCAGTCTCCGTATTGTGGCTTTGGACGAGTGTAGTATTTGCCATTGCTCAATAGTGCAGGTGATCGCTGATTCGGCGTAATATATCCATGCAACTCTGTGAAGTTGGTTGAGTATGGAGAATAGGCATGACCCTGTGCCCATGCTGGAACGTTGAAACTTCCGGTACCGCCAGGCACCTCCGTCCCGTTAGGGCCTTGAATCGCCACACCAACGTTGTTGAAGTCAACGTTTTCGAGAATCAATGCACCCGCAGCGGGAGGATTGCCATTTGGTGTGTGAGCATGAATAATGCCAATGTCAACGTCATTGAACTCTGAATCAAACATGACAATCGAGCCGACTGCTTGATTTGAGACACCGCCATTTGACATATTCAAGCCGACCGAAACATTGTTGAAAGAGATCTGTTGATACGTCCAACCCCAGTCCCAGAGCTGATTGATGGCAGTGACGCAATTGTAGAAGGTCCAGTTCCTTGAAGTGAACTGCTGATTGCCAATGTTCGCACCGTAGAGGCCACCGATGAAGGTCAAGTCAGATAAGAAGCCGCCTGACCCTTCCTCGATGAAAAGTCCCCAATGCTGTGTACCGGCCTGCTCATTCATCCGGAACATGACGTTGCTGATACTGGTAGCTTGGCCAGTGGGCCAATGAATACCAACGGCTTGGGTTGTGGCTGGGACTGAAGTGGTGTCGATGACAAGGTTTCGAATTTGTCTCCAGAACACATTGGTAGCACCGTAGGAGAGGCCATTGGCTCCGTATGGATCACCATCGATGATGAATGCGCCAGTATAATTCGAAGACACCTTGATAGTTGGTAGACAATTGGGATTACCAATAAGAGTGGTGTAGTAATAATCGATGATGTCGCCTGAAATGAGGTAAGTACCAGCAGGGAAGTAAATGACAGCAGGAGTGGTCGTTGAGGATTCGCAGCTACCAGGTGCACATCTGTTGCCTTGGCTGATGGCAAGATTGATGGCGGCCGTGTCGTCAGTGATTCCGTCACCTGCAGCGCCGAAGTCCTTCACATTGCGAAATACCTGGTAGGAAGGGTCATTTTGAAATGGTGCTATGCCTTGATGGTCAATTTCTTCGAGCCAATACGAGCAAGTGGCATTCGAGTAACTCGGATGTGTGCCGTTCACACCAATCGAACGAGGCTGGGATGGCCATTTGGCTCCGTACCTCCCTGAAACGAGCGTGGAAGTAAGCAGCAATACCAATGAGACAGCCGTGAATGGCTTTGAAAGGAACGACATCTTGTGCTTGGACAAGAGCAAAAAATCGTCAGACAGGCATTAATAGAGAAGGTCACGACCACGGCCGAAAGGGTTTCCCTCCTGATCGTCGTATTTGCTAAAAGTACGGCAATCCGGAGGGAAGATGTCCAGTCGGCCTCATCCATGGCGCCTGCTTGTCATGCTCACTAGCCTCGACGATCATCAGCGATCAGCAGCACTAAGAATAGCAATTTCCTCTCATTTTCAGGTGGCGATAGCAAGCCTGTTCGTCATCAGGAACTTCAAATCTCCCCAAGATGACGCTAGGAGTTCGCTTAGATGCTTAAATTCGAGGCCGACGTGTACCTCGTAGCCATGATTAGAATGCTACTGGCCAAAGGTGTCGTGATCGTGAACAGCTCTTCCTGTTCCTCATTGTTCAACAGGATTGGATTGTGCTTAGACTCTGCCATGTCGTGCAAAACTGTCATATTTACATGCGCCATGGTAAAATCTCTTTTGATGGACATCTCGACTTTTGGCCGTCAGTTCCCTCATGTTTATGCTATTTCCATGCAGGCAAGGATAACTGACACATGAAACTGGTGATTTCGGTAATGTTCCATCGCTGTTGTCCATTCAGCCATTGTCGAAATGTGTTGTGCATACGTGATATGTAATCAGGACTACTTCACTTATTGAATGGACGAGTATAACCCGACAGGAGGGTGCTCCCATTCTCCGTTCCAAACAGGACCTGCGGCGAAAGGTATTCCCAGCTCGTCCATTCCAGAGCCCCTCTGTTTTAACCTTTTGTCTGGACAACCTGTCCCGAGCGATCTTGAATGGCTCCTCTCCAGGAACAAGAGCGGCCACATTCATTACGGGTTCGATGACACAAGATATTCAAGATGTGAATAAGCACCAGAGTCCGGCACAATACGGAGAGTGTGAGGTAAGAGATAACGACGATGCAGGCATTGAATTTGAAGAACAACCTATGTCGCATGCCGCGAAGATGATAGTGCATATTCCTCTCATCGCCGGAGACATGATTGACATATAGATGAGCAATTCCTGGCAGTGGCAACGGCCAAATTCGAGAACCGCTGGCATCCAAAGGTCAATGGAAAAGTACAGCAATTGCGCAGAGGGTCACAGTCGACAAGCAGCGCAGATGCACGCAAATGTCTTCCTGTGTAGCTCATTGTCAGATGTTTGAGTTCTCAGCCTCGGAGCACAAAAGAGATGAAGCAGCTGCGGCGGCGCCTAGACTTTTCGATATCTCGTATTTCCTCGCTTAACACCATGCACGACTTGCACAATGATGAGCACACCACCAATAAGATGTTTCGAAATTGTTACAGCTCGATTTTTCTCGTCGCTTGTTGCCGACTTCCACCTCCGCGCCGTCAGATGTCTGGCACACAACCTGGAACGTATCTGCCTGATCGCTGGAATATCAGTCTGTGCCATGGGAATAGGGTGAGATCGACGCGATGGCTCCTGTCCAAATAATATTTGTACCTTCCTTCTCCATCAGATGCCGATAGCAGAGTCACGGCAGTAGGAATACAGAGCAGGAAATGGATCCGCTAAGCATTGCGGCCAGCACAGCTGGGTTGATCAGCGTCACAATCCACGTGGCCAAAACAGTGCAAAGTCTCTATGAATCTATTAAGAGAAGATCACTGCTGCTCCTGGCGATCAAAAATGACCTTACAGCCCTGCAAGCCGTACTTGAGGAGTTGTCGTCGTCCACACCAGCAAGGCAACTGAGGATACACCAGCTTTGACCGCCGTATTGGATGGGTGCCAGCTTGTGGTGCAACAAATCGACCAAGAGCTCAGTGCCGTCAAGGTCGCTCTCTCGCGAGGCATAGTTGCGAGGAGTTACGCCAAGGCAACATTTTCGACCAAGATGGAGTCAGTAACTGCGCTGAGGAACCAACTGGACAAGTATAAAGCAACATTAATCATTGCGCTCCAAATACGGACCATGAAGATCACGTCGAACAAGGATGTCCACGACAAGATCGATGAGCTTCGGAGCAATCTTGCACGTGTCTCACGGGAAGAACGCGGCGGCTGGCAGAACCCGATTCAACAGTACCTCTTGGCTAGTTCTGCAATATTTCCTGCCTTACCCGCCAAGAAAGCCTCAGTCTCTATTTCAGGCACCATGTCTGACACCAGCAGTACGACAATGGTTGGAACTAGGGACCCATACTCAGACGTGGTGAATATATCAAGTGCGTCGACCCAAGGCGACGCAGTGGCGGCCACAACCGTTGATTATGGCACTTTTGATGACTGGCTGGCCGCCTTTACATCAGAGGACGATCCAAGTGCGGCTTCAGTTGGGGGCAACAAAGATGAGACTTTGCAACAGATCACCGGTCCAGCTCATAGCCCGACACTGGCTGCAACGGACAGCTCTAACACCGTTCCTCTGACAGTCCGAGGCCTGGCTTCAGCATCACTCAAGACCGAGCACCTAGATGTTCCTCGATCTGGTACACTAATTTCGATGATACACCTGCTACATGAGAGAGGTCATCGCCGCGTCTGCGGCTTTCGGTCTGGAGATATCTTGATCAGCCCGTTCATAGCCCACAGCCAACATGCTCAGGTGGAGGTTGTTGAGGGGCGCTCCTGCTACTCCATGCTTGAGGGGCTGAGGATCAATGTCGGTGAATCGTTCGAGGCTTTCTACGACAGTTTCATACGCTTCTCTGAGAATGACGTCGGGTCTCTTGCAACACGAGTCCAGTTGGAGGAAGCCTCAATGCGAATCATAGACCAAGGTCTCCACGACAACACTGCCGTTGACATCTCTTTTGCGCGGACCTTGCGTGTACCTGAGGACGGTAAGGCCTATGGAGCGCCTGTACTCTTTGCACCAATTCCATTGTTCCAAGTTGAGAACCACAAATCACGTCTACCAGCAGATGTCGTCCGAAAGGGGGGCATCATTTTGCCTCTCTATCAGCGGGAGGCTCTTGCGCTCAACTTTACTTCGGCTGAGAGACCTACTGTCAAATCCAATCATTTCACCACAACATCCAGTGATTTTGCGATAAAATGCCTTGCTGGAACAGTGAACGTCCTTGATGGGAGAAATGAGCCACATCAACATGGCAGCGACGCTCAGCAACATGTTGTGGTCCCAACACAATCGAGGCTTGATGGCTTCCTCTGTGAGCGATCTCTTGTCAAACAATTCGTGGCCATGGCCTTGGGCTCTGGCTACACGGCCGAGGGTCAACTCACCGGCGAAGAGAAATTTGGTGGTCTGCAACTCATCATTGCCCCTAAATTTCGAGGCCGAGTAGACTTCCTTAATTTTCCGCAGTCATCTACGCCAAATGACCAGAAGCTGACTCCAGGAACCTATGTCAGCATGGGCAGCGACGAGATGCGCAAGAGGTCAAAGTCACTCGTTAAGTCACCGGTCCAGAGCAAGGGTTTCAAGGATGATCTGCTTTTCAAGATGCCTCAAACCTGCAGGCACAGGCTGGTCCATGAAATGCTGCAGGACTTGAAATCTAGAAGGTCAGATGGCATTATGTTAGAGCCAGTCTTCCCATTGAGAATCACGCTTGAGCTCAAAGCAAGAAAGTCTTATGTCAATGTCGGCTCTCTGGGCTATGGAATGGAGCCCGCGAATTTGGGTCGCACTGCACGAAACACTAGAACCATCGAAGTATCGCCGTTCTTGGGACTTGACGACTTTTACGACATATTGACACGACTGCTTGATGTGGACGAAGTGGTACTCTTCGATGGTGGGGCGCAAATGTTGCAACGCTCAGTTTCCTCAGAAGTTTACCTTCCTCTACATACAGTCATTGCCAGTTCTCGCCGTCTGGTATGCCAGGTCTACAAGTTCATATCCAATAACGTAGAGCTCGGCCCGGCTGCACAATCCACTTCTCTCTGGCCTCGGTGGCGTCGCAAGATGCGTAGCGACGCTGAAACCGACTTTACCACTGTTCAGTCTGCGCCACCCAATTACAAATATTCAACTTCTCTATCTGCAGAATTGGAGTCGTCAGCCCATGGACCTACAAGTCATGGACCTTCAGATCATGGATCTAGAACTTATGAACCTCCAAGTTATGGATCTTCAAGTTATAGACCTTCAGGCTATAGACCTGCAACTTATGCTCCAACTTATGGACCTTCAGATGACGGATCTAGAACTCATGGACGTTCAAGTGGTGTTGCTGATCAACCATACCCGCCCATGAAGAGTCCTGGCCGGCGTGCTCCAGAAAGAGATGGTTCTTCTCGACAGACGGCATTGCCGAAAACGGACCACACCCGCAAGCAGCGTTGGGACATGGGTCTTGGCGCAGGTGGCTTGATCCGGCAGGGCATTGTCGAGGACCCTAACCCAGCTGAATGGAACTGGAGTAGGGCATGCTTCATCAACATTCAATTCGTAAACTCAGTGGTCTTTGAGCAATTGACAGGCATACCGGCACCGCCTTGTCCTGTGACTTTCAAGGATTATGTTGCAGCTCGGTTGCCGTTCTATCAACTTGTGCAAAATGATGCAATAAACGGCGTTCAAATTTTGGCGTCGCTTAAATCTGTTGGCGACATTGATGGTGAGAAACATATCTCAATTTCTTCTAGAATGCAGACGGATCTAACACCGAGTGGCTGCATATTGTGCGAGCAGAATCTGACTGACACAATGTAAGCACATTTGCCTTGGCGATGGGGATGCCGCTAACTATAATACAGCTTAACCCCGTGCAACCACATCTTCTGTGGGATGTGTATTAGGGACACGATGATGACTGGAGACAGTCATGATGCGTGTGGAGCGTGCGGCAAGCAGATCAGAAAAGTCATACATTTCTCGGGTCCAATGGAAATGCCAATGTTGGAAGACGTTGAAACGGGAGCCAAAAAGCCCGATAACGATGAGCCCGTCCTGAAAGTCTTCAATGTGAGTGCAGAGTCGCTCGGCAATGAGCCGTCCGATAGTGGTACTATCACCGCGTCGTTAGCAACTGTGATGGAGCTGCCAGGAAACGAACCCACATCAAGTGCACTTCAGGTCGTCACTAGTGCTTCTACTGTGACTGAAGCCCGGACCTTGCAAGAATCCATTACCACGGGAGACTTTGTCGCTGTCCAGGAATTACTCGACCAGGACCACGATGCTAATACCGGCGAATACGTCCATTTGGCTGCCAGATTGGGACATTGCAATATCTTGATTCTGCTGAATGAACATGGTTGGGACATGAACGCAGCAGATGAGGCCACTGGGTACCGCCCGATACATACAGCGGCTAGCCATGGTCAGGATGCTGTTGTCTTGCTCCTTCTGATGATGGGCATCGACATTGAGACAACGGCAGAGCATGGTGATGTATGTCAGTGCTTAACGCCACTGCAGGTTTCTGCAAGGCATGGCCAATTGAAGACGCTGAAGCTGCTGATCAATAAAGGCGCCCGAACCTTACGCGAAGCGCCTGCTGCTCACGACTGTCCTAATTCTAGCCCGTTGCCGACCACCAGCCCAACATACACCGCATCTGAACTTGACTCACGCCACATTTGCTCACCGCTTCACCTAGCAGCACTCTATGGGCATCATGAAGTTGTCGAATTCCTGCTTTCGCAATCTGATGAAGTGGATTATCGAACCGTACCGGATGGCGTGACGCCTCTACTCTGTGCTTCGATCAATGGTCACTTTCGGGTTGTGAAGCAACTAGTTGACGCAGGAGCTGACGTTGAAAGCGAGTGGGTGGGATGCACCCCACTGGCACTCCTGCTTCACCAGCATACATGGCCACAAGACCATGTATTCGAGACAATTGAGGCACTTTTGAGTGCTGGGGCTGCATCTTGCACATTCAGTCCGACTGGGATGAGTCCATTGCATGTTGCAGCAGGCACAGGGCACGTGGAGGTGCTTAAGCTTCTCATCGATAGAGGTATTGACGTGGATATTATGAGCTGTGGGGATGAGCCACTTGATCCTCTCACACTTGCATTTGCCCAAGGTCAACTCCAATGCTGCCAGCTACTAATATCCAACGGTGCCAAATTCAATCCCACAGTTGTGGAAAGACTAGGGGAGATGTTGAATGGTGGAAGTTTGGAGGTGCGGGACAATGTTCGCCTGCGTTTCTCAACCGACTGGAAGAACATCAAATGGCGGAAGCAATCACTTCAAACATTTGCAAACATGCTCAACACGCACTTGACATACATTACTGACGTACGAAGGTTCTTTCTTGCCCTTGCCAGGCTGGGACGGGTCGACTTGATAAGCGAGATAACCATGCACTATATCACGGAACGTCCTAACCACCAAACCACTATTGAAATTCTCAACGTCAAGATCATCGATTTAGTTTATCATGCTTCCCTTAACAGCCGGAACGCTATTGTTGTCGAGGGTCTGCTCTCCAAGCTTCAAGAGGAACAAAGCCGGAAAGCATGGGCGGAATATTCGGATTCACGACTCAGCCATGCCATTCACGCAGCAGCGCTGCGCAACGACACTGACATGCTCAACGTGCTCTTCTCGTCATTGCACCCAAATGTCGCATCCAGAGAAGCGACAAATGTGAGCGGCAAACTGTCTTCAGTCTTGACCAAGAATGCGAAACTGCGAGCACTTCTGATGCAACGGCAGAGCCTACCTGTAAGATCAGCACGCGACATTTCTTACAACTTCTGATTTGATATCCAAGCACATGAAAGCCGCCAGGGCTGGCACTAGCCACGAGCTGTTGAAGATAGGGGCCTAATCACAAATGACAAATTCTCCGCTACTTCATGAGCAACACTTTCGCAGCGGACCGGGTCGAGTTGTGGAGCCTGCCCGTCATCAACCTTATAGCCGTACCGATGAGCTACGTGGCCAGCATTTTACCTTGGGATAGCAAAAAGATCGCCTCTGCCATGACCTACCGCACAACGCCACTTGGTCGTCTCTAGGGCTAGCCCTTATCTGGCTCTGTGCCTTGTTTTAGGCGCAATCAAGGGAAATGGGAGCACAGCCGTGGCTTTGGGCAACTGGTCGTTGCCCGCGTCTCACTACTTTGTGTCGCATGAGCGAGACTGGTACGACAATGTGGTGGTGCGGTGGCAAGACTGGTTCAATATGCCAGCTGCATCGATGGGGAACTCCGATTTTGCGCTGAGCAGGGCCAACGAAGGGAACAGCAGCGGCGGCTTTGTGTTGCCGGGAATTGAGGAGCCGCAGTGCCTTTTCTGAGCGCAATGCTGAGAAGCTGCACACAATCTTTCAAGAGACGATACCGCGTGAATATGACCAGCTCCAAACTTGTTGACAAAGCCTTGAAATATGAGGAAAAGGAGGTCCATGGGGTGTAGGTCACTAGAACCTTCGACGGGTTTTGAGCGAGAGAGACCACTCAAACGGAGAAGGTAGACTCTGAGCTGCTGTAGGATGATAAAAGATTTGTGAGCGAGAACAATAACATTGTCTGGCATGCAATCCCTTCTACGTCATCCGGTACCTGTCTGAGTCCATCCCCGCGCTGGACTCGGCGTTTCCGCGCCTTTCTGTCAACACTTCCAAGAGCCAAGCCCATACAGCCTTGTGATGCGCTGTCTGCCTTTTCGCCATGCCGTTGCCATCAGGTGAGATCCTCATCAGATGGCAACCCAATACCGTTTGCGTTCTGATCAAGCTCTTCGGTTTTACTCTCTTGTGTAAGTTAACTCATGGTACTGCGCTCCGTCTCTTCAAGCGTATCCCATGACATGCCGAGAAATCCTCGAATCGTCATGAGCGTGGCCTTGGCTGAACAGGTCGCCACCTCGGCTCGCGCAGGCTATGACAAACTAATGTCGTTAGTCAAGAAGTTCAGATCCGTCATCAGAGTTACTGTTAGCGTCGTCGTCCGGACAAGTGGTCAAATAATTCGTCTGACTGATTCTGGTCACTCCTCCAGAAAAAAAATGCTCCGGCTGCAGGTGAGACATTGTTTCCGATGAATAGAACCTCGATAGGGTCGGGCGACCGGCATGGAGGGAAGTTGACTCTTTCGAATCAAAAGAGATTTTGAAAGACTTAGCGAAGGTGGTTGCAGGAGAGATTGATCTATCTAGCTGGCACCCATGCCCATGCTGTGTTTGATCCACAGTCAACCAAGTTGCCCATGCTCAGGTGCATAGCCTGTCGGACCCACATATCTCATATGAATGCCAATCGAGATCATCAGACTAACGGAGTACCTGTGACCAACCTGCTTTGTCCATCCAATCGAGTTCTGATCACATCGGCGAGCCCGTTCAGGCGATACCATGTCATGTTAATTCATCCCAAGCTCGAGTCCCATCCCTCGGCGCGAATAATATCGTTGCTCCATAAACCAACCGTCCACGATCTAAAATGATTGCGCCAACTCCCACACAAGCCGATGGAAAGAGTGCCATGGAATTGCCATGCCTGCTTGGCATGATGTGCCGGCCTCTTCCTAGCATCCAAGCACTCAGATTTGTCTCAATCTTTGTGACTGCTAGCGGCATGAGAGATTTTATGCTGCCGACAAACCCACCCACAGATCCAGCTGTATGCCAAATTCATTGCTTCATCCGGACGAGAGCTCTCGAGCAGATGGAGCTTGAAGAGACCCTGTCTCCGAACCACTTCGACTTTGTCAGGCTGCACTTAGACAAGTCGTAATGTAGGGAGAACTGGGAGCCACAAAGTTGGGAAGGACAGAGAGGTCTTGAACGCAGGTTCCTGCCCACAGCATCACCTCGTGGGATCGAGGCCGGTGCCCGAGCAGACGCCTCTCTTCCTGACTATTTGCATCTTCCAAGCGTGTCCAGGTGCGGATCAATTGTTGTGATCAATTTGTAATCGTAGATCGGAATCGACAAGATTGATTTGCAGGGAGAAGGGTCGTAAACATCAAGTCTTGATTGGACAGAGGTAATTGAATCTAGCTAGGTTAGACCCATCTTCTCAATGCTGTGATCGACACAGGTCTCAGGGTAGGGGTGAACGAAGCGATGAGTGCTGAGCCCAAGTTTCTGGATTTTTTCGTGGCTCAGAGCAGTGAGATGGCCAATGAAGCGTGGCTTTAGCTGGCCAAGGGGAGTTTCCAGACCCAAAAAGCTGGCACCACAGCCCTCTGGCGGCCAAAACGGCGGTGACGTAGATCCCAGTCGAGATAGCTTGTTTACCTTTTGGAAAACTGCCTTGACCTTCCAAGCTGAATCTGAATATGCAGCTAAAACGACCATGAAGCGAACAGCGCTCATGTGAGGGGCATTCATCAATAGGGAGTTACAGCTTGTCTGATAATGCATTGATATTCTTCCATGGCTCTCTCTCTCTGTGTACCTAAGAAGCATCCTCAGGCGCATTCTTTCTTGTCTAATGTTGACCTAATTTCCGACGTGTGCTGACCGACCGTCAGTGGCATTGCTGCTAACGGACCATAGGTTGAAGATATTCCATGACAACGGCGCATATTCTTCCCTCCCCCGACGAGATGCCCGAAACAAACCCCCCGAAGCGACAGACGACCCTTGTAGCTGGAGGTGGCCAGTCATCTGCAGTACTGGACCACCAACTTGTGGAGGAGCTTACGCCGCTCGTGTCTGGCCACCTCGAGCGCATCTTCAACGACCTTGTCTCATCCACTGCGCACACAGACCCTAATGGGCCTCCGCTGACGTCGTATGACCAGTTTAAGGCCTGGTTCCAGTCATCAGCCTCCTCGGCTCTCGCGCCTCCAGTGAATCACGATTTGTCCTTTCCGCTGTGCAACTATTACATCTCCTCGTCTCACAACACATACCTGAGTGGGAATCAGCTTTACGGCTCCTCGACTACTGAGTCGTACAAGGACGTCCTCCTCAGAGGGTGCAGATGTTTGGAGATTGATGTTTGGGACGGCGATGATGACGCCTCAAGTGTTAGCAGCTCAGATATTGAGGAAGCAGAACAGGACAAAGCATCGGCAACCAGGCGGAAGCGAGCGATATCTAGGCTGAAGAGCATTCGTGGAAAAACTAGGGACAAACTACGGAGGAATTCGAAGTCGCCCACTAAGTCCTCGGCCGCGCATGAGCAAAGCGAGAGCATCGGCGAGCTGACAGACAGTCTATCGGCTGCGGAAATTGCTGAGCGAAGAGCACTCCTCAAGACCGAGCCCAAAGTCTACCATGGCTATACATTGACAAAGGACATTCCATTTCGCGACGTCTGCCATGCTATCAGAGAAGCTGCCTTCGTAACCTCGGAGCTGCCAGTCATTGTCTCTCTCGAGGTCCACTGCAGTCTCGACCAGCAGCAAACAATGGTGAATATCATGGAGGAAACCTGGAAGGGCTTTCTCGTTGACATGTCTGGTCAATCCCACGACCACATTGAGACACTACCCAGCCCTGACGCGCTACGGAAAAAAATTCTCGTCAAGGTCAAATGGGCACCAACCACGGATTCCGAGACTAATAACCCTGTGGAAATCACAGACACCAATGACTCAGCGCAGACGGACGGAACAGCAGCCTCGAACCAATCCCCACAGCAAAAGAAGGCAGTTAAGATACTAGATGCCCTATCCAAACTAGGAGTCTACACCAGAGCATACTCTTTCAAGCATTTTCAGCAACCCGAAGCCAAGATTCCAACCCACGTATTCAGCCTCGACGAGAATAAGCTCGGTCACATACATGGCCACCACTCTTATGGGCCGGACATGTTCCTTCACAATCGAAACTACCTTGTTCGCATCTACCCATCAGGTCTACGCGTGAACAGCAGCAATATCGATCCCACATTTAGTTGGCGCCAGGGGGCACAGATGGTCGCCCTGAACTGGCAAAGCCTAGACAAAGGGATGATGCTGAATGAGGGCATGTTTGCAGGCGAGGCGGGCTATGTTCTCAAACCAGAGGGCTTCCGAAGCACTGGCATATCGGACCCGCCTCATCCTATACGAAGACGTCTCAACCTCACCATCCAACTTATTGCTGGCCAGAACCTGCCGATACCTGCGGACAAAGACGCAAGCCATGCCGAACATCTGAAGCCGTACGTCAAAATCCAGCTTCATGTTGATACACATGGACCACCTGGCCAAGGAAAGAGAGATCATTCGGATGACGTCACAAACCCAGCGTCCAAATACACCGATGACAAGGGCAACAAGACCATGTCCGCTGGTGAGGAGAAGGGCGAGGAGGAACGAAAACTGAAGCGAAAGAGCTGCACTTCTAAATCCGCCAATCCAGATTTTGGGCATTCTGAGCTTTCCTGGATTGATGTACCCGACGTGGTTGACCAGCTCAGTTTTCTGCGAGTCAAGGTCATGGATGATAGAACGATGGCTCGAGATGATCTTCTTGCTTGGGCATGTATTAGACTGGATCGGCTGAAGACTGGCTACAGGTTTTTGCATTTGCTGACTGTGGAAGGGGAACCGAGCGAGGGTGTTCTCCTCGTCAAGATTGACAAGCAGATGCGGTGATGGGCTGCATGAGGACGATAGCGTTCTGGACCGACCCTCCGTATTGCATCTTAACACGTTGTCTACAGTCATGAATGTGGAAAGATGCTCTGAGCCGCCGAGGCATTCTTGAGGTATGAATGTTTATGCACAAGGTTCATTGGTCCTCGGTGTTTAGCCAATATCCGCTCCTCTGCCACAGAGCACCGCATTCGGGAAGCTTTTGAGTAGAACATCATTACAAGTCAATTCGGGTCAATTCCTCGAGTTTCGCCTATCAACTTCCATTTCGTCCGGTTGTACAGACGAAAGGCCATCCCATCCGCCAGCAGGACCTAAGGCCGTCCAGTTTATTGGGGCGAGTCCTGGCCAGAGACCCACTCACCACACGAGATTATGGATAATTTCTTAATACGGCGTTCCCCTTGCTGCAACACATGGCCATCAGTGACGACAAGCTGCATTGCTATGTCATGAAGAGCCCCGGTAAGGATCAGTCAAACAGGTGCGGTGGCGCAAGCGTAAATGCTGATGGCATTTGTGACCTCCCAACCAGGGTAGAGAAGCTGAAAAACGGTCCTAAGGTTGGAGGAAGCTCTCAATAACAGGTTGCATCCTACACCAGTGAGATCCATAACTCCTGTGAGTTGACGGGAACCGCAGAAATATTTCACCCATGCAGCTTCGAAACGTAGTCGTTCTAGGAGTAACTAGCAACATTGGCTGTCCAATAATATGCCCCCTGCTCGATGCCGATGTCGTCGTCACTGCCACTACGCGATCCGCGACTCTGGATCTTCAGTATCCCAAATCAGCCAATCTCAAGGTTCAATCAGTGAATCAGTGGATCTCCCTTCGAAAGCTGCTCTCCTGGAGCTCTTCGCTGGCCAAGATGCAATCATCGAAGCATTTCCTCCTGTTACAGCTGAGGCAAACCAAGCAGCAATCGTTGAGGCGGCGCTTGAGTTCGCCGGCGACACCTTTAACGCTCATGTGGATGAGTTGTTGATCTATGAGCCGAAGCTTAATGCTCAGCGTACACTAGAGAGCATCATCGCAAAAAGTAGAGAGAAGGGTTCTGCGCAATTGAGGTGGACAGCCGTAATCATAGGCCCATGGTATGACTGGGCAATTAAGAATGGCTTCTTCTGGGTCAACCCTAGAGAGAAGACCATCAGGGTCATCGGCAACGGCAATCAGCGGTACAGCATCGCCAGCACAACTACCATCGCCGCTGCCGCTCGCCTTGTCTTGTCCAATCCGGACCAGGCGGATCATATCGACAGGCCCATCTATGTCGCCGACTACACCATTAGTACGAATGAGCTCACTATTATACTCGAGGAGATCTCACCTGGGTGGAAGATTGAGCACATCTTCGAGGACGGCGTGAGTTATCTCGGCGATTTGGCAAGGAAGAAGTGGCAGGAAAATACAACAAGCGCGAATGGCGAGAAGGTCAATAGGGCCGGTACCGAGGCTTACATAATGCTTGGGATATATGGCGTGTTCGAGGAGACGAATCGCTATGGTGCGGACTTCGAGCACAAGGCTGTTGAAATGTGGAAGAAGAGTCTTGCAAACCTCAAGGTGGAACTTGAAGAACTCATTGGTCAAGTGTGATAAAGTACCACACTGTCTCCTTTCCGCCTCTGCTCCAAACACGAGGTAGGCATCTGAAAGCTTTGGAAACTCTTTGTTGCTTGACCGGCGTCAAACTATGCCTTTGGCAGGACTTTGCGTGCAAGAGGAAAGCTTCGAAAACCATCTGATCTAAGCCGACTGTACAGGGTAGCTCAGCTAGAGCACCCAGTGATTTTGCACATATCCATGCGGTCCTCCTGCCTATCTTGTTTATGCCGCCATTGACATACATCAAGTTCAGGTCTTTCGAATTTTCTGGACCTTGCGAACGTCCGTCGTCAGTGTCTAAGTCATTGCGTGCCATCTCAAGAACCCTGGAACAAAGATGTACTTGGCATTTCCAACGTTTTCCGGCCATGCACCGCTTCTGCTACTTCATATGGACACATGCCTGCGAATGACAGATTGACTATCACGCCCTACGGACATGCTTTGAAATCACCGCCGCCAACCGAGCGTGCCAACCGAGCGTGCCAAGAATGTATATGATACCCCATGTGAGGAACAAAGTCTTCATTGCCAATGCTCAAATATCGCAGGTTTGACTTCCAAGATCCTGAGAGCGGGTGCTAGACCTCTTACATACTCCTTTCGGCCTGATAGTACCCTGACACGATCAAGGACCACCATCTGCACCATGAAAACGCTGGGTCTCCTCGGAGGTCTAACCTACCACGCGACAGTCCTCTACTACCAACAAGTCAATGACTATGTCCAGAATGCCCTTGGTGACGGCCACTCAGCATCTCTTGTCATCCGTTCATTCGACTTTGCGGACATCATGAAGCACTACCATGCTGGCCATCCGGAGGAAACAGCGCGACAGCTTGTCGAAGCCGCCAAGAACCTCAAGCTATCGGGCGCCGAAGCACTAGTTTTGTGCGTCAACACAGGACACATGTTCGCTGACCAGATTGAAAAGGAAGCACAGCTGCCATTGTTGCATATCATTGACTTCACAGGCAACGCAATCCGTGCCCAAGGACTCTCAAAGATTGCATTGCTTGGCACGAAACCCGTCATGGAGGGAGATTTCATCGCCGGGCGTCTTAGACGCAACTTCAACCTCGATGTCCTCATACCCGAGCCTGAAACTCGGCAGACTATGACCGACATTATTTTCCGGGATTTGCCAAAAAAGGTAGTCACCGAGCAGACAAAGACGCTGTATCTTGATGCTGTTAATGAGTTGGTCAGGCAAGGCGCGCAGGGTGTCATACTGGCGTGCACAGAACTGCAATTTGTGCTTTTGCCTGGGGATGTGGACGTGCCTCTGTTTGAAACCGTGGAGTTGCACGCAAAGGGGGTCGCAGAATGGATGTTGAAGGACTGACAGACATGGGCACGGGATGGTGAGGTGACTCCTGAGCCGCAGAAGGCCAACGTTGACCCAACTCGTTATGAGGTTAAGGGGCCAAGTACGGCCGGGGCCAAGTACGCCAGGGTCCATGGCGATTTGATCCTTACTACGCCATTTCCAGGCCCATGGCTATGAGAGGCACAACCTTTAGGAACGAAACTCAATGGTATCTAGCGTCGCGGCGGCATGATGATCAAATCCGAATGCCATTCATGATCCCCACTGGGCTAATATCAAAGACTCGCCAGTGTGAGTTCCCCTCAACGTCAACGAGGCTGGCGATTTTAACGACCTTCCCAAGACATTCTGAGGAATTCCTCAAGAGACAACAGTTTCATATCATTGAATGCTGAATTCAAACGATTTTCAACGGGCATGTGAAAGTCTCCAGAAAGGGTCATGCGGTGGAAAAGTGTAATCATCTTCCTCAACTCATCATCAGTGGCCCCAACCCCCGTGGCTGAAGGCAGCACAGTGACATCTCCCTTCTGAATCTTTTCCTCGCTGTCATAGTGAACATCGAATTGTGTGCCTGCCGTGACATGTTAGGGCGGTAGTTTCTTCAACCAAAAAGATGTTTTTCATGTTACCTACCTCGAATTTCCTCAGCCAATCTCACAAGCTGATTGAATGTGACGTCTTCACCAACCACAACGCTGAATTCATCCCACTCATCGAGGTCCAGCGCTCTGACTATGAATCTGGCCAGGTCGACGGAATATGTCATGCTGAGAACGTCTTCTCCGTTTCCAGGGATAGCTGCCTTGCAGTTAAGCACGTCCACAGCCCAGGTAAATGGTGACAGGTTGGATCTAACGTGGGGCATCCCCCAGTAGTCCATGAAGAATCCGTTCACAAACCGAGTATATTTGAGCCTGCTTCTTTTGAGTGCATTGGCATTATCAATCCAATGCTGCATGGAAGGATCTAACTCCAAAGTCCTGTCCAATTGTAATTAGTTGGGCATTTGCGGTTTTGTGACTTCGTTCATTCTTACTCGGGGCGAGTGATGATGCCGTATTCACTGGGAACAAATCGTTCCGTTGCTTTGGACCTTCCGGCAGCTTCAATCAGATTCAATTGTGCCCGGCTCGTGGCTTCAGAATCAATGCTGATGGCGGAGATGATGGTGTGCACGCCGTTATCTTCCAGCGTCTTTGCCATTGCGTCAATGTCGTTGTAGTTGACTACAATATGCGGCGTCAATGAGACGTCCACATGCTGCTTTGGAGCCTACAACAAATGTTAATACACGAGCCGATATTTTCCCATTTGAGCACGGCCATGCTTTTATTCTTTTTCAATTCAAAGGGGAGGTGGGATCCGAGCTGACCTTCCGACTGAGAACGAATACGCGATGTTTCGTCGACAGACATAGCTGCTCAACGATTGTCCTACCAACCCCTCCGGTTCCTCCAGCCACAGCAACAGTGACCATTTTGGTTCGATTTTATTTTAACTAGGACAGCGAACTGTGCCAAATCCAGACAACCCAATGGAAGATCGTCCGAGCCAGCTGGCACCGGATTTGCTGTTCCACAATCACTGACAAGCGCTGAAAGGTGCGGGTAACGGGAAAATGGACACTGGAAGCCTCCTGCCGAAATTACGCACAGCTGTTACTGTATCGTGACGGACCGTTTGGCTGGGCTCTCAGTGAGCCTGAGGTAGAGTTGGGGGTATGGGGTCTGACTACGGGGTGCCAAATGCGGGGATGGGACATGGACTACGGAGCGCCCAATGCCCACTCACGTGATGCTCTCGGTCGTTCGTCTCTTCTCCGTTCCCCAGGCGAAATTTTGTTATTGTTTGACCGCACAAAGGCTGGACGCACCGAGGACTGTCCTACCGTTCGATGGACAGTCAAGATACCCAGATGCTCGCTGCCAGCAACTAGCTGGGTACCAGGCATACCAAGCTGACAGGAGCCTGCACAAAGGCGACAGCGATCCATGCGCAAGCTTACCGGAATTCACAGAGATATATTCACTGGCCACCCGGCCATCCCTAGGTCGAGGTCAGAGATCAATCAGTCACCTTTCCCAACAGCAATCTCAGAAACCTTTCCTAAGACCCACCACGACGGCATGGGCCAATCTGGAAATTGATAATTCTAGGACATCCTCTTGATGCCAACTGCTGATGTTCGACAACCACTTATCGCACTGTCTTCAACCAGGAGAGCACAAATGGATAATGTAAAGCAGTAAAGGCATCCCTGTGTCATACGGTTGGGCATAGCACACCCAGATTATCATAGGCAGCAAGGCAGGTTAGCCTTCTCGGCCTTGTGTTGCCCCTCTTTCGGAGACCTCGATTCTTGCCCTCATGCAGACTCACGTGGGCAAATGCTACGTGATCCCTCCATGAGCCGCCACAATTTGTTTCCCCAGCGCTTAACACCACAGAAGCTTAAATGACGCTGTCAATATGCACTTTGCGAGATCCCTGCCGCGAGAGCGCTTCTGCATTGATTCATCGGCCGCTGTACAAGATCCCTGTCCTCATCGCTAAACCATTGTTCTGACGTCTGCTTTCGGCGTTGCACAAACCAGTTGGCATTGTGCAACAGGGTGTGCGGCCAGCTTGAGAAGAACACAGAGCGCCAATCTCTATGGTCTCCTTACAATTCGAAATGCTGAAGTGGTCGTCCTTCACAGCCGCCAAACCAGAAAAGTATCTTTCCGCGCTAAACTGGCAGTACCTTTGCAAACGACGACCACGGCACGAGCTAACACCGGCCTTCCAGTCCAGCATCGACTTTATCTCACTGGGAAAGCCCACCCGCGGCTCCATTTCGGTTTCAGCCGACCTAACTTCTTTCTTGCCGCCTGTTTCTTTGCGCTGACCAAACATCTTCTTACCGTTGCCGCCCAGGACATGCACAGTGCACGCAATCCCGCGTTTGCTACGGGACCCGAGTGCAAGGTCGTGGCAAAGCTATGTCTTCTGAGCATTCGATAGCATACTTTGCTAGATGTCTAGGGAGGTTAGTACGTGGCAAGACCATCTGCAATAGCACTCCCGTGCAGCTTTTCCTGGGGTTATAAAGTCAATTGCAAGCCGTCATCAAGGAGGTTCACAAGTCGCAGAGATATTTGCCAACCCATCAACAATGGCAACGACCCCATTACAAGCTCTCGCCAGATCACTCGCGCAGGCGGCGCACGGTCAAGGGTCGAGAATCTCACCGCAAACTCGACTAGGCATACTTCGACAAGCAAGGAAGGTAATCCGAGAGCTAGCAGAGCCAAATGATCTCATAGCCATGCACCGCGAGAGCATGCTTGAACTAGTGACGATACGATCGTTGATCAGCATAAACGCTTTCCGCAATCTACCAAGCGAAGGGTCCATTTCATCTCGCGATCTCTCGGCAGCTATCGGCGCCGAGGAATCTCTCGTGTCACGTCTCCTGAGGATGGCGGTTGCAGCTCAACTGGTCAACCAGTTACCTGACAAGACATTCACGCACACCAAATTCAGTAGATCATACGCCGCCGAACTCGGCAATGGCGTCGCATTCAAGGTCTTGTACGATGAAATCTTCACGCCCCTAAGTCGTCTGCACCTCTGGCTAAAGGAGAAGGGTTTCAAGGAGCCCAATCGCCAGGAGACGTCTCCTGCCCTCTGGTTCGACGGCAATGAGGGAAAGTTGTTCTTCGACGTCCTGCAGCAAGACCCTGAACGACTTGCCGACTTCCAGAAATGCATGCGAGTCATTGGCGATTACTCGCCACCGATATCGCAGTACTATGACTTTGGCGCACTTGTGGACGCGAGTGATCGTATAGTCCTTGTTGATATTGGTGGAGGCCAGGGCCAGACACTCGTGGACGTCCTTGACCGGTATCCCAGGGTTTCCTCCAATAGGGTGGTTCTGCAAGAACTGTCAGCGGTTTCTGCAGCTGCCAGAAAAAACAAACTCCTTCCAGCAGACACACCAATCATGAATTACGACTACAACACACCCCAACCAATTCAAGGTGAGTGAGGATTGCCTTTATGGCACGATATGCTGATCAAGTCCAAGGTGCCAAAGCATACTTGATGCGCCGAATTTTGCATTCCTGGTCCGATGAATCCTGCATCGACATCTTGAAAACCAATATTGTCCCGGCGATGGCACCAGACTCTGTGCTCCTCATCTCTGACTATATTGTACCCGACCCCGTCACGCCAGAAGACATTGGACCAGTCTCGTCAGCTCTTGCCATGATGGCAATGGCTGGGAAGGAGCGGACGCTGGAAGATTTCCAGAAAATGCTTGACGCAGCTGGCTTGAAGATGACTGGCGTCTTCAAGCCGGCGGACGAACGCTTTGGAGTTGTGGAAGCGAGGCCCAAGGATGCAAGAACATGCAGCGAATTCTCTGCGACTGCGGGGCGCTCGACAAAGTTGTGACTCGACATATGGCGTTTACAGAATCCCGAGGTTCGGTAGGTCTATCTGCGAGGGCGTGCACGAAGCATATCACGAACGACTCCTTCCTGATACAGCCAGAAAGCAGAGACCACTATAGAGTTGAAGAATGAGTTGGCACGTTAGCTACTTTGGTCGTTGATATTCCGTTCTTGTCTAGACTTCCCGGTGGGCAGGGAGGGGCAGGGATGGACGGGAATGGATATCTTCAAGGCTGGAAAGACAAGTTATTTGGTGCTGTATCAATAGGACATGTTATTAATATGAAGCTAAGAAAGCAATGAGTCCCTTCTTCTGAGACCGGTTGAAGTGCAACTTGCCGAGGGACACCACCAATAAAAGCGGACTCTGTCAAGCCTGCTAGGTGTAGACATGGTGGTCGTAACTGTGTTGCCATTGGCTGGCCCAACGTCCATGCCATAGTTGAGGCCAGTCGGCGACGGTGGGGTCCGTGCCGTATCGAAGCGGAACAGGCACCCGGATTCTGAGGAGGATTAACTTTCTGTTGCCCAAATTATGTCTAAAGTCATCATTCTTTAGAAGATATCAATCGAAGTTGTCTCAAATATAGCCCTATTCTAGAAGTTGGGACCATGCTTGGTTTGCCGTACTCCAGCTCCTCATATCATCCAACATGGGCCCACCAACCTGCCGAGCGAAGTCAGTGCCCTTCCAAAAATGCCATACACACAAAGCCAACTGATGATGCCTAGTTTCTGTGAAGAAGTCGGTCTTGTTCTCAGGCTCCAAATGGTCTCTATCTGAACTTGGCAGGACTACATCGTCACAGGCTGGATTGGAGAGTTCATCAATACTCTGTCGAACCTGGCATACAGTAAGGATTTTCCAACTGCCACATGGTCTCATTGCCTTGACTTCATGACCTTAGTCTACTACGCAGCAAGAGGCCTCAGCCGACTCCGGCATTCCCGAAATCCGCTTCATACAAAAATGCAGTATTACGGGCTCGGGCTCGTTGGCATCGGGTCGGCGGCATTCCATGGCCTTCTCAAATATCACACACAGATGGGTAAGTCATAACCCTCTCAGTAGCTAGAGAGACGTAATAGCTAAGCCCTATCACTATGTTAGCGGATGATCTGTCGATGCTCTTCGCAACCGCGACTGTTTTGCATCGTGTATTCACCTTCGATACACGCCCACCGATCCAATGCAATGCTGCAGTTGCCATGACTGCCTTCCTGGTCATGTTCTCTGTATGGCGTGCTGTTACGGATGAGCTGCTCGGGCATTCATTCCTTTTCGGAGTCATGATCGTGGTGGTAGCATTCAAGACGTTTCGCATTCTGAATGCGGAATGTTGTGGCCATCCGGTGGAAAAGGCTCGCCTGTCCCAGCTCGCGTTGCTCGGAGCCGTTTCATTTGTGACAGGTTATGGCTTGTGGCATGTCAACTTCCTCGCCTGCACAGCATTGACTCGTGCAAGGAGGGCGGTAGGGATGCCGTGCGGGTTCTTACTGGAGATGCACGCTTGGTGGCATATCCTCACCGCCGTGGGCGCCTACTGTTTCATGGCTTTGGTCGAGTACTTGACCACTAGGAGAGAATTGCGGGGGAACGAAATGTTTGCGTGGCCGGCGAACATGTACTTGAATGCACCAGCAATGAAAGGTAACTGAAGGGTGTGTGAGCTTATGAGGATTGGTAAAATCCAACGATTCCAATAGGTATCAGGACCTGACTGGACGTCAAAGTTGAAGTTCAGACATGCTCTGTACTCGCCGATTTCCTCTAATGCACCCAACAGGGCTCTCTTGTTTGAGGTCTAATCGGGGTCCCAGGATGGCAAATCGGAGAAGTCGTGTCCAGGCTGTACTAGCAGCATGCAGCAATTGACAATGAGTCCCCAAAGTGCAAAGTTTTTGGTTTCCCAGTCCATGTATCGCCTGTCGATGTCCAAGCTCTACTGGAGTAACAAGTGGTGTCCGGCGTTCTTGTACATGGTTCCCACTGGCTGCCTTTAAGCCGGCTTGAGGCTCGGATCTGATGCAGCGATTGAGATGGCGCGGGGCATAAACATGGTCTCTTTGGTTGGTTGCCTCAAATGTGCCGAAATACCCCAGGTTGGTGGAAAGTTGCGGCAAGTCGCTCATCTGAAATTTGCGTCGAATTCCGTCGATAAGCATTGTATCCATCGTATCAGGCCAATCTGAATGATTTGAGGATTCATACCAGATAAGCTGGTGCAGCCTGGACCGACAATGACCTTGCAGGAGATAAGCGAGACTTTCTCGAGCGGCTGATGCATCTCCACAATGCAAAGTCACTTTGGATCCCATACCAACGTCTTGCACAATCCAAGCGCGAGTGAACCCGACTGCTACATGGTGATCAGTATTGCCAGTTCAAAATTGGGGAAACCAAACCCAAGCAGCGTCTCAAATTATCTCAGGACATTGAAAATCCGGCGGAACAGGGAAAAGGGGGATATTGACCAGGCTAGCTAGTGATTTCCATCTGAGCTCTCTGGTCCACCATGACCTTGCGGCGTGGTTCCCTTGGGCCCCAATGATAGGAAATGGCCTGATATAATGGCTTCTCATAGCATGAAACATGACGAAAGTTGAAATTGATGACATCCGACGAAGTTGAATGTATCTGTAGGAGACGAATGTGCGACGGCCTCGAAGCGGCATATGTTGATATTTTGGAGGTTTCGAGACTTGACCCGGCCCATTCTCAAACCGTCTGCTTCGCCTGCGGCGATACCAAATCACAAATGACAAGCCTAGATAATCATCTGCTGCAGTGCAGTTTTGTATCACATCTACCCACCTAGGAGAACGAAAGGACCCAGTTCATGTTGATTGTTGCGAACGCTGCAACTCGTCAACTGTGGGAAAGCCAAATTATCAAGACAAGGAGGGCGAACACAATGGTACGAGGAAGTAGTAGTCAATAGAGTGCAAAGTCCTCCAAGTTTAGAGAATTGTAGAGCAAAAGGGGCCAAGCTGTCGTTTAAATAAGCATTTCTTGCGGGGCTGAGGTCCGGAGGTCCAGAGGTCCACAGGTACAGCTTTAGATTAGGCAATGCAGTCCTGAAGAGCACGGCGCATGCCATGAAAGGAGGGTAGACTACATGACATCCTGATACAGCAGATTAGCTGAGAACACGTATGCATAGCTACTGTCCATAAAAGACTTCTCCTTACAACAAAACAGGATGGCATGAGACACCATGATACAACATTTTGACCTACCCTTCACTATCCCACGGTATTCCTGCTCTTCCTACATGATCTCATAGAGCCACCTCTGTCGAAGCTGTGGCAACACGAGGGATTATCACCGTACTGTATAGAAATGGCAATGGCAGCATGGCGAATACAGAGCCGACCGGTACCATGCCATCATGAAATAGCAATGCCATGTGTGTACAGTGATGGATCTTTGAGTAATTCTTGCATCGCGAATTAAGCAATATTCACAAAAGCTCTCTTCTTCCCTCCCTTTCCCAGATCTTGCTCCTCGTCGACGTTCTCATCCACAAATTCTGGCCCATCATCAGCCATTCTGCGCCCAAGCACTCTCAGTCCCGCCAAGTTGAAGCCCATCTCCCGTCTGCTCTTATCCATCCCAGCTCTAAGCTTCCTCTGCAGCTCCTGCAGCTCTTTCCTCATGAGCCGAGAGGAAACAATTTGCTTGTTGTGCACTTTGAGCATGAAATTGAGGACCCGACACACTAGGGGGATGTTGCGTTGTTCCTCTGCGAAGATGGTGAGAAATGTGAAGAGTGCCGGGAGTTGAGAGAAGGATAAGAGGAGAAGGGAATCTGTGAGAGCCTGAGGCGGTAGCTTCTGCAGTATTCCCAACAAGTAACTGCTGGCATTGACATTCCCGTTGGCAAGATAGATCGGATGTCGGGCCGGCACTGCAGGCATCTTCGTCCCGTTCGCTTTGGCGGCTGCAATAGCCTCATTGTGCTGGGCCATAATTTGCAGATCTTCCATGCCCAGCTGCAGTGCTTCAGTGATGCGCTCGGACGCGATCAGAGTCTGTGTACTCTGCTTACTTGCCTCGGTGGCCTCCACGACGTCCTCGTTGTCTCGGGCTTCGTTGGCGCCGTCGTCATCGAGAGTTGTGAGGAGCGTGTTTTCATAGAGTTCTTCAAGTTCCTTTTCTCTCTCTTCCTCAAGGAAGATTTGCTCATCTGTTTGGCTCCACATCCGTATGCTTTTGTCGTGGGATGCCGTGACGATGAATTCACCCGAATGCGCAACCACCATCGCCCAAATCTCTCCGAAGTGGCCGTCCAGTTTCTGAATCTGCTCGAATTTATCACCGTCGTAGTACTTGATGGTGCGGTCTTTGGAGGCACTGAAAAAGTGGTGGCCGTTTCCATCACGATTAGTAGGAACAAAACTCACACTGAGAATCGAATCATTATGAGCGAGGAAAGTCTTGTGGCAGTCGCCGAAATCAAGGCCCCACAGGCGCACTGTCTTGTCGGCAGAGGAGGTAACGATTAGCTTGCTGTCGTGGGAGATGTCGAGGGATAGGACTGGGAGTTTATGGCCATAAAGAGTCAGGTACAGCTTTAGTGTGTCTGTGAAGAAGACTTTGACTGTTGTGTCGAGCGTGGAGAGGGCGAGATACTTCCCATCTGGACTGAACTTGACGGCAAGTATATCGTCTGCGGTTTTCAAGGTGCGGGCATGTACAAGTGTCAGCTTTGGTGTTTTGCGATTTGTACCCAGAACTTCGGTCTGTATGACGCGCAGCTCCCAGAATTTTGCGGTTTTGTCGGCAGACCCGGTGACGAGGGATTTGCCATCGGGGGAGAGATGCAAGGACCAGATGTCGCTATCGTGAGCGGGCAAAGTGTCGATAAGGGTGGAGGATGCAATGTCGAAGAGTTGGAGGGTGCCTTCTCGCGTGCCGAGGACGACAATTTTGTTACCCGGCAGGAATGTGCTGCACAGGGCGTAGCCGCATTCTAATGTTCTCAGACAGCTCTGTGTTTTGGTGTTCCATATCTTAAGGGCACCTTGGGAGGCGGAGGCGAGCATTCGGTCGTCGGAGGAGAGAGCTAGACAGCGGATGTCGGAGCGATGGCCGGGCATGTCGATTGCAAGGGTGCGATTGTAATCTACGTTTCGATCTTTGGATTTTTTCTCTTTGGCGTCGACTTCGTAGAGTTCGAGTTGATTGTTAGCCGTCATGATTAGCATGGAGAGGGATTTGCTTGATTTGCTGCCGGCCCAGTCCATTGAACGAACTCTCCCGCCAGTTCGGACGACAACATGAAGTACAAAGACTTCTGTGATGGGTACCGTCGCCATATCGAGCTCTTTCGAGTCGTCTTCCCTCGGCGCATCTTCACCAAGCTTTTCCCTCTTCCGCTTTCGTTTTCTGATCAGAGATTTTCTTATTTCATCCTCTGAGCGTATCCTCCATAGCTCGACGGATTTCTCTGACCCATGAAATGCTATCAAATCTTTTTTGGGGTGGAATGTGACAGCTGTTGTTCGGTCTTTGCCATTCCTGTAGAATGTGCCTCTATCTTTGAGGACCTTCTCCCCTGACCCCAGCTCTCTGGAGACGCGTGACAGGGCTGGCTTGTCAATAATCCATGCTCTAATCTCGCCATCGTTGCCTGCTGTTATGCAGCCGTCCTTCTCAGGTGACAAGCCTAGCGCCCAGCATTCGCCATTGCTTTGCGCAACGTGTGTTTCAATACAGTGCTGCGTAGAGAGGTCCCATATCTTGATCAGGGCATCCTTGCTGGTGCTTAGTAAGAACTGGTCAGCTTCAGTCTGCTCTCCGTTGGCAGCCAATTCTTCATCTTCAGTCCCGAGACCTTGGGTGGCAGATATGAAGTTCAGACTCGTGATCTGATCTTTATGTCCTCTGAGCTTGTAGAGACCGACCTCACTCACTAGGTCCCACAGAATGATGTCGGTATCTCTTGAGCCACTAGCTAATCTCACGCCACTCGAGTCGAAGACCAACCGTGTGATAGCTGATTTATGTCCATTGAATGTAAACAGGATTGTCGCTGTCCTGCTGTCCCACACTCTGATCTTGCCATCATCGTATCCGACTGCAAAGACATCCGGATCAGTCTGCGATTTGCTAATCACCGTGACCTGGGCTTTATTGTCGGCTGCATGCCATCGCGATTCGACTTCACCTAGTTTGAGGTCCCATAGCAACACATCTTCGTTCGCTCCCACAATAGCTCGCCCTGCGCTTGTCCGGGAGGTCGTTGATTCGTGCTCGGTTCGCGAATCCCATACACAGTTCGATGTCGTTGAGCAGACCTGGCCAAAAGTTGATGACTGCTCAAATTTGCTGCAGCTGTTAGTATTTACTGAGTCAGCGCCATGGAAGGTTTCACCTACAGATACGACTTCACCATGGTGTGATATGCTCCTCGGCGCAAAGTCCAGCTTTGATCCGCTGTTCATGAACTTTTTGAGTGCAAACAGAGCAAAACAAATGCAAACATGACAAATGTTGAGCGGATCCCCACACTCTGACGTCCGCCGCAGCCCATGTCAATGTACGACTGCAGGCTCCGAGCAGCTGCGGAAGTCACTCGCGGCCACTACCACCACCACTGCCCCCGGCCGGACCACCCTCCACACCCCATGAGGATATAGCCAGATTTTCCAACTTTCCTCCCCTGCCCTCAAAATGTTGTTGCTTGACTACCAGAACACACTCCTCCAATCCATCCTAACTGAACGCTTCTCCGGGACCGCCCCGCCGCAATCCATTGACCAAGTGGTCTCCGACTTCGATGGTGTGACCTTCCACATCTCAACGCCACAATCCAAGACTCAGATCCTGGTCTCATTGAACATAAAATGTTACAGGGAACTAGTGTCCTATGGAGCGGAGCAAGTCCTACAACGGGAGTATGGAGCATATATTACGAGTCCGGAGGCGGGCTATGATTTTTCGATATTGATTGACCTTGAGAATCTACCCGCTACACCCGAGGAGCGCGCTGAGCTAGTCCAGAAAGTTGCGCTCATGAAACGAAATGTCATGGCGGCGCCTTTCGAGAAGGCGTTTGATGAGCACACTGCCCTCGCGGAAGAAGCAAGTCGCTACACATCGGAGTCTGCGCCGCAGGGTGTGAAAGAGGGTGGCGAGGTGATGGCGATCCATTATCGCGACGAGGAGGCCATCTACATCAAGGCTTCGCATGACCGAGTCACGGTGATCTTTTCGACAATATTCAGAGATGAGACGGACAGGATCTTTGGGAAAGTGTTCTTGCAGGAATTCGTGGATGCCCGACGGAGAGCCATTCAGAATGCGCCACAGGTGTTGTTCAGATCCGATCCGCCGCTGGAACTGCAAGGGTTGCGTGGTGTGGGGAAGACTGGGGAGAAGGGTGAGGTTGGCTTTATTACTTTCGGTGAGTTTCAGGGAATACCCCAGCATCTCAGCCTCTTACCATGCTTGTGGATGGGATGCTAATTGCGTTTTTAGTTCTCTTTCCGCGCCACCTCAAACCCGCCCGCCGCACAGAGAACATCAGTCATATCCAGACCTTCCGAGATTACTTCCACTACCATATCAAGGCGTCCAAAGCGTACATCCACTCCAGGATGAGAAGGCGGACGGCCGACTTCCTCCAAGTCTTGAACCGTGCACGGCCGGAGAATGAGGAACGGGAGCGGAAGACGGCCAGTGGGAGGACGTTTAGGGTGCAGGGTTGAGGATCGCATATTGAGAGGTTAGGAATGAGATTTGAGTGGGCTTGTCAGAGGACATACTGGAGACTTGGTGGAAAGGCGAGAGGGGCTTTCCGGGTCCTTGAAGTGACACGTCCACGGCCTATAGCTTCGTCAATGCGGTGCAATGCGGCATACAAACACGTGCTAGAGGTATAGACAAAATGTTCTGCAAGGATCAGACCAGCCAATGCAAGAATGGCCTTGAAGTATGCCGAAAACTCTCTTTGGTTGGTGTGACCGACTAGATTGTCGGTCTAGTCTCTTGCCAGACACATTCGTGAGAACAGTGTACGAGGTACTGTTGGCAGCACCACCTCCGTTCTTCCTCTCCAGTGCTTTTGAGCCGATAAACCAGCTACTATGCTTTCAGATGGATGTTTGTCTGGAGAGAAATTTGATAGTTCTGGCCGACGCCATGACAGGACGCCTCTCCCAGCTCCTTGGAGCATCACGTGCTAGTATTGACGAGCAGGAGCATGCTTTTACAGATGCGTTCAGCTCATGGCTTTTCCGTCCCGCCAAAGGAATTAGATTTTCCGTGGAAACCGGATCATTCAGTCCTTTACACGCCAGCGCCAGCGCATTCATGCACGGCATTGTTGACCTCAATTGCTATCCATCAAGCGGCAATCTCAAGCTGTAGTCATAACGCCTACATTCCCGTACCATCCACCCATCCCGGTCCCCAGCAACACATTCTCACCACTCCTAAACCTTGTGGCCTCTATATCTGCCCAAGCCCCCAGAAAATCACCATGGGAACAAACTCTCGTCAGCTTCCCAGTCACAGCCCGGTACATATCCTCCATTAAATCAAAGTCTGTCGGAAAGAAGATGTCGAAGTAACCCTGGTGCACAAATGGCGTGGTCACCGTGACGTTCTGTCTTTTGTAGCGTGTTTGTACAATTGGGGCATTGAGGCCAGAAACCGGGGTGGGAAGTTGCGTAAAGTCAGAGAGTAGGAGGCGGTGGTGTGGGAAGTAAGATGATAGAATGTCGAAAAACTGGAGGAGACGAGTTGGCAGGTACTCTGGAATCGTCAAATTGGGTGCAAATGGAAGCTCATGCCGGAGTTTCCGCAGCCAGGGTGGATAGAATTTGTTTGAGACTGGCGTCCGAGGCGGTTGATGACGGGATGCGGCTCGTCGTATGCGGAGGAAGCGAGAGACGAGATTGTCCAGATTCGGCTCGTAGTATTCAAAGAAAGCGCCTGTTTCGTCAATCAGGACGCTGCCTTGGAGGGGTCGCTCTGTGTATGGATCATAGCGGAGTGTATCGTGAGAAAAGTTGTCGATGACTTCCAAGGCAAGGAAGAAGTGTGGTTCGGGTACTGGCGTCTCCCAGTCAAAGATGGACCTGTTGATGATTTGGATGTGTTCAAGATGGTCTGCGAAGTATGGGGAGTGGCGTAAGCTGGTGTTTTGCATTTCTGCTAGCGACGCACTGATTTCGATGATGCGGAATTTTGTTCGGTGGTAGACTTCAATGTCTGTTTCTCGAATGTGGTCGAGGATGTTGCACATGAGGGTACCATTTCCGGCTCCGATCTCGTATATGATGAGATCGTGGTAGGGGAAGAGAGTGCTCTTGTAGTTCGTGACCAGCCATCTTGCTATTGCTTCTCCGTAGTATGGTCGGAAAAGCTCGGTAGGTGTGTGCCAGAGCTGCCGTAGGTCGTCCTGGTACACCGCATCCAAATCGTCCTCGAATTCGAAGTAGCTCTGATCAACCATCTTCTGAAATTCTGCTCCATCCTTTATGCCATTGAAATCGAAGGGTTCCGCGAGATTAAAGATGGTCGCATTTTTGGGGAAGTAGCCGTAGTTTGGGTTGTACAGGCTGTCGTCGATGAACTCTCTGGCGTACATCTTCACCCGCGTCGGTCGCTGCGTCCTGTGTCTGAGCTCTTTTGCCGTGACTCGGGGGAATTCTCGCAACTGTTTCGAAACATCTCTAGGAAAGTGGTCGAGACGCTGCTGCCATGTACTTCCGCCCTGCCCGTCCGCATCAGTCTTTCGAAGTGCATAGCCGCGGCGTTGCTCTCGCAGTGCTCGCCGGAGGACCTGCTGGGGTTGTATTTGCTGTCTCAAGCAACCTCGGGCTGGCGTGGAGAACAGCTGTCGAAAGATCTGATTGACGAGCGGGCAATCCATCGCGCCAAGCTCAGAACGATGGATGAAACTTGGCCCCAGTCACTGAACGCATCGGGAGCTGGGTATATGGAGGATGCGCGGAGCAAGATGGTCAGACTGACTGCAAAAGAGGACCTCACTCCGCACGCGCAGACACACGACAGCCAATGCGACCTGCTTCAAGTTTGTCCAAATGAGGAAGTTAGTCGTGCCGAAATTTACCCAGGCCGATTGTGTAAATTTCCTCCTAGTTGTCCTGCTTTCGTCCTCGGAAAGAGACTCTATTGCTCGCAGATTCAAACCAAGTTTCTAGACAACCCGGGGAAAGGGGAGCAGGAACGGGATTATGCCGTACGACACACGCCATGTAGCAGCAGCATTCCTAGGCGGGATGACCGCCACGTACCTGGCGTACGACCTCTGGAAATCCTTTAACAAATCCACCTCCTACTCTTTTCCCACTCCAATATCTCTCCTTCAAGATGATGACCAGCCCCGACCACAAGACCACCTCGGCATCGAATCAACAATAGGCAACACACCGCTCATAGTTATTAAGTCCCTCTCCGAAGCCACTGGATGCACCATTCTCGCCAAGTGCGAGTTCCTGAATGGAGCAGGAAACAGTCCCAAAGACCGCGTTGCACTCAGCATCATCAATACGGCAGAACAACAAGGTCTCCTCACACCTCACGCCGGTAAGTTGAGCCACCCTCGTCCTGACGGTCAGACAAGCATTCGGGAGCAGAAGCAACCATCCGCTTCACTCCAGCTGACTGATGGACGTCTCTCCCAAAGACTCATTCTCACTTTGCATGTAACAGGCGACACAATCTACGAAGGCACAGTAGGCTCGACAGGAATCTCGCTGGCCACCCTAGCACGGGCCCGCGGCTACAAAGCCCATATTTGCATGCCCGACGACCAAGCCCAGGAGAAAAGCGATTTGCTTCTCAAATTAGGTGCGACGGTAGAACGGGTGACACCCGCTCCGATCGTGGATCAGAAGCATTTCGTGAACCGTGCACGAAATCTTGCAGCTGCGCACACAGCTGACCAGACAAGGCCCGGCAGGGGGCTGTTCGCTGACCAGTTCGAGACGGATGCGAATTGGCATGCACATTTTGAGGGGACAGGACCTGAGATCTACGTGCAGGCAGGCGAAAGGATCGACTGTTTCGTAGCTGGAGCGGGTACCGGCGGGACCATATCCGGCTGTGCAATGTTCTTGAAGTCGAAACTGCCAGACATCAAAGTAATACTTGCAGACCCACAAGGGAGTGGATTGTATAATAAGGTCAGGCATGGGGTCATGTTTCACGGCCTTGAGAGGGAAGGGACGAGACGCAGACAGCAGGTGGATACCGTCGTTGAGGGAATTGGACTGACGAGGGCGACGAGGAATTTCTTGGTGGGGGAGAGGATGATTGATGACGCAGTCAAGGTTAGTGATGATCAGGCGAGGCGGATGGCACGGTGGTTGTGTGAACGGGATGGGATATTTGTGGGGAGCAGTAGTGCCGTTAACTGTACGTCATCAGAATTGCATTGGCCATACGGTTTGGGGGTATCTGAACAGTGGAACTAAGCTAACAGTGTGTATAGGCTATGCAGCGGTCAGAACGGCGCTCGAGCTGGGCCATGGTCATAGAGTCGTGACCATCCTGTGCGACTCGGGGATGAGACATTTATCCAAGTTCTGGAAGCAAGTTGGTGAGATTGGGGCCGAAGACGACATGACTTTCGATGAGTTGATGAAGGGCTGAAAAAGAAGCCTTTCCCTCAACACCTATCACCGCCGCGGCGGCTTCCACGGCCTCCACTTCTGTGCAAAAAGATCAACACGTGGTTTGACGTTCAAGTGTGTCTGCCCTCCACCACGACCCATCACATCCGATGGAATTACCTTGCTGGCTGCGTTGGTCGGTGGTGCATGAGAGACCGTGGCGGTATTGCCATACATCTGGAGCTGGTCGCCGTGAGCATTATTTCGAGACTTGAACTCCTCCAGAAATTTTTCCGCGATCTTATTGCCAATGTCGACAAAGGTCATGGTTCCGATTCGGCCCAACCGTCGATGCATCTGGATCATAGTGATCTTCTCCCCAACCTCACTGATCAGCTTCCAGAGTTTCTCTTCGAGCCTTTCCGTCCAGGGGTACTCGGTCTCAGGCCGAGGGATCTGACGGTATAATTGGTATTCCTCCTTGAGCTTCTCGGGGGGTTTGCGAGAATACAAAACCTTGGAGCTGGCAATCTGCTCGAAAGAAAGACCACGACCTTCGTGAAGCTCGACCATGAGACGAAAATCCCTGAGAAGGGTCTTTGGCGGCCGCACCCGCCTTTCGACCTTCACTCTTATAGAATGAATGAATTCGATATCGTGGGGGTCCTTATCATCCAATGTGCCGGTCACGAAATTGGTCAGGACGCGATCCCAATGTGATCCTACCATATGCTTGTCAAAATATGTCGCATTGCAGTAGAAGCAAACCCCGTTGTTCATGGGCTTGAAGATTTCCTGCCTCTCAAGTTCGGCGACCGTGGCGTCCGGTCTACCACCGTCTGTTGTACTTGGTCTGCTCTCATCCTGCGAGTCGGACCCAGCTGCAGGCGGAATGCTACTCGTGGCTTCTGTGCTGTGTTCGGGTTTCAGATTCCTAATGCACTTTTCATCGGCGCTTCGTCCAAGTGATCTAGAAAGATTGCCGAGCGGTTTTCCGGAGCGTGTTTTTGGCGCTTGCCAGGGATGCTTTGCTTTGTCGTCAGCAGACTCGACAAGTGACACTCGTGGTCCTGGCCGATATTTTCTCTTTCTCTTCGCTCTAGCGTCCGGACCTGTCTCAAGATTAACGACAATCGTATCTCCTGGCTGGTCGGCTTGATCCTCAGCATCTGAGGCTACGATCTGCTCGTCTGGCGGACCTCTCTCTGACACCTCATGCACATTGTCTAGACTGTGCTGCGTTTGATCGAGATCATGTTGCATTTCGTCCAGGTGGTCACGAGCCACAGGCAGCGGCTCTGCAACAGGCGTCTGGATACCCTCTTGGCGTCCAATCGACTGGTCCAGTGGTATCTCTGGGGATGCTAGCTGCGCCGTCGTCGTCTCAGTGGCGACTGGCGTACGCTCCATTCGGGGCTGTGCAGGATCAGGCTGTAACGATAGGCCTAAAGCCGGAGATTGTCGAGGTGGTGATCGCTGAGTGGATGGGCATTGCGCAGTACATTCCCGAAGCGAGAGCTGGCCACATGATGGTGGCCGAGATGGATGACTCGCCGGCGAGAGTCTTGACGGATCTTCTGATTCGCTGGAGAAACCTTCTTGCAAAGGATCCTCAGACTCAGCCCTGATTCTCTTAAGGTTCTTCTCCGCAGCAACTTCTCTCCTGGATCTCCTAGGTCGAGAAGCTTCTTTCCAGATAGAAACGCCCATGGCTGAATCTGTCTTTAGCTCATCATCAGCTTCAGCCGGGCTTCTCTCAGTGGAGGCAATCATTGGCACACTAGCGCTGGGGGGGATTTCATATGACGATGAGGGTAGACGAATAGGTATTCTCCAAGCAGGTTCGATCTTCGCTTCTGCCAGCTCCTTCTGTAGGTCCTTGTCCTTCTCCAAAATTCTTCTGACCTCTTCTCGAATCGTTGGTTGGTTAACTGCTTGCTCTGGCGGTTTCGGTTTTGGGTCGGGGCAGGCAAGGAGTCTCTTGGGATTAGTCGACTCTTCATCTTGAGGTCCTGGTTCAAACAAAGAGTCTACACTAGGAGATCGCATGATTGGTCGACTCTCAAACAAGTCGTCCGATTCGGATTCAGCAGCACTCTCTTGGTCTATGGACTGGTCCATATGGTGTCCTTGAGATAACCCAAACCCTTCTTCGCTTCTTGCACTTGGCAGTGTGTCAAACAAGTCATCCTCGGAAGAATAATCGTCCAGAAGGGCGTTGTCCGCGATGGTCTCAATACTTTGTAGGACCTGGTCTGCGTCGGGAATTGAATCGGAGCACTCTGCTGATGCGACTGTCATGGCTCGTAGCATCCTCCTGCCGTCAAATCTTGGAGTGTATTCGGGGGCATGACCAGTATCTTTCTCATTCTGCATCGAGCGTAGATGGCCATTGTCCACCTCAACTTGACCGCTGATTATACCAATCTCGTCGCCAATACCTGTAAAGTCCTTTTCATATCTCTGGAATACCGATTCCCAGCGGGTTTTGAGCAGATTGTCATTGCGCTCCCTGGCAACCGCAAGTTCGACATCAGGTTCGGGGGAGGAAGAGCCGATGAAACGCAGCCGCGGTCTTTTTTGCAGTCGAGACATAGCCGGCGGTATAACGCTAAAGCGAGAGTCTAACCAGAGAACATGAGCGCATACCTCCCAGGAATGATGTATTCGAGATCGAAATTGAACTAGTTTTTGCCAGTGGCTGGATCATCTCGCCAGAAACGCGTCGGCGCGCGCCAGGATGAATGCTTGTCCAAAATTGAAGACGCGGGGAAAGCATGGCGTCAGTGGTTTCCATTTCCACCCAGAAATTCTCTTGCCGCCCCTGCATTAACCCAGAGCTTCACGTTTCAATTTCAGTGTTGGCAAGCCAACTTTCTAGAGCCACTCTCCATCGATGCCTAGCCCCCTATGACCTACCATACCCTACTGAGCCTCCGCCTCCGAGGGCTGTATCCAATGGCACGACGACAGCATACAGTCGAAGAACTAGATGCTCAGGCTACAGGGGACGGTACACAAGGGGTGCTCACGAGGAAGAGGACAAGAAAAGAGGGTTAGCGAAGTGCAGGCAAGACGACATAAAGAGGCACGACAACACGCTTTGTCAGTACATAGAGTAAGCACCAACTCGATCCTTTCAAGCTCCCCATATTGATTCACCCTCTTTAATCTAGACTTAAGGGGCCAAGAGTCGTGACAGGGACTGAAGCAAGATCTACAGGCGAGATCGTTCCCTTGAAATCCAAGCGTGCTGTGATTCCTTTCCGTGTTTGAGGTAGAAATTTGCACCAGACGTGGGCATTGCGGTTGACCCTGAAAATGTCAAGTGATCAGGCTGAGCAAAGTGGTTGACCTACCGATTGTGGTGGCAGCTCTGCAGGGGAGTATGGAAAGGGGGTATGAGTCCTCGGGGACTTCAAATACTGTATCTCCACTTTTCCCGCCAGAACAAATAGAATCTGGCCATCCAAACCAGCTTTGATGATCTCCAGAACTACTCGCCTCATTTCCGATCAATGCTTCGACGTTCGCGCATACTGCCATGACCACGCCAACCATTTTTGTCATGTCAAGCGGTCTCAATGGGATCGAATAGATGAAGGGTAGAGGACAAGAATTCTTCTGGGACAACATTTTTGGCATATTACATGGCAGTCATCCATGTATATGAAAGAGCCTCGAACATAGCTCCCCGTTCCTTGCCTGAACCATGGCCATCCTTGCTTGCATGTGGGTGTCGGAAGTTGATTCTGGCAGCCAAATTTCAGCTTGGGTAGTAGCATCACCACCGTCTGATGACCACTCTCTCCAGAACATCCATCCAGGGGCATGTTTGGACAAAGTAGAGGCATCATCCTCACCGGAAGGGGCATGGTGAGCAGGCTGATCAAACTCATGGACCAGGTCTGTGTCACCTTCCTCTGGTCGGTCTTGACAAGCGGGAACGCCGCCCTCGCACTTCCATCGGAAAATATAATTTGGTGCCGTATCCCTTCTCTCCAGATTTTGACCTTGAAACCATGCACGACATCCTTCTCGAACGTCTTGAGCACGCCACGTCGTCGTAAATCGATCGCGGGGGGCTGGGTTCGGGCATAATCTGGTGCTTGGCCGGCCGGGGGCGCTACGAGCAAAGGAATAGCGTTGGCAAGGGTGTGGTGACATGCCTAGGGATTTTGGAACACTCTCCAAGGACTGTGGTAAACTTCCTGTCACACAGAAGACTGCTGACTAGGCAGCAGTGTCGAGCCTCACATTTTGCCAGGCCATATAGAGCATGCTTTCTCCCTCTTTCCATAGTCACAATCCATGCGAGTTTTCCACCATCCATCCGCAGCCCTCAGTGCGACAAGTTTTCCCCCTCTTATTTCACAAACCTGCAAACCGCTCTTCTGTAGAGTCTCGTCACTTCAGGATCAAGCCTGAAATGCCTTCGGTACTTGATCCCGTCCAGACATGAGGAGCAGCTAATCAGGTGTTGAAGGATAATCATTATGACGCCTTTGGGAGGCGGGCCAATATCGAATCTCGCCTCGAGTGTTACATTAGACCCAAAGACGGCCGACTTGAGCCTCTTGTGGTGCAGGCTGAAGGCGTCTCTTGGAAAGACGACGTTCCATGGCACCGTACACACATCAGCACCGAGGGCAGTGTTCTGACTAATGTCCTATTCTGGGTATGGTCTGATGGCGACGGCTCCGAGATTTGTAAATACCCAATTGGCTGTCTCTTGATGCTGTTTTTGGTATGTCGTAACAGAGGCAGGCCCAAACAGAAAACCTGCTGACAAGAGAAGTTTATATTTCCAATAGGCATCGGAGGGAAGATCAGACACAACGGATGGTACGACCCAGTCCGGGACCGCGACCGCCACTATTCGTCATCGTCGAGGAACAGATTCGAAGACGATATTGAGAAGCAGATGACCGATGGCAGAAAGAGATGGGACGGAAGTGGTAAAACCCTAGAGGAACTTGAAAGTCTGCTCTATGACTTCCAGACGCTGGATAGCGACCCGACGAACAATGCAGGTAGGGCCGACGACTCATATGCCGGTGTCGTGTCGCGACCACTCCGGCCGAGCAGTCTCTGTGTCCTAAAGAATGCCACGCTCACTCTGAGTGAGCCAGAGAATTGCTTCGATCTCCGCGAGCCTGGTGACAACGATTGGAGTTATGTCTTTGTCTCGTACACACGAAGACAGTTTCGTGTTCAGCCTCTCAACCCTGGAGAAGAGGATGAGAATGTCTCTAGAGACCGCAGAACTCTGCTGCAGATCGGCATCCGGGCAGCACAAGCCGCCGGTGTTGATGCGTTCTGGATTGACTTCAAATGCGTCAAAGGCGACAGCGCAAACACCGATACCACTAACTCGGCGAGAAGTACAAGCCAAGACATCAAGGAGGATGTTTATCGCATTTGCGACGTTCTCCGCGGAGCCCACTCCATGGTTGTCGCTGTCGGTCCCTCCTACAGGAGAGGATCTCCCGAGTCGGATGCTCTCACCTTGACAGAGTTGCAAGTTTGGGCATCGAGGCTTTGGGTACTTCCGGAGCTTCTTCTTTGCCCTAGAGACCATGAAGTCAACATTTATGCGATCACCGAGGCCATCGGTGCAGAAGAAATCGACCCACACCCAGTTGCCAAGCGGAATCTAGTAGTCGACTCTTGCTCGGATGCGGAAGTGGTTCGCCTGCTCATGGACCATTACGAGGGCACCGCTCAACTATCCCGGCTAGAGCTCATGCGCTTAGCTTTGGATTGTTTATCCCGGCGTTCAACCGAGCAAAGGACAAATGCCGATCTCGCATATGCTCTTAAGGGTCTGGTTGCCCGGCGTCCAGAATGGGTCGCAAACGAAACTGGGTTTCAGGCATTTGCAAGTCTTTCTCTTGCGAATGACAGCCAACGTCTTCTCGAGCGCACTCTTTGCCTTCTTCCGGTAAATCCAGGAGCAGAGTGGTATGATCTGCGCGATGGTTGGCGCGTCAAGTTGTGGGACATTGAACCTTGTTGTCAAGTCGCTGGGATCGTAGACGGCCGGGCAGTGCTCCTGGATGGAGCATATGGGGCGTCCATTCGATGGCAGAGTCTGGAGGTTGTCCCATTCATGAAACGCAAGACACCGCTCATGATCTTTCTCTATGGCATCGTCCGAGTGGCTCCAATACTTCTCTTTATCGGGATCGGTTTCCTCGCATCGGGAATTTCGACTTCCAGCAGTTCCAGTTTCTCCTCTGGCGGCAGTCATATCAACGCCGTTGGTAAAGTAGGAATCGCGTTCTCAGCAATTGCCGGCATTATTGTCCTCATCGCGCCTTGCGTCGTTCGAAGAACCCACATGGGCAAATTCTGGGACACCCAGGCATGGTTTTTCGGAATCGAGGGTGACGTTGACCTGGGAAAGATTGAAGAGAAGCTGTTTGGCTTGAATCTCAGTCGGCTCAAGTGGAGTACGAACGGCAGTCTCCTCTCAAATCACCACCTGAATGAGACGCGAGAAGAGTGTGTTGCAGATACGCCTGACGACACCAACGTCAGAGATGTGGAATTGAAGCTCATCCGCAAGGCTCAAACACTGGGGAACCGCCCGGTCGCCGGCGGTGCTCGCGGGGCTGGGAGACAGGCAGCTGTACCTGGAAGTTCTGCCTCATTGGTAGAAACCCCAATTCCCAGTGCCAGCCTGAGCTCTTCCACAAGGTTAGTGGAGCAGCAGAAGAGGTTCACCCTGATTGATACCTACACAATGACGGCTACTGCGTTTTATGCATCGAGACCGCCAACGGCAGTGTTCATTTGCGGCCAGGAAGGCGGCATGCAGCGGGCAGTGCTTTGCTCTTATGATTGGCGAACTCACACCTATTGTCGGGAGACTGTGGTTAGAATGCGGACAAGAGTTCTGGAAAGAATGTTTAGGGCGGACAGATTCCGTTTCGCTTTGAAGAATGAACTCTCAGACCGGCTTCAGTGAGTGCGAAGAACAAAGGACTTGGGAGAAGGGCGAACCAAAATCACACTCTCACTCACTTGGAAGGATATTATAGAGTCCCGGTTTGTAATCTGTACCTATTCGAAAGACTCTTGATCATTGCGCCGAAGACGTTGCAGACGAGGGGCCGAGTTTTGGCGCTGAAATTGGTGTGACGGGTATCCAGCGTGGGGAGTGGTGAGTTGACGCAAGCTGAGCCGGGGTTTAGCCAGAGCGGCCTCACCTTAGGCTCCAAAGAATGGTGAGGTCGACGGAGATTTCCATCAGCTGGCCGATTCAGATGAAAACACAGCGCGCATGCAGATGTAAGAGTCGTGCTCGCAGATCTAATCATGTATTGTCAAAAGTGCCGCACGCCTTTGAAGGCAGAGAGCTCACTCGATGGCCTGAATCCTGCTGCCTTTGACCTACTTGTAGGTGAGTCCAAAGAGCAATATCAATGACGCTTACTGATGAAATCAAGGGTCGGCGAGCAGAACCGACCGGGCAGCGACGGCGGCGCAATCATACAGCGTGAACTACCCTCAAGAACGCAAAGAACGATATGAACGAGCCGCAAGACAACCATTGTCCCCATTGTATAAGAGAACAATCCCTCCCCCAAAAGACAGCAACCCAGGAATGTCCTTCATTGAGATTACAGAATCCCAAATTGTTCCTCCTGAACCACCCCCGCCAGGAAATCCCGCCGATGGCAGATATCAACCGTCTGGGCCGAAAGAAGCACCTCTATCATGGCAGCTGCAACGCCATGAAAGACTATTTTCTATCCTGTCATCGCATTCCGACATCGACCATCCCATATGCACAGAGTGCTCTTCAATCCTGCTTTCTTCTTTGAATGCGAAGCTTGCGACCGCCGCTCGAGAGCGAGATGCTTATGCATCTTTCTTGAAACAGCTGCAACAAGCGGCTACAAAGCACAAGGACGATGAAGGAAGTGTCAACAAAGAGCTGGCAAGCTTACAAACGGAGGAAGAGACTGCTTTCGCCGAGCTGTTGCAGTTGGAAGAACAGAAGAAACAACTGGAGAGCGAACTGGCCCGTCTCGAGGAGGAGAACAAGGAGCTGGAAAGGGAAGAACAACGTTTCTGGCTGTCGCGCAACATCTTTGACGAGAAGCAGCACGACCTGGAGACCGAGCTGGCTTCTTTGCAACAGAAATGTGCCCATGATCAAAAGCAATTCGAGAGGCTACAGAGGACGAATGTCTACAATGACACTTTCTTCATCAGCCATGACGGCAACTTCGGCACCATCAATGGCCTTCGTCTGGGTCGCCTGCCAAACATCAATGTTGAATGGGCCGAGATCAACGCGGCTTGGGGCCAAACTTTGTTGCTCCTCCAAACTCTGGCCGAGAGGCTGAGTTTCTCCTTTCAGGGCTACAAACTCCGTCCGCTGGGGAGCACTTCTCGTATCGAAAAGCTCGAATACCCTCAGCAACCGCCCGACGGCGCACGCAATCCTTCTTCGAGGGCAACCTTCACCGCTCCTGCCAAACCCACCGTGCTTGAGCTATACAGCAGCGGTGCCGCTCTTGAAAGAGTGTTTCACTCGCGTAGGTTTGATCAGGGAATGGTAGCATTTTTGGATTGCCTGAACCAACTGGGAAAGCATGTGGAGAAGACGTCGACTGCCTCCCGAGATGCCGCGAGGCCCACTCTATCAAGAAACGCCCAAGCCGCAACAAACGTCAGCACTACCCAACCGCTGAGACTACCCTATGCCATCGAAGGAGACAAGATCTGGAGTCGTGATGGTAGTCCTGATCAAGCCGTCTCCATCAAACTAGGTGTGGGCTTCGCACCGGATGAAAATTTCACGAAAGCCTGCAAGTATGTGCTGACGTGCTGCAAATATCTACTTGCCCATGTCAGCAATCTCGACAGCTCCAGACCAGGACAGCCATAACGTTTGCGGGCAACAAATGATGTGCTCTATTGCCAGGGTCGATGTCTGTGCCGTGCGAACGCTGACCGCCTCATCGACCTCGCCGCAAAGATGGTGGTCAGCAAAACGCATTTTCGAATTCGGGATCTTTGAGAAGAAAAGCCAACACAGGCCTTTTCCAGAAGACAAATCTAGAACATTTATGAGCTCTCAACGAATTGGAGATGTAATCCGACGTTCTCGGCGTCAACGGAAATAATGTCCGATCTCCCCTCCAATCAGTGCCCGCCCAAACCCTTGGTCGTTGATCCCCGACGGACGCCTCGAAATTGCTACTAAACCTACACTATCGAACGCCTCAAGCCTCCAAATGGCCACCAACGTCGATCTAACTTGAAAGAATGTCGGCCCTATGGCATTTGCTGGGACCACCACTGATTCCAACAGCGGCAAGATTAAGACTCCAACATCAATTTTTTCTCCCGGTGGACGGCTGCAATTCGGAGACACCTCATCTGATTGGAGCATTGGGACAATTGTCCAACTGACAAAGCAAGACGACTTATTGCAATCGGGCAACATTAACGAGCTGTAGCTTGGCTTTGTGGAGAATTGTAAGCCACACCATGCGACGATAACTCTCCTGCCCCTGGATCAGCATCCTAACGTTCAGAAGAAATCTTACGATTCGCCTGAGCATATTCTTCCACACGCCTCGGGCTTTGTGTAGCTTTTGCCACGGGCACTGTGAGTTAAACGAATGAACGAGCTATGACTGATGTCCCAGGCGAACACAACAAGCGGAGATTCCCAGAAGTTGAAATCACCACCATTTCTACAGGCCGGTCCGCACTCTACTTATTGGTTCACATCTTCAACCTCTCGTCCCTATATACCTGGCACTCCCCAGGATTCCAGCGGCAGATCAACAAGATCAACATTCATTCCTAGACACTGATCCGCAGGACTGTACAACACCACATTTACCCAGTATAGACTCTCACTTGATTGGCCCGAGCCCAGCCCCATTACCACCACACAATCGAAAGGCATAAACATTCAGCCCAGATACGACACAAAGCCACACACCACGGGGCCTGGGGTCCCAAATATCATGGAGCATACGACTGGATTAGGAGAATCGAGAATACCACCATGGAGGGGAATATGGCTTCTTGTCATCATAGTATCTCTGCAGGCATGCAGTGCCTATGACCTTTTACATATCGATGTGTCGAATACCTCATTCTACAAAGAGCTGACGAGACGGAATAGTGTCGTGGTAGACCAACTGCACACAGACGCACTGAACAAGAGACAGAGCCATTCAAATGAGTCAGACTCGACGCAGACGTCCACACCTTCCATCAATACCGACACAGGCCTCCCGTTGCCCTTTGACACATCTCTAGGCAGCAATTTCACCGACACATCATGTCCCGATTATTTTACCAAATTCCTGAGTGATAGCACCTTCCTATCGTGCTTACCAGTGTCATTGCTATTGCAAAATTCAATGTCATTCTTTCAAGCTGCGCGATCGCCGAACCTCCTAGACCGAACGCTGAGCACTTCATGCTCCGCCTCACCTGCCGTATGCTCGCCTCTGATGGACAAGTTTGCGGAGGAGCTCATTTCAGAAGGCAATTGTCATGACGACTATCTTCGGCAGAACCCGTTAGTGATGCAAGCCTACGCAGGACTGAAAGCATACGAGCCCCTGTACCAAGCGACATGCCTGAAGGATGCAGCCACCGATAGGTATTGCTTCTTTGAAGCGATGGGTTCCAGTAGCGCAGATGATTCGTACCCTTACTACACTGCTGTCGGACTGGAATTGCCGGCGAGATCCAGGCCGGCATGTACAGCCTGCCTGAAACAAACGATGGACATTTTCTCCGGATACGCGGTACAGAAGGACCAACCACTCTCTCATACCTACCTCGGATGTGCGATACAAATCAACACCGGATGTGGCCAAGGCTTTGCAAGCATCCAAGTGAAAGCTGCCTCCAAGGCCGGAAGCGCAGGTGCGTCAGCGAAGCTTGGAACTGGCAGTATATTGCTCGTCGCCTCACTATTCTCCCTTGGCAACATGTTCATATGACCCTGATGAGGGAATGTTCCGGAAGTTCTAGCGTCTCCATGGGGGCCTGGTCAGGGTGGCATCGAAAGACGATTGCCTTCACAATGCTTGATTTAGCGCAGGAGTTTGGAGGGTACCATTCGATGGGGTAGATGTCTGTGGAGGGCCACATGAGATGACATAGCTAATCCACACCCATACCTAATTCACCATAATGTCAACGATCAAACACACTGCTTGCATTTCTCCTGGATATGTCAAACGCATTCCGAGTATCGAGACATCGCTGGGGAGCTCAGACCGACTTGCCGAACTTCTCCCAGGACACTGACGTGCTCAAAAGATCCTTGCGAAGTCACGCAACCGGTCACCCAAGAAAGCCGCGATGGCTTTAGCTGACGCTTATAATTTCCTTGATTCGGCCTGGGCTAATCACCTCTGGGATTAGTGCATCCACAAGGCTGTTTCGAAATAGCAGCAAAATGGAGAAAACTCGAGCATGGTCAAAGCGCTGGCTTTCCCTGTCAAGCGCTAAAGAGCGCTCTTGGCTGAGATTCAGTCCTCGCCGTCCTTGTGAAACGAGCTGAGCAGCAAAAGGGTGTGTTTGGCACCGGAAGCTCTCGTAGAGTGATCAAAGACAACCTGCTGGAATCTTATCATGTTGCACAATGGCATAAGTTGTTGCGTGACCGTACCTCGTGAAACGATCCAATTCCCGCTGCATCTCAAAAGTGGATGCTCAATTCTCCATCCAGAAACACCCCGTTCCCAGCCGTCTGCCAAATCACCATCCCCCACTATCATCTTCATCCTGCTCTTCGTCCGATCACTGGAGGATTCTGTCATAAGTGCCTGGAAGTTGCACAATGCTGCGTTAGAGGCGCAGTCTGCAAGGGCAGCTAGGGGCCATGCCTCAAAGCCAGAAAGCCCAGAGACCTTTTGCGTCCACAACCACCAGACTTGCGCCCAAAAAGCCAGAGCTAAGCGACCAGCCCATCAGTGCCACTCCACTCGTTCTCTGGATTTTATGTCGCATGTTTTGCAGCTGGCATCTGCGCTTACATGACCTGCTTGACACTGCTTGACACTTGACACTCGTTGATTCTGCCTCACACAACACTAATCGATCCTGCCTCGATTACTGCAGAGCTAGATCTCTCCAGAAGACATCTAACTGCGCTTCCGACTCCCGCCCGCGTATCTTCCCTGCCTCCCATTCACGCCGCAGAATCTTGTACCTTGCATCCTCCCTTCACCACCCTCTCCACTGCCTCGATTCTACCATTTGCTTTCTTCTTATTGACAGGTGCTCGGACACATCCTAACAGTTGAGGAAAGGGCGCAATCAAATCATCTGATCTCCACCCAACCAGCATTCGGTAGAAAGAGTTGGACCGCCCTCCTCTGCCCAAAGTTCCCGAGGAAGCACTGGACCAGGACGTTGCAGCAGCGGACACCATAGTCCTCAGATCGGCTGTATCTTTGCATCATCTCCTGCTATGGTGCAGTAGATCGGGTTAGCTCTCCAATTTCCTGGTCACAGTGCTAAACTAGTTGGTCGTATAAACTGGAACACATGTCAATAGACGTCTGAAGTCGTACTTCAGCTCGACACACCTCCCGGAATGTCGCACGTTACCTCCGCACCCACCGCACCAACATTCACAGGGACCAACACACAACGACAGGGCAACGAACAGTCAGACCACACAGGATATGACCTCTCTAGCGCGAAGACCAATTGCACGGTGACTGCCACGCCTGTCCAGAGGGTTGACTCACTCAATACCTCCGACCACTCTCGCGAAACATTCCCTACCTTCTCCACCGATTCCTCATTCAACTTTGACCACCCCACTCCCGTCGATTCTGGGGATGAGAATACCTTCCGAACGCCAGAGATTGAGGATCTGTTGTGGCAAGAGACCTACCACGACAACAATGCGTCGGACTTGACACACAATAGCGCAGTCTACCACGACCTGACAGATCATTCTGCAGACGGTTATCTACACTCGGCAGAGTTGACCTCCCACAAGACCTCGCTACCGAGTCCGCAGTCGATCAACACTGCTACACCTGAACCTTCGGGAGGACATTCCAAGAAGCATTCTCAGAACAGCACACTGTTCACTAGCCCTATGGCGACTCCACTGCGACTCAAGCAGGAACCTGACGTGGATACCGAGATATCCCAACCGCAGCATTCCAACCATCACCTCCATCTTTCTGCCCAGCGCCCCTCACAAACCACAAGCCCTATCATTCAGATCTCTAAGCACACCCGAGGCGATTCTCCTGCGAGGTCATCGGACTTGGAGGGGCCCAGGATAAATATGAAGCGAAGTGCCTCAAATCTGTCCCAGGGCGAGTACTTTCCGGTCGTTGACGATGTCCAGACATCACACCTCCGGCCTCCAAGCCACAATGTCGTGGAGGCGTGGGAAGATGAGGAGGAGGACAGTAGAACAGGAATCGCGCCTGCACAGCGAGGTACCCAGGAAACCCCAAGCTTCGACGACATTGACCGGCGACAAGAGCATGAAAACGCGATCAGCGTGGTCGAACATTGGTTTGAGCGTACCTCGCTAGATCCATCCAATGCACGTCGTGCTCGGAGTCAAATCCGCCCAGACCGAATCCGATCAAGGAGCACTGGCGCCAGACCTGCCGCAGGCCAGCAGCCAATCCTGATGAACAATCTCACTCCTGGCCCAGGCCTTGAGGTGGACGAGCAGAGCGAATACTACTATTCTTCTGACGACGAGTCGGAGCAATCGTTGGCTCCCGACGACCATCCAGAAACGCATCCAGCAGACATGCCCCCTAAACAGGAGAGCGAAATAGCTCCAGAAGAGAAGGAGCCATTGCCCTCCCAGTTCATCTATCGCGTGCCTTGGCAAGATCCATTCCCTGTTCAGCGCCCGGAGGATAGTACTCGCTATCAGCCGGATACCTCTAATGCCGCTATGTACAAGTATGCGCTGCGAGTAAGAGAGTTTGAGACGGCTTCACGCGCCGCAACCTGGGGCACTGGTGGTCGGCGATTGAGTGATGGTGATATGGAGTCCGCTATTGGCGAGAACAAGACTCGTCACCTGTCGTTGACCAAGAGCCGAGTGCGTGAAAGAGGGATCAGCATCGCCAAGGAGGTCAAAGCGAAGGCCAAAGAACAATATCTCAAGCGCAGCAATAGTCGCTCGAAGCAATTCCAGATGCATGATTTGGAAAAGGTACAGTCTCCGGAACCCATTGAAGAACGAAGCTCGACGGACTCCCAGCATCTGCATCAGAACAGCACGTACTCGATGCCCAAGTCGCCTTCCATCAGTGCAGCTCTCAAGGGTGCAACGAGCAATTTAGCTGCGGTTGGTGCTGGGTCGACTGGGCTCAATATTGAAACAGAACAGCATCATGAGGGTTTCTTGAGAAGAACCATTAGACGCGTTCGGAGCAAGAGCGACGCCAAGTCCCCCAAGAACTCTACTGGCGTCACATCGATGGTAGCACAGCTGGGAGGCCCACCCGTCCCTTCCTTGGCATCTCCTGGCCATGAGGACTCCAGCCCGATGCCTCTCGGAGCAAATACGGCCCATGCTGTGCAAGACCCCGTGATGCCAATGCAGTCACCTATCAAGATGCCCTTGTCGCCTCGGCCAGCCAACGTGATGCCGAATTTGGAGGGCTTCAAGGTCCAAATTACAGAACTCAACCCGAATTTGGCGCAGTATCTTGTGGATCGCATCGCCCATGATCAAGTGCGACGGTACAAGAGACTCGTCAAAAACAAAGTTGATCACACTGCCGTCGTTGCAGATGGTAAGTGCCCTTCCAGACACCTCTGCCCGGCTGCCGGAGGCGAGGCCGAGATTCTCCCCGCTCGCTCGAGCGGTCGAGATGCGGCAAGTAGCTCGGCGCAGTTCAAGGTTTCACCGGGGACCGACAGTGACAATGAGGACGCGGCGTTCGATGGCATTGTCAACCCGGCAGCATTCCCTGATGGCATCCCTCTGCCACCAACTAAAAAACTGCCAGCCAGATTTGAATGCCCTCTTTGCTTCCAAGTCAAGAGCTTCCAGAAGCCCTCGGACTGGACAAAGCACGTGCATGAGGATGTTCAGCCATTCACATGTACGTTTCCCGGTTGTCAAGAACCAAAGTCTTTTAAGCGGAAAGCAGATTGGGTACGCCACGAAAACGAAAGACATCGTCACCTTGAATGGTGGAAGTGCAACCTCAGCGAATGTACACACGTGTGTTATCGGAAGGACAATTTTGTCCAACATCTCGTACGTGAACACAAGCGAAAAGAGCCTAAGATCAAGAGCCGGTCAAATCCAAATGGCAAGGGCAAAACTAAGGGAGCAGCCAACATGTTCAGTGCGGAAGAGCAAGAATTTTGGAATCTGGTGGATGCGTGCCGACACGAAGGGGCCACTGATGCCAAGAATGAGCCATGCAAATTCTGTGGCAACATTTGCGCGTCGTGGAAGAAGCTCAGTGTGCATGTTGGCAAACACATGGAGCAGATTGCCATGCCAGTCCTCGAACTTGCGGCGATGCGAAACGTGACGAAGGACACAATCATAAGCCCCATCGAGCCATTGCAACGCAATCCGCCATTTTACGGAGGAGATCAAAACATGATGGCAGAGTTCAGTTCTCATCCCATGTCGCCTTTCACTCAGAGTGGTGCATCCAACTACCAAAGTTCATCTGCAGGACATTCGCCCTTATTCACGCACGCCCGGCCAGGGATTGTGCCCAGCCAGGCCGGGTTTCTCCGACCAGACTACAGCCCGAGTGGCATTCGACAGGAGTCCATGACTTCCACCCCCTACGCCATGGGCGTGATGGCTGGAAATTCAGGCTTGGCAATGCAAGTGGGATATGACGGAGCTCGCTATGCGAGCTTTAGCGGTCCCCATGTCATGTATCCCCAGCATACGCATATGACAGTCGGGGAGGTCGTCCCGCGGACGACCGCGATGGATACGAATTTTATGAATGCGGGCATGCATAGTGCTTACGACGAGCAGACGCAGTATTTCTCTAGCCCAGAACAACAGTACGGCCCGTTCCAGCCGAACATGATGCAGATGAATGGTATTGTGGATCAAAATCACATCTTGCAGTCACAGCATATCCAAACTCCTGTAACAGCTCCACCTCTGAGCGAGGAGGAGTATGCCTTTGATCGGCAGCAATGGCAATATCACTGAGCAATGCCCAAATCTTTCCTGCCTCATGAATGGCGGAACGGGAACGGGAACGGAAACGGGAACATGAAGGTCTGGATGATCTAAGAGAGAGGAAGTGGGAGATCTATAGTTTAGCGTTTTGACATTGATGATCACCGGTTAGTACATGGCGTTGCATTTTGGGATGTACTTCGCGTCAGAATTTATGAGATACCCCAAGATCTACGTCTACGATTTGTGTGTACGGCGTATGAATGGCATTATTCGGATTCATCACGGCAAGTCTGGTCCGTAAGATCAACCCATGCAAACTTGCAAAGGATCCTTGTCAAATGCTGCACTCAATCAGACACGGAGGTGACCGGAATTCAGGCAGCAGTCTGGGTATCAATCGACAATTTGCATTGCCGGCCCCTTGTTCCCTGATCAAGACTCATTCAAACCTACACTCCCTAGCTAGCCATAGCAGGTTCCGACAAACCGGCTCATCTTACAGTTCGGCGAATGTGGCAGAAGGCTAATAATTAAGAAACCGATGCTATTCTGGCTTACGAAACTTGAGATCGGCCAAGGCTCCAATGAACAGGCGTCTCTGGTAGACCATTTCACCGATACGATTTCCGGTGAGCATGAGTGACCTATAGTATGAGAAGTCAAGTGAGGGCGGAGTAGCAAGCCGTGTGGGAAGCACTTCCAAAGTCCACGGGGTCAAAGATTGTTGAAAGTGAGGCATCAAGTTGGAATCCGAGTCAAAGACGAAATTGCAGCCCCGTGATTCGAATGAAGCCCAACAGTGGCTTGTTCCCAGCCGCACGATTCCTGCCATCCGCCGCCCCCCGGCCCCATAGCCCGATATTAGTCGAAGAGCAAGAAGCAAATTGAATCCGAGGTTGTTCCCATACCTTCGAGAAGGCGGTTCATCAGCCCCCCTTCCCCGTTTACCGCTGTGAACTAAGCCATGGATGGCACCCCACCTGGGATGACGAACATTGTGAAGATGACCACAATAGTGTGCCACCATTAGTGTGTAGCGGTTTCGCCTGGCTGCAAGGCAACACTGTACTTTTCCATTCTCAGCCCGACTACACTTGACCGCTTTCGAAAGCTTCCAAGCGTCTGTACACTTGCAGCCGCAACCTGCTATTACATTTTCCAGGAGAAGCACGCTTTTACCACAAGGGCCACACTGGTATTGGTCCTTGGCTGGTGCATGGAACTTCTGACGAGTTTCAAGGTACACGTTGCAAAAGATCTGGTCCAAATGCATTATCAAGCACTTGCTGACTTGACTTTCGCACTTTTCTCGCACCCTCTCTGGCACCGTCTCTGACTGGAAGTACAACTTCATCTCTTGACCTTTCGATTCTTGTTCTCTTCGTTCTGCAATTGAACTTGCTTGCTCACTCGAAACCCGTTTTATGACGGGTTTATTTTCAAATCTGCGCACTTTTGGTCATTCTTCCTCACTCCTCCACATCGGTGATTCTTGTGAACAAATTCCCTCGACAGCCAAGCCAATGACGGCATACCGCCCTCGAGCTCAAAACCAATCACAACGAGCCAAAATTCCTCCATCAGCTGACCCGAATTGGCACTGAATTCAACCTCGAGTTCTGCCTACCTGCCTGGGTGAGTACCATTTGTCTGTGATTCCCATCCTTTCAAAGCATCTACCAGACCGCACTGCCCCCTTACCGGCCAGATTGGGCTTCTCGACTCCAATCACTTCGCCACCTTCCTTGCTGCTGCGGGTTTTTGGAAGACTCTGCTTTTCCGGCGTTGCTCTCCGACGTTGCTCCAATCTCTCCGCCACTTCCATGCTCAAAGCAGCCATTAGTGCAATATCTTTTTTATCATGTGTGATGTCTTGATCAAATTGAGACCTATCTTATCCCCGGCTCGGGGCTTTGGTGTTCCCGACTAGGCCGCTACATAAGAGTCCATGTCTCACCACTACCTGTGTCCTTCATCCTCGACCTTCCCCTTCTGAACCGACCGAGGCTGTGCATTACCAAAAGACTGCCTCGCACTTTGGTCCTACACTTCACCACATGCCGGCCGGCCGGCGTTCAGCATCGCATTTGACAGAAGCTGACGCATGACCTTTGGTAGCTTGAGCGTCCCACATCAACAATGCCTCATCAATACAGTGATTCGGGCTATGAGAGTAGCAAGCACATCAGCATGGCGAGGCAAGGCTCAAACACCGTGAGTACCTGACTTGCTGCCTTAACCCATCAGGCGTGTGCTAATGTCCTTGGCCAGAGCCAGCCTTTTCACACTCACGCTGGTGATCCGTACTACAAAATGCCTGGCCAGTACCCACAGCATTATCGAGATGCTCCGTCTTCGATCTCTGGCTTCGATTCCGTGGCCGATCAATCCTTACACTCGCCAATGGGTATGGACCTTTCGCCAGAGGATAATATTGACCCGAGAGTAGATGGGTCTCCCGCCTTAGTTGGCCTTGGAGAACACAGTTTGCCTTTTGACCAATTCACCCTTGGAGACCAGGACCCCGGGGACAACATAACACCAACATCTCCCCTCACGGGCTTCGGACAAGCTGGTCAAACTCTCCATCTACAGCCCGAGGATGACTCGTGCAATATTCCCTGGAATCAATACCAGGTGGAATCTGAGGCAATGAAGCAGCAGTATTTCCAGTCACCCAACAATCAGAGCAAGCGCATTCGGCCCAACAGTACTGACCCAGGCTATTGCTCACACGGTCCAACTACAACATCGCAGTTTAGTTCATCACCTGCTGGATCGACACGACCATTCAGCAATCTCTACATTTACCAGAACTCTCTCTACTCTGTGCCTACCTATGCAGACGAGTCAGACCCTAACTACCTCCAACACCAGCAGCAGCAACAGTCTCCCTATGGTCGACAGTCCGGACTGACATCATCACAAGTGCTAACTCCTGCGAACGGAGGCAGGCAACCGCGAAACCAAGAGAAAAAGTTTCGGTGCGATCGCTGTGGTCCAGACAAGAGGTTCGTGACCACGAATGACCTTGATCGGCATATCAAGGCCGTTCATGGAATCATCAAACGAGGCGAACGTGTATGGAAGTGCAGAATAGACGGCTGCACAGTCGCCAGCAAGATCTGGGTGCGTCTTGACAATTTTAAACAACACATAATTAGAATGCACAAAAGCCATGATGGAGACTCTGCTGAAAGTATGTGGGTCGAGTACGACCCAGATATACATGGCGCAGTGGAACCGAACAGGGGCAAGAAGAGCTCTACCCACCGTAGGAACTCTTCCCAGGAGGCTGGTTCGGTTTCAGTTGCAGCGAGCAAGCCAGCTGGACGTCACCACACTAGACCTGGTGCCCGGACCTCCACCACCACTGCCGATAAGAGCGGATCAGCTTCAATGCCGGCTGGTGTCGCCAGCCAACTGCAATATGGACTTTCCTCCTTCATGCATTCCAATCTTGACCCAACGCTCTCCCCACATCCGCAAAGGCAAAGATCCTTTGATGATCGCTGTACCTTGGCGGATCCCGAGAATTATGCAATGCGGCTTCGCGAAATGCAAGAGCAAGACACCACATATCGACAATCCACTCTTTTGAAGCCATCCGCCGCAGAATTTGAGTTTATTGGCCACAACGATCACTTGGTCACAGTGACTCCGGTCGAACTTTCTGCGCCGGAGCACGGCCTCTCCAGTAGCACACACGCAATTGAACTGGATTCTGCAAAGGCGTCAACGGCTGAGATTCCAGACACACTTTTCCAAGCTCTCCTTAACGATATCCCGCAAGGCAAACGAGAGAAGTGGATCGAGACTCTTTATCCCGATGGTTCTGGAGAGCTCATGTTCGGTCCGTCTCAGTCCAAAAGGTCAGTCGGCAAGGCATCGTCCAAAAGCAAAAAGGCTGATGGTACAAAGGCCGAGAAGACGCTGAAGTGTAGCAAAACAATCTCCGTCGATGGCGTGGTAAAGGAATGCGACAAGATGTTCGACAAACAGAGCGAGCGTCGAAAGCATGAGAATCGACATGATCGGAGGTATGGATGCACCTTTGACCATTGCTACAAACGGTTCGGCACGAAGTGGGAGTGGAAGCGTCATGAGCATAACCAGCATGTACAGCCTGAGGCATGGCGCTGTCAACAAAAAGACCAACGTGATGCAAGCCAGCACTGTGCCCTACTTTTTCAGGACAGAGATACCTTCGACGCCCATGTCCGGTCGCAGCACGGAATTGTCGATGAGCAAACTCTTGCTCAGGAACGTGAGATTTGCCACTTGTCAAAGAAGTGGCTTGGGTCATATTGGTGTGGCTTTTGTTCTCGAATCAGAAAGTCAGAAGCTCTATTTGGGCCAGACAGGGTCAAAGAGAGGAGCGAACACGTCTCCAAGCATATTGATGGCGCCGACGGCACGGAGCAAACACGTGATATGTGGGATTGGGTTGAGCTTGGCGGCAAGGGTAAGACGAAAGCGCAGATGAGGGAACTTGATAAGGCGGCCAGCCTGAAGCAAGATCCCCCCGAAAAGCGAAAAGTAAGCGAAGAAGACGATAGCGGCAGCTCGGATGAACAAGACACCGCAACAGATCTAGATGATTCTTTATCGGGACCGCGGCCTGGCCCGATCAGTATCGACGTCAACCGAACTGAGCGTCAACCAGCCGGCTTCAGTGGCTCCCGGACACGACGAACATCGTCGACGACAACCCCTACGCTTCAGCTAACTTCGCCTTCGGGCGAGGTGACAGCACCTCAAATGAACGAGCGGAACAACGTCTTCCAACCACAGCCCTTTGCCGAGGGTCCTCAAGAAGCCTCCAGGCAGCATCGTTCGGGGACATGTTGTGGATGCTTCCATCGGAACAGCGTCAGGCCAGGCGCATCTCAGTGTCCAACCTGCCTTCACCTATATTGTCAAGCTTGTGGACTCGCCGAAACACCATACCAGCACCAGCAGAAGCAGCAGGCACCGCAGGACTTCGCCGACACCACTTTCCCAGGTGATATGGGATTTGATGCCATGTTTCCAGGCTACTGAAAGCCAATTATTCATATTTTGATTCACTCACGAAGAAGATGATAAGATGGTTGATGAGATACGAGAGATGCGAGAGATACGAGACGGAACGACGGAGTTTGGATTGGAAGTCTTGATTGCTTCACGAACGATCACATTCGTTCTCGGTTTCTAGAGATACCCTGCCTTCGTTTGGCTTTGGGGATGGATGTATTTTTGGTCACGGTTGTGAATTGAATATAGATGAGGATTTTTGTGTTTGTTCAGCGACTTAGCAAATGTACACGACAAACTGGGTATTTTGGGCCGGGATAGCTAGCTGTATTGACTAGATGCCTTCCTCTACTCAATGCATTGGTCTTTTAAGCCTTCCACTTATGGGTGGCGTGCACCACCTCGCGGAAATTGATCTTGCATCAAAGAAGGTAATCAAAGACAAGAGCACAGAAGATCCCCATGATGGGACTAGAGCGAGGCACGGTCCTTTGAGAAATCCTTCCCAAAACCACATGGTCTGTGCACTCGTCCGTTACTGATTCATGGACAGTTCGCCTATTGAGCAGAAATGGCAAAGGTGGATGGACAGGGCTCTGCCCTTCTCCCCCCAACAGATCAGCTGATGACCAGCGTTACCCGGCTCCATGAAGTCTGCGAGCCATCTGGTGGTTGCTTTTTAACAGTAAGATGTGGGTGCGGGTGGGGGCCAAAGGGGTGGATGGACTCCTCGGCACATTAAACCATCTTTGGGATCCCCGTTGCCACTCCCCCCTCGCCCAAAATGGACCTCGCACCATGAAGCTGTTAGGCCAAGAGGTAGACAAGGCTTGATATGCATGTGCGCCAGAATCTGAGCTAAGAAAGCTCAGTATTCTGTATCTTTTTTGGAAGTCCGCGTTCATTCGTCCAGAAGCTTCAGTCTTCCACGATACACTCAAGCAGCCATGGATTGCTTACATGCGAAGTTGAGAGCAAGTCGGAAGCGCATTGGCGGTGCGAAGGAGTTCCCTTGGCGTACACGAATCTGATCGACGCCGGGCACAGCCGGATAGACAAACGAAGCTCGTGCAGGTTCACCAACATGATTGACCTTGAAGCTGAGGAAGATGTAACGTCAGATATCGACAAACAAGTTGTTCTCATGCGAGATTGCTATCTAAAATGGGATTCATATCATTCAAATATGGATCCAAGCGCCCAACTGGTCGTCTAAGGCAAGCTTCCTTTTCTACCCTAGCTGGTCAGTTGCGAGCGACAGTTGAGCTTCTCACGAACGCAATCTCCAACAACGATACTCTCAAGCCAGACTATTGCATCTGGATGGTGATAATCAGACATGCTGGCGGGTGCCAAAATTCCTTTGAAAGCAACATTCTTCCTGCAGGCGTCTGGTTATGCCAGGACCTTCGTCAACGACCAGAGGTCCAATGAACAACGTCCGAGGATGCTTCGACATTTCAGAAACGGAGTGCGGGTCATCAAGTTAATGCCTGACATTGACGGCTGCGCAGTGTCTAGAAGTGGCTCTTGTCCTTTACCTCTCCGGAAGCCGGATTTTGCCCAAGCCCAGATGTGAGACACTCAATCACAAACGTCTCAAGGAAGAGCTGCGACACAGGGATAAGAGACACACGCTTTGAATTGCATTCCAGGTATCCTGTGCCACTCACAAGCCCTGATTACTCCAGAACTCGACTGCAGCATCAGTTGAATCCATCTCGAGCAATAATGCCCAAGTGACAATGGCCGGAAATGAGTGGATTCAAGGACAATCTCTGGAAAAGGGCCAAAAGCGACGAGAACTCCATTGAGTCAGTGGGAGAGCTTTAACTGTTGCACAAGAACTCGACTCAGCAGATGCGATACTGGACGCGAGCCGAGTAGCCTTTGAGGAATGAAGACCAGGCCGGCAGGATGAATGATTCGACGAGGCCAAAAAGGGGCTTCGCGCACGAGGAAGGATACGGCAGATTGGAAAAACCGTTCACGCACTTTTCGTCGAACGGCTTACAAAGGACAGCAATTTCTATGGTGCCATCTTTGCTCTACGGAATTTCTTCTCTAATCACTTCCAACACTTCAGTGGAAATCAGCCTTCTTGCTGTGTGAAAGTTCATGCATCCATTCAACATGCTCCGGTATTCGGCGGCTGCGGGCTAGCTTCGAGGCAGCCAGCAGCTTCAAATGCCGTCTCTTGTGCTTTGTTACGGCTGCTGCTCAGTGGTAGGAGGCCCAAAAGATTTGATTAATCATTGCAAGGTATACAGCGTCAGATGGGGCCATGGCTCCGAGTTGTAAGGTATGAGTGAGGAAGTAACAAAGAGTTGAGTACGGAAGATCATCAGAATCGTACAGCTGGAAGACGGTAAAGTACATCAGACCTGTGATTGCGCCTCCCAGACCAAGCTGGCTTGTACCATGCCTCATATCACACGGAGAAACTTAAAAGCTTCTACGACGTCTTCGCCAACCGACCAGTCGCTGCCATCTGGCGCCTTGTGAAATTCTATGAACTCACACGTTCCTTGGCTACATACATAGAAAATGCGTCTGCCCTTCTCACGCCCTGTTATCTGCCGCTTACTGTTCACACCGCAATGGCAAAGTGGATTAGTTGGATCGTCTCCCCGCTTATCGTCAAATCGTATGAACTTGCCACATTCGGTACACTTGTAGAATGGCCTACCCGCGTTTCCATTACGATTGCCTGATCTTGTTATGAGTCTGATGCACTCTCCTCCGCATTTGCATGTTGGAGGGATTTGCTGAATTGGCAGGGGAATGCCTTGCGAGGATGGAGTCGTCGGGGGTGTTGTCGACAAAAGGCTTCCTTGCACGGATGAGACTGGTGACCGTCGAGCAGATGGTAAAGTCTCGGGTGAGGAAAGGATCTTTTCAGAATCTTCGGCAGGTAACACTAATTCCCATTAATCTCGTATCCAGCCTTCCAGGGAAGCACTCTACCTTCTGTAGAGGGGTCGGTGCCTCCAGACGATGATTGCTTAGATCGTGAAAATGGAAATTTCATTTTCAGACGCGGCATGGCAATCGAAATTTGTGTTTTTCCAGTACAAGTAAGACACGTTGACATCTTGCACAACAGGCACGATGGCCTATTTATCCTTTCAATTGGACTCGACAGGGCTGAAGTACAGCAATGCTCCGAACAGAATTCTTCTGGCCGCAAAAGAAATGCGCCATGATTGAAGCGCAAATACAAGCCATGTCTTAGATCTCCAACAAGACCCCGGACTGTGACCTATCACTTGAACACTGCCCAGTCAGGAGCAGCTTGCATATTTCTTGTCAATCGCCCCTAGCGTGGGCCGAGCCGCTGTCCAAGCGTTTGAACCTTGCGAAGAGCAAGGTTTCGACAAGGATCTTCGTAAGGAGCGCATACTTCGAGAATTGAGATGACTGGTAAGGCGTCCTGTGTTGGTGCTATCACACATTCACTGGCGTAGAATTCTTCAGTCCCCTGGGAGGCGAACAAGGGGCCTAGGTGTCAGGACCAGGTAGGGGACCGACGGCATGAGAATGCCTACAAGGCTAACTGTATTGACTAACCACGTTAGCTTAGCATGGCAGAGACTCGACGCCTTGGAGAGCGAGAATGGTAAGAGGAACTGTCTGAGGGTGAGATATGATGGTATGCCAAGCCATACGAGGCGGTCCGACGAGAGTACGCCTAGCTAGGTCTTGGCATGACAGACAGCCAAGCACAGGGGTTTGCTCCCTGGGAAGACCGGGGCGAGACGGTACCACCACTCCTATCACATTCCTTTGCATTAATTCAGAGAGTGGCACCTTGAGCTCACTATATCGCTGTTCTCGCACTGCTCATGAACCGATCTGAAAAAAGGGGAGGGAAAGATGGAGCCATAAGCAGATATATACTTGACGAATGTGGCGGTCTCAGCCTTTCTCACAGACCACTTTCAGTGGTTCGCTAGGCATACAGCTACCGGCAGGGAGCGCTTGTGGGACTATTAGCAAGATTGGATTTCCTCGAATCTTCCCCAGTTCCCCGCTTTAAGGTCCGCTGAAGTCATTTGTATCATTCGTGCCGCATCTCGATCAAACCACAAATCCAAGCTCATCCCTCCGATCATCGGTTAGCCGCCCCCATTCCAGTAGTAACCGGAAGAGGTAAACCTCCATATCCTCCCTCCTCAGCACCTTGTTACTCCATTCACGTCCACTCTCGGCAATAAGCTCCGCCTCGCGTTCATGGCCTTTCCAGTCCCATGCCCTACCACTGACGTCTTTCCCGCTAACACCTGTAAAATACGCCAATGTAGACCACATTCCGTGGAGTCGAAGGTCAAGTGGAACGAAATGTAGCCATGGAATGAGCCTGCTGTCATACCACTCCCTGAATAAGGCAGCTTTGAAAGGAAGGGACCGGGATTGCAGGAAAGGCAGAAACCGGCCACTGAAGCCGGCGCCGTCAAGGTCGACGAGGTACTTGTATTTCCAATGCGACTGAAAATCCTCGCGCGGCGCGAGTCCAAATTCCTGCTCTTGGATCGCGCAATCTCGGCCACCGCACCGGACGATCTCGCTAACGAACCGGGCATCTGCCTTCAGCCCAAGATCCGGTAAAGAAGAGCCAGGAACCGTGGCGTAGGTGTATCGCTCTGGGTGCCTTGCATCTGGTAGCAGCAATGTGACGCCATCGTGGTGAGACGCAGTGAGGTTGTTCGCCATATGCACCATTCGTTGTCGTACCATGCCACGCCATGCGCCGAGGCCGGTGCTGACGCCTTCGGATGTGGAACCGCGCCAGTAGAGGGCCGGATCCTTCTCTTTGAAAGGCGGGTCTAGAAGAGTGGGCCCGTCTCTTGAACTTGTGTTGGTGGGATTGTATGAGACTTTACCCACATAATTCCACGCGCTCGGGTAGAGGATGTCGCTGAAGCCTTTCACTTTCGATTGTGAAAAGACCGGTCTCAGCTGGTGAGAGGCCTTGAATGCGGCGGGCGAGAGGTAGAAACCATGAAGGTTCGCTAGGTCAGGCTGATGACATGGATCGGCTGCTATGGACCAGTTTGAAACAAACTGACCAAGGCTATGATCGGCTGCGCAAGCAAGGCAGAGTTGGGACTTGAACAGCGGCGAAAGATTTCTGCGAGCGGCTGAGGTTGGTGGACAAGTTAGGGTCGCCCACTGTTGAAAAGTGTTGAGAAATGACCAATTTTCGAAGATAGTTTCGGTCATTGGCTCAGGGGAAATATCTTTCCAACCTGAGGCACGATCGTTGGAGAAGGAAGACGTGCCGCGAAAGCCAAATTGAAGGGCCTGATTCTCAAGATCGCGGAGGTCAGAGTAAGGAAGTGCAACTCTTGGTTCGTCGTTGAGATTGAACGCAAGGTCCATATCTGGCAGATGAGCGCTGAAGTTGTCGATGATTTTAACGATGCCCTCCAGCATCCACCTGTGAGTCGGAAGCACATTCTCTTGAACTTTGGCTTTGCCGTCGCGAATGGTGATGCCTGATATTTCGTTCCACGGATTCGAGACCATCTCTGCTGTCTGCTGTCTGAGTTCTGCTGGTGAAATGGCCTTGAATGGTAACAAGTCGTTGTAGATCTGATTAAACTCGTCCGTGACCCATACCGAGCGATTCCGGGCATACTCGAACCAGACATCAAATCTAGGAGGGGGATTGTTCTGATATCTGTCTTGGTAAATGTGCACAGCTTCTGTAAGACTTTTGCTTCTCGCCGCATAATTCAGGTACTTGAGATATTTGTTCTGTGCGTCGTACATCAGGAGATCAATGGGATGAAAATGTACAGTATTCGTCTTCATGAGTCCAGGATATAGCAAGATGATGAATATCGTGAATATCGTAACTCTTCGCAGCGTGGACGGAGGAGTTTCGGAGGTGTGTATGGCTCTGCGAACGCGATTGTAGAGAGACCAAGCAACGTAGATGATCACAAATGACCACGTAAGATGGAGCGAGGAAATGGGAGGGTAAGGACGTCTTGCCGACCAGATGAAACGTATGCCAGAAATCATTGTAAGAAGAGCCGTTAGCGCCAATGATATGTGCACGGGCCCCAGATGCATCATCTGAACCATGATTAGCCGAGCACCAACGTCCAGAGACGTTCTGACTTACGCTGTACAGGACAGATATGCAAAGTGCGCTCAGAAGGAGGGCTTGGCACAATAGGGAGAAGGCGGATGCAGCCCGAGACGGCTCATGTGTCATGAAAAGCCATGCGTGATTCTCAGGTTGGGTAGCAATGACAACAGCTGTAATGACAGCCCATATGCCAGCAGAGAGAGTCAAAACAGCCGCCCATGCCACCGGAATCGATTGTGTGGGTGTAGAAGGTAACATACCTCCAACCCCAAGCTCAAAGGCGGCGATGGTAAGGAAAGTGTCTAGGAGCAGAGCCAGCCATTGCAGTCGAGGCACAACGAAAGCATCCGAGCCCAGAATCGGGCAGATGTGACTCGATGCCGAAGTCAACCACAGGCCAGCCACGAGATAGCAACCGCACGACAGTAGGAAGGCCGTCGGGACATACCTCCACGGACTCGAAAGCAGAGACGACCTCAGAGATTGTGCGAAGTCGTGGTAGGCACTGGTGTCAAGATCCTCATCTTCGCTTTCATGAAGCTCTTGTCGGGGTTGGAATCGTAGGGCATCGTAGACGGAAATCACGAATGGTAACCAGACCTCGACACTTCTGATCGTACATTCTGAAGTGAGCAGTAGTCTGCGCTGAATTTCGACGCGAACAGTGAGAGCAGCAGCCGCGGCCAATGTAATCACGAGCAAAGCGGTACTGCTCAAGCAGGAGCTATGTATCCTTTGCTTCTCTTTCGCATACTTCGCCTCACCATCGCTGAGGCCTTGAAGCAATATCGAGGCATGGCCACCGCGATGACGGGATTCGAGACTGTGTTTGAATTGCGACCGCTTGGTGATGATCAGCAGCAACGCGGAAGAGCAGATGAGGGTGAGGATAGCGAGATGCACCGGTCGATCAGTCGCGAGGATCGAGGATGGTGAATATGCCAATATCGAGGCCGTCAGGCAAGCAATTCTGCGGAACCAGTCAGTTTCTGGATTCTTTGTCAAGGGACATCGTGGCTTGGGATTCATACATGCAGGACAGCACGCCCGGCAATCCTGCCATGGCGGAGTGGGTCTTTGTCTCAAATGGGGAGATGACTCAATGAAGCCAAGCATATTCGCTCTCAAGCTCTTCAATATTATCATAACACTCTCATGTTGGTGGATCTAGAAGCTCACAAGGTGAGAGGGAACAGTTTCAGCAGCAATTTCTATTGCTGACGCAAGAAGCGGGAGAACCCTGGAATTTCCCATGTGTTAGCTTCGATTTCCAAGTGTATGCTCGCGATAACATCGCTGCGGTGAGCCGGTTCAATCATTTTTGGGCTTCTCCACAGAGGCTTGATGCGCAGCGAACGGGCAGCAAGTTTTTCTGGAAGTTAATTTAAGCTCATTTGAGTTTAGCATACGGCCAAAGTTCGATCAGGGCTTATCAACTGATAAGGAAAAGATTCGGAAGGTGAGCCGATTAATTTTTCAGAAATCTCAAAGGTCGCCAAACGCCGAAGCTGTGTTGGAAGAATCAACAATCACAGCTTAATCGCGTTTCCTTGCTCGGTGGTAGGTGGTCGGGCGTCACCAAAATGCCTCGAAAAGCTATCGACTCAAGAATTCCTGCCCTTATTCGGAATGGCATACAGGAAAAGAAGCGCAGCTTCATCGTGGTCGTCGGTGATCGCGCAAAGGATGTCATTGTTCATCTACACTACATCATGTCCAGTGTGGATGTGAAGCAGAACAAGAGTGTACTGTGGGCATACAAGAAGGATCTGCTCGGTTTCACATCCCATCGAAAGAAGAGAGAGGCAAAGATACGGAAAGAGATCAAGAGAGGAATCCGAGACGCCAACACCGAAGACCCCTTCGAATTGTTCGTCACCCTCAACAACATCCGTTATGTCTACTACAAGGAAACGGAGAAGATTCTTGGAAACACATATGGCATGTGTATTCTTCAGGATTTCGAGGCTATCACTCCAAACCTGCTGGCCAGGACGATTGAGACAGTCGAAGGCGGCGGCCTTGTTTTGCTCTTGTTGAAGGGCATGAAGAGCTTGAAGCAGCTATACACAATGAGCATGGATGTACACTCGAGGTATCGGACGGAAGCGCACGACGATGTGGTCGCACGATTCAACGAGCGATTCATATTGTCCCTCGGAAGCTGCGAATCGTGCTTGGTCGTCGACGATGAGCTGAATGTGCTACCCATATCTGGGGGAAAGAATGTTCAGCAACTTCCGCCGCCAGCCAGCGAAGACAAAGACGCAGACCCGAAAACGAAAGAGCTCAGACAGATCAAAGAGTCTCTGGCAGATAATCGTCCTGTTGGACCATTACTAGCGCTCTCGAGGACAGTCGATCAAGCAAAAGCGCTCCTCACCTTCGTTGATGCCATCTCTGAAAAGACGCTGAGAAGCACAGTCACGCTCACAGCAGCCAGAGGTCGAGGCAAATCCGCGGCTCTTGGTGTTGCTGTAGCTGCTGCTATAGCACATGGGTACAGTAATATTTTCATCACAGCGCCGAGTCCGGAGAATCTGAAGACCTTTTTCGAGTTTGTTGTCAAGGGTTTTGATGCTCTCGACTACACAGATCATGTGGATTACACCATCTTACAATCAACCAACCCCGCATACAACAAAGCCGTCGTTCGAATAAATGTTTACCGACAACACAGACAGACTATCCAATACATTCAGCCCCAAGATGCACACGTCCTGGGGCAAGCCGAACTTGTGGTCATCGATGAAGCTGCAGCAATTCCACTACCCCTTGTGAGGAAACTCATGGGTCCATACCTGGTGTTCATGGCGTCTACAATCAACGGCTACGAGGGTACCGGTCGCTCTCTGTCCCTCAAGCTCATCCAGCAACTGCGTGATCAATCTCGAGGAGGCGTCAAAACGAACGACGAAGAGCCGGTCCAGAAAGCAAACAACAATGAAGGCACCATCCGCTCAAACAGATCCCTCCGTGAAATCACCCTCGCCGAACCAATCCGCTACGCTCAGGGCGACGCCGTCGAAAAATGGCTGAACCGCCTCCTCTGCCTCGACGCCACCTTGCCCAAATCGAAATCTAGCATCCATGGCACTCCCCACCCGTCCCAATGTGAGCTCGTCCATGTAAACCGCGACACCCTCTTCAGTTTCCACCCAGTCTCCGAAAAATTCCTCCAACAAATGATGGCCCTCTACGTAGCCTCACACTACAAGAACTCCCCAAATGACCTCCAACTCATGTCCGATGCACCAGCCCACCAACTCTTTGTCCTCATCCCACCCATCAGCGAAACTACCACTTCCCTCCCTGAACCTCTCTGCGTCATTCAAGTCGCCCTCGAAGGCCGGATCTCAAAGCAATCTGTCCTCAACTCCCTGTCCCGCGGTCAACGAGCAGGCGGCGATCTCATTCCTTGGCTGGTCAGCCAACAGTTCCAAGACTCTGAGTTCGCTGGCTTATCTGGCTCCCGAATCGTCCGCATAGCCACAAACCCAGAGTACCTCAAAATGGGGTATGGGTCCCGCGCCCTCGAACTTCTAGCCGATTTCTATGAAGGCAAATTTGTCAGCCTATCTGAAGACGACCCCTCTACCACGGTCTCAGGGAGTGAGCACATGACCCGCGTTACAGATGCAGAACTGGAATCCACAAGTCTCCTAACAGACGACATCACAGTACGGAACATCAACAGCATGCCGCCACTTTTCTCCCGGTTGTCCGAACGCACACCCGATGCGCTGGACTACATTGGCGTTTCCTACGGTCTGACACAACCACTCCACAAATTCTGGAAAAGACATCAATTCGCGCCAGTTTATCTACGGCAGACACCGAATGATCTGACTGGAGAACACAGCTGCGTGATGCTCCGACCCCTTCTTGCGAACCACTCAAATGCCGACCCATCCTGGCTGGCAAGCTACGCGTCTGACTTTCACCGCCGATTCCTGTCGCTCCTCTCATATCAATTCCGTACGTTCCCAGCTGTCCAGTCCCTCTCAATTAGCGAGTCGGCTTGTGCGCCATCAAAACACACCACATCTTCGTCTTCCTCCTTGGCCTCAGCGGCTTCACCAGTCCTCAAGCCTCTCACCAAAGTCGATCTCGATGGCCTTTTCAGCCCTCATGACCTGGCCCGCCTAGACTCCTACGCTTCCAACATGCTAGACTACCACGTTATCATCGACCTTCTCCCCACGATTTCACATCTCTTCTTCACAGGCCGGCTTCCGCAAGTCTCGCTATCCGGAGTTCAACAGGCAATTCTGCTAGCAATCGGCCTCCAACGCAAGGACTTGTCAGATATAGAGAAGGAACTCGATGTCCCTAGCTCGCAGCTGCTCGCAATGTTTATCAAGGTCGTGCGCAAGATCTCAACCGCATTCAGAAATATTCTTGAAGCTGAGGTTGGCAAAACACTTCCCGGAGAAGCCAACGCATCGGCAGTGGGAACCCTTGGGTCTAGAGTTGCTATTGTGACGGCGCTGGAGAAGAAGACAAATGGCGCCGAGAGTGCTAGTGCGCCTTACCCTGACCATGACGATAATGATGATGGTGGTGTGGACCCTGCGATCAGAGCGAAGCAGAGAGAGCTAATCAACGCGCTACCTCTGCACCGATATGGACTTAATGGTGAAATCAATGACGCTGCTGAGGGCGGTGAAGATGAAGATGCTAGATGGGCAGAGGCAGAACGTCAGATACGGGAAGGCGGAACAAATACAGTCTCGGTCTCGGTGAAGAGCAGTAAGAAAAGAAAGGCTGAAGGAGACGATGAAAGCAGTGGAGAAGCAGCAAAGAGCAAGCAGGACAAGAAAGACAAAGAGAAGAGGAAAGGACACGGTGGGAAGAGCAAGAAGCGGAGCAAGGCTTGAGAAGATTCTAACACCCGCTTGCACCAGCATGAGCTGGACCACAACACGGCGAGTCATACATCTTTCTGCACTATTTAAGATGCTCATCATTCTTCAATTCACGTTCACGAAGGAGCTAGTGAAGAGCCAAGCTCATACCGCTCGATACAGATCCCGATCTTGTGAAAGTCCGGAATATGTCTGCGGCTCACGTCCAATTCATAGCCTCACACAAGGTCGTTAGGGAGTCTAGTATCCCACACTCTTCCCAGCAACTTCAACCCGACATGCAGTCACCCCAACAATCAACTGGAACAGCCAATGGTCAGGATAATAAGAGCGGTATCGGAAAATGGGCTTGATCGAGTGACAAGATAGAGGTACGGAGATACGAGCGACCGCGAGCAAGACAACTCATTCGTCGTGAGGTGACTGCATATGTAAAAAGCATTTCCAAGTTTAGAACGTTCATATGAAGCTTCTCTACAATTACATCGTGATAGCAACGAGTGGAATCACTGCCCAAAGAGAGTTCCAGCTCTAATTGGTTGTTTTTGTCTACTACTATAGTTTGACCTAGAGCGGCATATCCCTCGATGCGGCTCGGTGATCTAGTGTCTGTTGTCTCTGTGGCTGCAGACAGATTGTCATTTGCTGTGTATCGAAAGAGATCGTGCACCTCCCGGCTCCAAATGCCTCGACCCTTCATTGTGAAGCGTATCTGGGTCATGAGCTCCGATGATCGTGCAGGCATGAGTCTCCGTCCACCTGCAGCAGGTCGTCGCGACAAGCGATGCTTACAAATTCTCTGCAATCCCCAGTCGCACGGCGCTGATTGGGAAGCCTCAAAAATCTTTGGTAGGATCATAATCCCCACTATCATCTCGATCTTCATCGTCCTGCTTTCTTCTCTTCCTCGTCTCACCGCCTACACTCCCGGGTACACTTCGCTTAATACCTCTCTTCGCGCCAACACTTCTGCCGTGATCATAACCTTGATCTGCATCAGTGTGAATATCAGCAAGAGAACCAAGCGGAGGTTGTCGAATCGAGAGTAGCGATGGGTCAATGGAGCCGGTGCTGAAGTTGGTCAGATAACCAGCCTCTTGAAGCGGAGCCGTCGCCGGTGAGCCAAACGCCATGTCACAGTGGGTGTAGGGATTGAAAGCTGGTTCTGCTTGCGCATTCAATTGACCTGCTGCGATGTCGTGGTCTCGAGTTAAAGCACCAAGTTTGAGTTTGATACGTGGCGGAGCCTTGCCATTCGCCTCTTGAGTGAAGTGATCTCCTTGATTACCACTAATGGAAGCATAGCTTCCGTTATCAGCAGCGTTGTGATTGCTCCGCTCCATGTCCCAATCATCAGGCATGCCCTCCCCGTTGAAGAACCATTCGCTACCCACCGGCTGGGTTCCATCTTGATTGTTCCAAAAGCCGTGCAGGATTGCCGGACCAACTGGATCATTCGGATCTTTGAAAGTGATATACTGACCGAATGGTTTCTTTTTCTTGGATTTGCATATTTTGGAAATATAGTCGCCCACTTGTTCGTCCATGAGCTTTCGCTGTTCGAAGGTGGCATGCGGAAGGTGTCGGAAGGAAAAGCCACGACTGCTGTTGACGTCAGTTGATTTGAACTCGTCTGGCATCTGTCTTTCGTCTTGAGGTAGCAGTCCTGCTGGAGTCAGCGGCTGAGGCCGGCTTACTTTAAGCTTGATGGCATCAGGTCGAACTTGGCCTGGGGGAAGCAAGAGGGAGGCAGGAGGGACGTTTTCGCTCTGAAGAGCATTAATTCGGGTTTGTGGAGGCGGTAGTAGGTAGTGCTGTTTGCTCATGGACAGCATCTGCTGCTTAGGGAAGATCAAGTGGTTCTGCATATCAACTGAGGCGAGTCGGGGCAGACAAGATGCACTGACCGCTCGAACAGCGCCTTTGCGCCGGGTGTACTCTTCAAAACCAGTCTTGAACCTTCGAAGCTGCTCATTTCTCTCCTCAGTGGTGAAGCCGATTTGTGTCAGGATGTCCTTGATCTGCGGCCATAGATATATGGTGCCTTGAAGTGACGGCATGCCGTGGTCCTCCAATACATTCTTCAGAAATGGAACCCATTGCTCCTTGATATAGGCCTGCTTGAGGAATCTCTGCGTGTCTGCTGACTGGACACTGGGGCGAAGCAGTGGGGATACTACCCCCTTTAGGCCGGAGACTTTTCCTATTGTGCCAGTGGGTTGCTGAAGCTGGGGTCTGCCTGATAAGGTTCTGTTTAGGATGGGAGGTAAGAGAGATGCTTCTGCCTGAGCAGTAGGATCTGTGCTGATGTCGACATCCTGTTTGTTGCTGTCTGGAGAATGCGAGGATGTGAATTGCGGCCCAAAGTCTTGGTCGAGCTGAACCATTGTCTCTGGCTCGGACGGCGACACTCGATCGTGACCCACTCCAGTCGAGAACTCTTGAACGTCTTGATGGGTTTCGTTTTCTTCTGCTAGCTTGTTGTAACTGATACCGCCGGCTGCGACGATGGGATCAAGAGTCCCGACGCCACTGAGCTGAAGGTCATCTCCCAAAATGCCTCTCAATTTGCTCTGAGCATTGGTAATCTTTTGCTTATATAGGCGAGCATCATATCCCATCCTGATCACCTCTGAAGGCTGTTGCCCTTTCATCTTGCCCCGGAAACTCACAAGATGTTCGACATCTCTGTAAATGTTTCCCAGAATGGCAGTGGCAGCTTTCAACTTGTTATTGACGGTACTATTGACATCCCCACTTGCCTTGAAATCTTCTCCGCGCAGTTTTCGTGAGGTGAATGACGCGAGAAGGCCCTGCTCGGTACTTGCTGAGAGAACCTCTTGCGCGAGCTCTACGACCGTATCCTCAGTTGGCCCATGAGCATGAGTGAGAAGCGGATAAGAGGCTTTGGCTTCAACAAACCCCGTCTCGCTTGTAATATCATCCGAATCAGTTCTCATCAAGTCTCCTTCGTCAACAGAGTCGTTCTTGGCAAGTTCCCGCAGATGCAGCTCTGTGGCCAGTGCTAAGTGCTGAGCTTCTCGTTCCTGGTAGGTATCGATGCGACTCTGAGTGTTCTTTCTTTGAGTGTCCCGGGTGAAGTGCTTCAGAAGAGCCTTCAGCTTCTTCACATTATCTCGTGCATCTTGAACAACCCAAAGACTGTACATCAGAAGGTTCCTGCCTCTTACGGTCGTAGCGAGCGTCGCACTCCAATCCCGCTCAATAAGCCTCTCTCTGCCATCTGGAAGGTTGCCCAGGATTTCGTCAAAAAGAAGCTCACCGGCTTCGTAGTCTCTCTCTTGGACTCGTTTGTTGATGACCCCCATGGTGACATTGTGTTCAGCGAGCTCGCCAATCGTAACAGCATACTTGTCATTGCCCTCATGAGCAAAGCCAGCGGAAAGCTTGCTTGGACTCTGGGCTCGCTTTCGGCCACGCCTGGCTTGACCATCCTGACCATCACCGTCGGCTCGTGCATGGGTCATGTCAACAATGGTCTCGCTAGGTCGGGCATAATAGCCTTGGACGATTGCCGTCTCCCATGCCACCTTCATCTTCTCGGTGACAGCCTCCAAGACACGTTCGCGCCGAGCTTCATCTGCAATCTCAGCTGACCAGACGGCCCATCTCAGTGCGTATGCTTGGATCCAAACGTGAAGTGGAGCGTCCTTTGGTGGGAAGACATCAGTCCGGCGACCTAGGTCACATTGCGCGGGTTGCTGAGGTGGCCAGTTCGCCATGTATGTGTAGTGATTACCACATTGGGGAGGAGTAGTTTTGGCACGGCCACGGAATGACGGCGCGTCTTGGGAAGGTCGATACTGGCAGAGACAATCTTTCCGGCCCGCGCTGCCGACGGAGGTGATCACCGTATTGGTGTGACAGAATTCTGAATGCATAACAGGAAGAGTCTTGTCATTGCTTGAGAGAGTGTTCCCGCCAGCTTCAAGTCGCAAAATCATGTCAGCTCGAGATTCAGCCGTGTCGGGGTGGCTATTGTTTGACGCGTTCTTGACCACAGGCTGAGTTTCAGAAACCTCGAGACCTGCTTCGCTAGCTTCTGCCATGTGTCGATGCAGAGCGTTATGCACGGTCTCCTCATCTTGAGAGTCTCTTTGAGCTGATTTGTTGGCCTGGCCATCAGATACATCAAGATCCATTGGCGCAAATTGGCTTGAATCAGGAATCGTATTCGCAGCAAGGTGGCTGGCTTGAGGACTGACGGCTTCATCGGCGACCTCAGGCACTAACGTGGCAGAAAGCTGGTCATCAGCAGCCGCGTCATGACTCATGGCAATTTGCGATGGTGTGATGATTTTTCCTCCTTCTGTTTCAACTTCCGCCTTCAATGTCTGACCAGCATTTGTATTGCTGTTTGTGGGAAGCTTTGTCCATGTTTTGGTAGCCTTGAAGTAGCTGGTGAGCATAGTCGGTACAAGGAGACGGGACGCTATGTGGCTGAAGGAGAATCTGACAGAGGTAGAAGTGATCGAAACTTTAAGGATGAGCAAGAGACGAACTGAGAGAGTCTCTGCATGCCACAGTAGTGAGATAAATCAGAGAATGGATCAACAGGTTTGTTGCCGGCATTGAAGATCGACCAGACTTGCAGATCGCGAAGGTCGGCGCACTTGATACCTAAATTGTATGATGAGCTTGAACAGTAGAGAAGAGGATTCGGGAGGATTGTATGTAACAGTTCAAAAGGAAAGAATGGGAAAAGTGGGCGGTGCAGATAGGGTACTCAAAAATGAAGGTGTATAAGGCTGTCACCACATGGTATTGTAGGTCACTTCGAATGGACAGTCAACACCCTCATATCATCTAAAGTTCATCGTGCGTTGTCGAAGACGATGCGGGAGACTCTGCGGAGGATCCGGCGTCATCATCAACATCATCACTATCAGCTGGAATTGGCTGTTCAGTCGAGTCCGCTTCCGTAAAGAAGTCAGCCGGCAACTTCTGCTTAACACCTTCGCCAAACCGAATGTCATCCATGAAACTCTCGATGCTTTTTGTGTCGAAGCTTGGCTTTGAGTATCTCTTGACCCATCCCTTCTTCATGCTGAGGACAATGACATCGACTTCTGCGTCAGGCTTCAAATCCAGAGTTTGTCGAATGAAACTAGCATCGTCATTATCGGAGGGAACAGCGTAGGCTGGAAAGATATTGGCTTTTCGCTTGCTGTACTTCTCTTCTACAGCAGCAAATCCAGACAGAGCGTCAGCAGCATCTCCAGTATAATCGGCTTCAGTGTCTGGCTTCGGAGGAAGCATAATCAGAACACAATGAGAGCTATCAGGTTGCAGGCACTTTGATCGAAGGTCGGAGGAATGCTCAAGTGTTGGCAAAGGTGGCGCAACGTCCGGTACAGCCGCCGGCTTCTGCTTTTGATCGACAATTGGAAGCGGTGAGTCAGAAGGCGCTTCATCATGCAGTATGACTGTGCTCGCATGTTCGAGGTAGTCCTCAAAATCGGAAGACTTGTGTTGTTCAGACGCCTTGGAAAAGGCGGACGACACGGACGCAGTCTTGGACTTCTTTGTGCTTGTCGATTTAGCTTTGGGCTGTTTTGGAGCGGGATCGGGATTAGGCGAAGCCGCCTGGCTTAGAAACTGGATCAAGGCTTCCTTGCTAATCTCACCGTCGTACTTGGAGACATCTTCGCCTTGTAGCAGAACGATTGTTGGAAACTTGGAGACTTCGTACTTGTCCACGGCGGCTGTCTCCTTGTTCCTCACTTGAGCAAAGTCGATGGCACCAAGGAAATCGATCGCCAGAGCCTTGACCAGAGGAGCGGTTGTGCCTTTCTCGGTGAACAAAATAGCCTTGGGATTGGTGCCATCTTCAACCCAAGCATCCAACGTGTCTGCTTTCAATCTCTTGACGTGATTTGTGATCCTGTCGCTGACAGCTTCGACAATGGCCTTTGCTTCTCGAGGGCCCTGGTAGTCCTCAATGATAGGTTTTCCGGGCTTCTTGCCTGGCTTTACGATCTTCAAGGTCGGAAATCCTTGCACCCCAAATTGACCACAGAATGCTTTGTTGGAGTCTTCGTCGCAGTTGACGGCTGCTACTTTCGCGAGACCGGCGAGACTCTTGGCGGCTTTCTCATAGGCTGGCTTGAGGTTCTTGCAGTGCCCGCACCAGGGTGCATAGAATTCGACTATCTGCCAGCTTCGTCAGTTCCTGTTTCAGATAGCCCATTCTCTTGAACCTACCGAAGTGTGGTTCGACTGAGCAATCAAACTATCGTAGTTCTTTGCATTGACCTGCAGCACTGGCGATTTGGCGCTGTACATGCCATCTGCAGCTGCAAGCCCCAGAGCTGCCACGAGGCATGCCAGAATTGACACTCGGGCCATGTTTACTTGGTGAATGTTACTATTCGAAGATGATGGATCTTAGGGTACGAGGAAGTGGTACAGCATTACACACGGCCTAGAAAGCTGCATGTCTGTTTGCATCTACCTCACAACATCTTGACACTCTGTCGCCTCGTCCCAGATGTCATAGTTTCGAATCGGGGCACACGCGGCACGTGATTAACAGGTCCACTCAAAACATGGTACCATGATACACGACGGCGAGGGTGTTATCAGATTGGGTGCTGGGTGGCTTACTTGTTTCAGCTTCCTCATCGCCTGGCCATTGCGGCAGGAGGTTACTCTGCAACTCTGCTAATAATTGCCAATGTAAAATTTTCTGGAGGCCACTGTAGTGCTGGTCGCGACGACACTGCCGGCTGCGACAACACCGATGGCTGCAAACACCACCGCCACCACCATTACATTTCCTTTGCGGACTGTATCCACCGCAAGAACAAATAGTGCCTGTTGAGGAGCTGGGTTTCATTCATATGCGGACTCATGACGGCGCTCCACACGAACACCTAGGTACCATGTTTTGATGCTATTCCACGCAAAACTCCAGTCTAGCCTCCCCAGCCAGTTCAGCATCCCGAGACCAACGACGACCTCTAGTCGGGTCTGAGCTCTCATGGGCAGGAGTATGGGGATGAGCACAATCGAATTGTCGAAGAAGGCTGGAAAATCGCACAGCAGGAGTTGGCCAAAAAGTATGACACGTAGTGCGGCGTCGGGAGAAAATGCGTAGCAATAGGTGACGAGGACGCCCGCAGCGACAGCGATTGGGATTGGAGACCAGGTTTCGTCCTCGCACATAGCTTCTGGCCCGTCGACGACGCCATCATTTTGCGTTCTGATGTTGCTTGCAAAATGGTGGTAGGTAGATGCGGCCGCTGGTGTCGTCTTCCGTCTCTGGAAGAGAACGCGCATTCGCGAACGATGAGGTGACGGAGAATGCACTTCAGACCCTGCTGTATGGCGGGTTCGTTTGCGACGCCAAGGCATTGCTCGTGATGGCTGCAGGATTAGTTTGCAGTGCTTTGGAGATGGTGAGAATGATAGAAGGTGGGAGCCAACCATATGCAGGGCGAGACAGTGCTACATGGGGAACGAATGGGAGAACATGCAAAGAGTTCGAGATGAAAACGCGGTATCAGCATTGGCACAACAACCGGATTCCGTGACAAACCAAGTCTGTACAAACGAAAAGGTCGGGTTGGATTTGAGGTGTGGTGTAGTCAATGTATTTACATATCTTCTGAAGCTGTGGCACCCTAGAGCAGTGTCAGCGTGATCGACGCACGTGATGGAGTGGTCACGCACAGTGATAATTTCAACCAACTCGCCAGTAATGACGGCCTGTCGAGTTCTGTTGTACAGAATGGTGAACTTGCTGATCATGTCACCTGCGTTCTTTGATGCATTCTGCGAGGGTGTCAGCCTGTTGTACTCCCGTCCCGACATTGGGCCGGCACTCACATCCATGGCATTTCTTCGGGCAGATTGTTCGCAAGCATGACCTTCTGCCAGAGCCCAGTACAGATCGTTGGCCAGAGAATATTCTCTCAAGTTACCAAGAACCTCCTCGTCAATCTCGAAAGCGGCATAGTTGGGTGATTCGGTGATGGATTCTTCCGAGTAGGCCTCGATGGAAACCGGCTCGTAGGACTGGGCGTTGATGAACTTGTTGTAGAGGATGCGGACGTTGGCGTACTCCTCAGGAAGCAGGCAGATCTGATCAGCGATAGCTTGAGCATCGGCAAAGGTGGGGACATCCTTGCCGATACCAGCAAAGCTCAGAACAATTGACTTGGAGTTCGATCGCAAAAGTTGGGCCTTGCATTTCTCGCCAACGATGGCAATATCCATGTCTGGGTTTTCTTCCAAGATTTTTCGCGTAGCTCGAGACAGACCAGAGTGAATACCACCGCAGAGGCCCTTGTCGGAAGAGCACACAACCATCAGAGTCTTCTTGTCCTCCAGTGGCTTTGTCTCAGCTTCCTCGAAGACCTGGTTGGAGGTTTGGCCATAAGTTCGGGAGTCAGTCATGGCTCTCTGGGCTCGAGTAAGTTTCGTGGAGGCAACGATTTTCATGGTCTTGGTAATCTTTTCGATGTTTCGAATCGACTTCAATCGGCCTGAACATATTTGTGAGTTTCCCACAACACCTCCCACGGCGGGCGTACTGACCCTCGATTTCTCGCAGAGTGGCATAGTTGGCGGCTTGGGCGGCAGACTTTGGCACAGCAGTTCTACAGCATATTAGTCTTGATGATTCGTCGCACAGGGTAGGATGGTAGGGGTCATCGGATGGGGTTCGAGGAGGTTTTCGTACCGTGCTAAAGCCGCATTGCCCACGCTCAGTGCAGGTCTGACTGCTCGCGACAACATCTTGGATGACCTGCAGAAGAAGGCAAACAAGACGCAAACCAGAGCAGGAGCGACAAAAACGGAGAGAGGAGAGATTTGGTTGGCGTGGTGGTTGGCAAGCTTCGATTTGGGAGTGAGGTCAAACCTGAAGCTCCAATCCGCAAGCAAGAATCCACTAATCCGCATGTGGCATGGTTCGGCTGAACTTGCAGAGACAAGGAGCCGCCTGCTTGTTCCTATGATCTTGCTCTGCGCAGCGGGCGAAACCCGAGAAAGACTGCCTCACCCAGACAAATTCCCCCATCTCTTCCTTTCTCTTTTCTACCTTCCGCCTCGCTCAAAATTTGTCTTACTCCTCGACCTCACACGAACCATCCCTCTATCTACGCCTCACCCCGAGTTCATCGCCTTTACAACACACTCGCTCCGCCAAATTCACTTCATTTCCTCTTTCATTTTACTCCAACCTGTCCCAGCTGCCTAAACTGAGAAGAGCCAATTTCATATCTCGACCTGCAAGACTGGGACTTGGACCTTTGCAACCGTACGCAAACGCGTCCTTTCGACTTTTGCGAGCATTCCACCTTTCTCAGAAGCACGTTTCAGTACCTCAGCGAATATCGAGTCCACTCGGACAATTTTCCTACGCAGCCGGTCATCCGCAATCCTTTCCAATTGGCACGCGCATCATGTCTTCGTCTGACGACGATATGCCACTGGCTTCTAAGCCAAAGATCAATGGTATCAACGGGGGTGAGTAGATCTAGATCCGGCTCGGGTGGATGCGTGCTGATACTAGCGATGATCAGTCGCACACGCCCCTTTGTCCGCTCCTACAATATCCTCCAAAACGGACGCAGCACTAGATATGCGGATTCCCACAAACGGCAAAGTCCAGCCCGCTCTTCCCAATCTCGACGAGGACATGTCGATCGAGGATGCCGGAGCTACCACGAATGGTGTGAAACGGAAAGCAAACCATACCAGGCCGGATTATGCCGATGCCGAATCAAGCGACGACGACTTACCTCTGGTACGAACTCCTCGACTCCCCTTTGACCGTTGAGGATGCTTTTGGCTGACGACAAGCAGAGCAAGAAACGAAAAACATCACGACCAAAACAGGCTCTCGAAAGCGATTCCGATGACGAACCACTGGCTGCGAAAGCAAATGGCAGAGTCGAAACGGCGCCCCGTCCAAGTGCCGCAGATCTAGGTGAGAGTGAGGACTCGGATACTCCTCTCACCAAGAAACTCGCCAACAAGAAGGATGACATAATGAAAGCGGCGGAGAAGACGGCAAAGATCATCAAGAAGAAAGAAGCGAAGGAGACCTCCAAGCCGGAGAAGAAACCAGCCGCGAAATCTAAGGTCAAAAAAGAGGAATCCAGTGATGATGAGCCTCTATCTAAAAAGGCTCCTCCAGCTTCGAAGGCTAAGAAGGTCAAGGTCGAGCCTCCAACTGCTGCAAAGGCCAAGGCCAAGGCAGTCAAGAAAGAAGAGACCGAGGAGCCCGAAGAGGACGAGGAGGGCGAGGGAGAAACGAATTGGTGGAACAATCCTATGAAAAGCGACGGGGAGAACAAATGGGAGACTTTGCAGCATAATGGTGTCGTGTTTCCCCCTCCATACGAGCCTCTCCCCAAGAATGTCAAGATGAAATACGATGGCGTCCCAGTCACCCTACATCCTGATGCCGAAGAAGTCGCTGGCTTCTTCGGCGGCATGCTCAATTCAACCCATAACGTCGAAAACCCAGTCTTCCAGAAAAACTTCTTCAACGACTTCAAGGAGATTCTGAAAGAGACTGGCGGAGCCCAAGGCCCAAATGGCGAAAAGATTGCGATCAAGGAATTCTCCAAGTGCGATTTCAAGCCAATCTTTGAGTACTACGACGCTCAGCGAGAAGCAAAGAAGAACTTGCCTAAGGAAGAAAAGAAGAGGCTCAAGGCTGAGAAGGACGAAGCTGAAGCACCTTACATGTACTGTCTGTGGGATGGCAAGAAACAGAAAGTCGGGAACTTCAGAGTGGAGCCTCCTGCTCTCTTCCGTGGGCGTGGTGAGCACCCAAAGACCGGCAAGGTGAAAACACGTGTGCAGCCAGAGCAGATCACGATCAACATTGGTAAGGAGGCAACTGTGCCCCCTCCACCCGAAGGGCACAAATGGAAAGAAGTCAAGCACGATCGGACCGGGACCTGGCTTGCAATGTGGCAAGAAAACATCAACGGCAACTTCAAGTACGTCATGCTTGCCGCGAACTCTGATATCAAAGGCAAAAGCGATTTCGAGAAGTTTGAGAAGGCTAGGCGATTGAAGGGCTACATCGACAACATCCGAACGGCGTACCGGAAGGATCTCAAAGCCGAGATGATGGTCGACCGACAAAGGGCTACTGCTATGTACCTCATCGACACCCTAGCTCTTCGTGCCGGCAATGAAAAGGGCGACGACGAGGCTGACACAGTCGGTTGCTGTTCCCTGAAGTATGAGAACATCACTCTAGAAGAACCAAACACGGTCATCTTTGACTTTCTAGGCAAAGACAGCATTCGATTTCACGAATCGTACCAGGTCGACAAGCAAGTTTTCAAGAACCTCAAAATCTTCAAGAAGGCGCCGAAGAAGGAAGGAGATGAGATCTTCGACCGACTCACCACCACTCAGCTCAACAAGCATCTTTCCAACCAGATGCCCGGATTGACTGCCAAGGTGTTCCGTACCTACAATGCATCCTGGACCTTCTCTCAGCTGCTCAAGGACATCAAGCCAGGCGGCACCGTGGCTGAGAAAATCAAAGACTACAATGAGGCCAACCGGAAGGTCGCCATCATTTGCAACCACAAGCGAACTGTTGCGGCCAGCCACGCGCAGTCGATGGAGAAACTGGACGAAAGGATCAAAGGCATGAAATACCAAGCCTGGCGAATCAAGCAGCAAATGATCGATGTTGATCCTAAGATCAAGAAGAAGAAGGGCGCTGAATTCTTCGAGCTTCCCGACGGCATGGACCAAGAATGGATACTGGAGCACCAAGCATTCTTGATTGAGGAGCAAAAGACGAAGATCACCAAGAAGTTTGAGAAGGACAATGAAAAACTCAAAGCCGAAGGCGAGAAAGAGATGAAGCCCAAGGAGCTGAACGAGCGACTTGAAGCCGTCAAGGAACTTGAGCAAAAATTCAAAAAGGAGAACAAGACCAAGAAGATCGAAGCTGAAGGCAAGTCCCCAACCATCGAGAACCTGCAATCCAAGCTGGAAAAACTGGAGCAAAGGATTGCCACGATGGAAGTGCAGGCCGAGGACAAGGAGAACAACAAGGAGGTTGCTCTTGGGACCTCCAAAATCGTAAGTCAATTTCTCATCCAGCACCTCGAACCACTGCTGACGGATTGCAGAACTACATTGATCCTCGACTCACCGTTGTCTTCTCGAAGAAGTTTGGAGTGCCTATAGAAAAGTTCTTCTCCAAAACACTTCGAGAGAAATTCCAATGGGCCATTGACTCCACCAAGGAGGATTGGGAATTCTAACTTCCGGTCTCTGTATCAGCCTTGACCGACTTTGCGAGAAGACTACCATGTCTAAAATCCTCGACTTGAATCACGACCACGACCGAGACGGATAGCTACATGACGCTGCACGAAAACATCAACGGGCAACGCCTGCCCACATTGACAGCTTGTTTTGACGCTGACTAAGAATTCATCAGACCTTCGTCCTCTGCGAATGGCCAGAATTAGACACTAGTATTCTACAGCAAGACAGAGTAGATGGATTTGGACTGCGGTCATTGATAAACAGCCATACCATACCTAGATAGATTGTCTCTTCTATTCAGCATACCTTAACACTGCACTGGCCAGCTTTGAATATCATGTTCACCGAATTGGACCAGAGATCTCTTCGTCTGCGATGTTGTGGCTTGGTTCTTTACTGCAGCACACCCTTGACTCGACCTACTTTGCCGAACTATGACACTGTCGAGATGTCTTCCTTCTGCCATCTGAGGTGATTGCTGCTGCGACCGTCAGTGCTGCCAGTCAACCCGGAAACTCTATTCCATTTCCCATGGCATGTGCTCTAAGACGAGAAATGTGGCTTGGAGCCTCGGCAGCTCGCGTCTTCATTCAACTAAAACCCCCGTATTTTATTCAGTCAGCTGCCACCACCACCAAGCACCTCTCCCTGTTTTGTTGTTTACATTGCTGACAGAAAGTGCCTCTAGCCATCAAACATCTTCCACCGTTGAGTGATTGAGAAGCTCACGTTGCCGACCAAATCGAAGGCTCAGCTTCAAGTGAACCCAAGACGTGCCAGCTCAAGTATTTCAAATCCAGTCTACAGGAATTCAAAATCAGCCAGCTTTGCACTGGTAATTTCTGTGCTATTTCTGTGCTCCCAGGATGGTAAACACAGCTGAAAGCACATTTGCTACCCGTGATGGCACAAAACTCTACACGAAAACCTGGACCGTATGTATTCTCTCCTCCCTCCCTGTCCCAGCTCGCACACCGAGTTCTGCAGGGCATAAGCTAATATTACACCTCCTTTCAGCCCTCGAACCCCTCCTCAATTCACCTAATCTTCATACACGGCTTCAGTGACCACATCACCGCCTACTACAACCTCTTCCCAACCCTGTCATCTCCACCCTATAACATCACAGTCCATGGCTTCGACCAGCGAGGTTGGGGACGGTCGGCAGCCGACAAGTCGCTCTGGGGTCGAACGGGTGACACCCACCAGGTACTGTGTGATATCTACGACTTTGTATGCCACGTTTCGCAGCTTATCAGATCCGCGAATGCACCCGGAGACGCAAAGCTGTTCCTCATGGGCCATAGCATGGGCGGAGCCGAAAGCCTAATGTACCTCCTCTCCGACGAAAAGGCGTTTACATCATCAGCCCCCCGGGACGCAACACCACTACCGATCCAGGGTATTTTAGTCGAAAGTCCACATATCGGCTTTCCACCCGACTCGCAACCAAACAGCCTCGTCGTGCTGTTAGGTCGGCTAGCAGCAAAACTCTTGCCAAACATGCAGATGGTTCAAAAGCTCGACCCGAGTTTTATGTGTCGTGATCCCAAGGTATGCAAAGACTGGGCCGAGGATCCACTTTGTCATGATACAGGGACGCTGTTGGGACTGGCGGGCTTGCTCGACAGAGCGAGTTATCTCAATGGATATGGAAGTGGAACGGTGAAGACAGCTGCAGGGATGAAGGACAAGCTACCTTGTCCAGTTTGGTTTGGGCATGGGACTGGGGATAAAGTGTGTGATTTTGGAATGGGAAAGAGGTTTTACGACAAGTTGCTCGCCAATCGGAAGCAGGATGCCATGGCTGGGCAGTGCAAATTTGTGCCTTACGAGGGAGGGTATCATAAGCTGCACGCAGAGCCGGATGGGATGGGCGACCAATTCGCGCGGGACGTAGGGGACTGGATCTTGAGCATGGCTGGGACCAGGAGCGAATCCGCAGAACACCCCAGGACAACAGCTGCGGCTGGTAAGGTTTGACCCGCGGGGTGTACATAGGTATCTGACGCTACTGCAGGCACGAAAAGGGAGACGGCGCTAGAGGTTGGCGTTATCAAATCGAGGCTCTAGAATGCCGTTTTCACATCCTCAGTCAGGCCTGTTCCGACTACATCCAGTGGGCATTGGTGCGTTTCCGTGCCAGTTTTGTCCGAAGTTGCGCAGGCATGCTGCTTGCCAGCCATTGTTGCGAGTGCCTGACGCAGGACGCGCTGGCTTTTGCTTGTCAAGGTCAAGGACCGCACAAGGCGCAGTTTGAGACCTTCCGAAAGCCAAATCCGAGGTCCTTGAGAATCGTGGCAAGTTTCAGTGGCGTCGGCTTGGGGATTCTGGTAGTCCCCCGGTGATGTAGTCAATGCTGTAAGAAAATACGACTCTCCAGTCATATCAGCAGGAGAAGACGCAGTCGAGCCGTCATCAGCGCCAAGGTCCGCGGAAAATCTCAATGCCGGGGAAAGTTGACTTGCCGTTTCAAACATCCGATTGCTGCTCTCCAAGCTAAAACAACTTCTCTCGACTCGTGACTGCGCAGGACTCTGGTGTGCCCCCTCATCCATCCCACCCCTAGCAAGGAACATGCGGGTCTGATGTCTGGAGATGAACAATCATCTACCGAACCTGATCCCGTAAGATTTGTGGACGACATAAGCCGTTTCTCCAGGATTGCCGTGTCTGTCCATGCCTGCACCATCCCATTGGCCCCAGCTGCACTGGTTCATGTGTGGCATTGCGCTCCCAGACCCGCCGAGTGTACGAAGGTCGATTTTGCAATGCCGCCGAACACGTTTCGCGCCCCTCTCGGGAATTGGTACGGCCATGAGGGGCCATGACTGAAGAAACAATAAATACGCCAGGTGAGGAGCAGGATGTAGCACGACTCTCACCAACCCAAGATCCAGTAGAACATCGCTTGCACTGCAACCGTTCACCTCAAGCTTCCCGACATCGAACCTCACAACGACATCAATCTAGCATCTCCAGACATCAGTCAAAATGGTCTACAACGTGCCACCAGAGGAGAGCGAGCCCGTCGTCACCAGCCACATCAACGGCTCAACCGAAGAAACCCTAGCCAGATACTGCATCACAGAACTTTGCAAAGGATGGCCCGTGTACCGAGATGCGTCAGAATGGCAGAACTACCGATCTCTGTTCACCAAGGAGGGCGCATACGTCTGGACAAGTAAGCTCGACGACCACCTGCTCCTGGAAGGTAAATGCTAACATACTACACAGCATGGTCGGGTGGCCTCACAATTGAAAAGTTCATCGAAGTGTCGATAAAGGGACGAGCCAACGGTGACTTCATCATGCACCGAGAGAACGGCACCCTCGCCAACGTCAACCTGGCCAAGCAGAGAGGCATTGGCAAGATGAAGGCAACCATCACACAGCGATTCATCATCCAGGGCATCCCAGTCGACATCGAATGTGACTGCCGATTTATCTTCTTCGCCAAGATCGAGGACGGCGAGTGGAAGGCACAATATGTCAAGCTCTTCTACGAGAAGGACAAGGTGGTTCCTGTCAATGGAAGAGATGCCCCCACCTTCGACAAGGAAGAGCTGGACAAGTATACTGAGGGTTACAAGTACTTGGGTGCTGCCCAGAACAGCTTGGGCCACAAGATTTTGAATGACTTGCCAAATGCCAACAACAAGGGTTGGTATGATATGTACAAGGCCATGGCAGATTGGCTGCAGGGCGAGGACATCAACCTCTTCTGGGAGCACACTTAGAGAGCTGTCACCACATGTATAGCAAATGGGAGCATGATTCACGAATATCTCTCTGGCCTCGATGCACGCGAATCACCACTTTTCCTGCTTCAATCTGGCGCAATACTGATCGCCGGTCCTGCTTAGGCAAAGGGTCTGCGTAGCCATTATTATTGAGACAAATACTGCGCCTAGGGCTCCGAGTAAACAAACCACACTCTCATCGTCCGTTATCGGACTCTTTCCTCAGACTTCTACGAGGCTGTATCATTTTGAGACCTCAATCTCCGTTTCAAGGCTCGGAGATGATCAGAAGGTTCCACAAAAAAGGGCAATGGACGCAAATTGTCGGGTAAGCGCGTGCGCAGCCATCAGCGTGAGGCGCAGTAGGACATTGACTCGATTGAAATCATGATAACGACACAGAGTGAGCCTTGACACCATCCCTTCCCCAAGATCGAATGTCCATGGCACCATCCCGTCCCTCACAATGCCACCGTCTTCCTCCGCGACGACCTCGGTGACTACGACTTTCTTACGAGCACCCAAACGACAACCACGCTGGCAGCCTCGACCGCATCACGATGACCCCAATGTCAAGACGTGCGACTTTGCATACCATGCAGGCGTCCCCGATCCCACAGACACCTCGAAAGCGATAGCATCTCTCAAGACGGTCCTCTCACCGCTCATAACACAGCCAGTCCTCCTCAAGACGTTACTGCTTATCTTCGGAGGCTGTTGCAGCAATGTCTACACTCTCGAGTCAATCCTCACCCTCTCCTCCTCCACCGGCACGCTCATTACCTTCCTCCAATTCGTCTTCATTTCACTTTACACGCTCCCCTCCCAACTGACCTTCCATGTCGTCTCGCCGCCGGAACCACCGCCTCTCCAGCCAACTCAGCGAGTGTGGCTCCCTCGTCTCAAGAGACGGAAGATCCCATTGAAGAAATGGCTGCTCTTCGCGGCACAGTTTGCCATGATCAATGTGCTGAACAATGCCGCATTTGGGTACAAGATATCTCTACCGCTACACATCATTCTGAGGAGTGCTGGGCCGGTGGCGAGCATGGCCGTAGGATATGTCTGCGGGAAGAAGTATAGTCAGCGGAAAATTCTTGCTGTTGCATTATTATTTGTGGGCGTCGTGCTTGCGGCGTTGAGTGATGCTGGCAGCAAATCTCCTTCATCACCCATGCCGCAGGATGGTATGCTCATGAGCGACACAACCACTATCACTCTGACCAGCTCATCGGCACGGATAGCATCACCCGGTAACACGTCCAACACAAACTCTCACAGTCCCAGCTCTACCAACGCCCTCTTAGATCAAGCACCGGGCTTTGCCCTCCTGACTCTTGCCCTCCTCCTCTCAGCCATAATGGGCATCTGGTCAGACACCCTCTACACCGCCTACGGCCGCAACGCCACGGTTGCTAACGAACAACTCTTCTACGGGCACTTGCTTTCCCTTCCAATCTTCTCGGCACAATACAGCACTCTGAAGTCACAGTTCGTGACGCTGTTGGACGCGAGTGCAAAAACTGTTCCGCCGACGACACGGGTGAGCAAGTTAAGTGATCTGTCGCCCATGGCAACTCTAATGCATCAGCTTGCTGGACAGCTGCCCTCGTCTTGGCATGAACGAGCGATAGGAGTGTTGACGCTGGAACATGTACCCAAGGCAGTCATGTATCTAGTCCTCAACAGCATCACCCAGATTGTGTGCATCAGTGGTGTGCATCACCTGTCGACACAAACAAGCGCGCTCACAGTGAGTATTGTGCTCAATGTGCGGAAAGTCGTGAGTTTGCTGCTAAGCATCTATCTGTTTGGGAACAGTCTACCGCTAGGCGTCCTGATTGGGGCGGCGGTGGTCTTCTTTGGCGGCGGCTTGTACGGGGTTCCTGACAAAAAGCCCGAGAAAAAGGCAGAGGCGAAGGAGAAGGGCATGAATGGAGAAACGAAGAAAACCCAATAGCAGATATTTGAATAGCAGTGGGACTTCCATCCTCTTGCCCTCTCATCCCTTTGCCAATACAAACATCGCAGACTCGTCCGTGGTCCTAGCACTGTCACTGCACGTTTGTATGGTTTGCAACAGCCCAAAGCTGCCGCTTTGCACGCATGTGTAGGTTGACCGGCATGCTCCTCGGGAACACATCTGTAAGATAGAGCTCTGCTCTATGCCTACGTTTCCGCATTGTCAATTTTCCAAAGGAAGCGATAGTTATGCAATTACCACCGTATTTCTGAACCCATGACGGGGTTTGAGGTTCCCACAGGACGATACCCAGATGCAGGCCAGTGGTGCCGGCCTATGAACGTAAATGAATGCTGTATGATTGTGGATACTTGCATAACTCTAAAGGAACAGTATTTCCCACTCAATGTCAAGCACGACATCGTCTTAAGCGTCCCGCTCGAGAGTTTGGTTGATATCCATGTGTGCTTCCACCCGGCCGTCCTCCTCCGCAACTCAGAGCACTCTATTCTCAAGCTGGCAGCCGAGTATTTGCTCTGGGACAGTCACAAACTCCACTGCGACCGGTGGCGCCGTAATCCTTCTCATCCACGCCCTTCCCCTTCTCCTCTTTCTCCAGACCCATATTCCTGGCCTTATCAAAGTCACGATCACGCTCGATCGCCTCTCGTAGTTCGCCCACTGGCGCAACTTCAACGCCTCCTTCTCACAGCTCGTCGATGGCTTGTCCTCGACATAGGGCTAAATCGCCTCCCCCATCAGTCGCAAGCCTGCAGCCGCCGGCAGAAGATCTCTCCTTCTGGGGTGCCCATCTCCCCTGATCGTGTGTTTGGTGTAGGCTATCGTTGCCTTGGTGCTGCCTTCGTTCACAATGGTTGCGAGCTCAAGCATTTCGTCGCTGTCAACTTTGGCCCCGGAGTCGTTCCGTACGGAGCCGCCATGGGAACGAGATACGACACGGCCTTGTGTCAGTGTTGAGTATTGGCGTCCTCGAAGGTACGCTAGATCTTGCGCTCGCTCGCGTCATTTGTTGGGCGTGCTGAATCAGTAGGGGTCGTTGAGGAGGGTTCTGACTGAACATATGCAAGCGTGTGGGAGAGCGGTTTGCTCAGGAAGGACGCGGTGATGAGGCACTCGAACGGGATAATAGGCAGGGTGGGGGTGAGGGCGAATTGTTTTCCTATTCCGCCCATTTTTCCTGTTTTTTCTTCTGACGTTGATTATTTGGCTTTTTGAATTTGCCAGATCGCACTGTGTCCAGCCTGTCGGGGAGGAAGCAGTGAGGAATTGTGTCATTGCTGAGGAAGCCGAAGATCTGTTTTGGTGTTGTGCACTTGCCGGTACGGCTGATTCTGGGGATGATTGTCTTTCGAGGCTGCCGTGGGTGGTGATTCAGGCTTTTGGCCTGGTTGGGCCTTTCTTCGGCACCATTTGCGGTTGCTTCAACTTCGTTGGTTGGGGCATGCTTTGCCTCTTTTCTTCGACTTGAGATTCGGCTTCCCAACCTGTCTTGCCGCCGAGGATGCGCCTCTCTTCTTCGGCATTAAGTTTCGTATTTACGTCTTTGGCCGATTACGTGGCTTCTGCTGCTTTCTTTGTGCGACATGAGGTGCGCCAGGTAAGCTCGTCTTGTTTCATACGACTAGACATTCTGTACCTGACCAGGATCTCTGGCGCTGAGGAGGTCATGGCGGCGGCGTTTGGAGATCATGTCCACCTCCCCCAGCTTCTCAGATGTGCAGCCACAACTCAAATATTCGGAGTTCTTCATACCGAGACCTGTAATCGTGTTGCTGATATGGAGGACCGACCTGAAATGTAATTCTTGATCTCGGCTAGATCAAGACTTCCAAAGGCATAGCGCTTGCAGGAGAGACTGAGCTGCCGCAACATTGTCGGAAGATGTGAAATGAGACCGTTGGGGCTTCATTGCATCCGAATGCAGGCGTTCAGATGCATAGCCACGGTGATCAATCCTCTCGATCTAATATGCTCAGGGCCTCCAGTTCGCGTTGGACCATATCCTCAAACTCTTGTCTGCTGATACCAGCCCCTTTGGCAAGTCGATACATGCTCTTAACGCTGTAGCTGATATGCTGTTTGATTGCTATTTCGGAGGCAGAATATCGATCGGCTGTCGACTCCAGCCTTGCAACCGTGTCCGAGTCTGCATTTAACGATGGTGAGGAGGGTATAGGGTGGTTGATATGCACAACGTCCTCCTCGTCGAGGGTATGCAGTCGACTCAAGTTCTCAGGCGGTTGTTTCGTTTCTGGCTTCACATCCCGCTGGAAGTGCGGGTTGCTCTCGAGCATTTGCTGTATGCTGTCTCCGCCCAATGCCGACTCGCCAATCTCTTCGTGATGTTCATCGGGATCATAATTATCCATTGCGGGCTGCACATCAGCGTACCTGGCATAGTAATCTGCTTCCGACGAGCCTGCGCCAGGTGGATTGACAGAGCCTTTCCTGGCAGGTGTACCAGTGTTCGGTGTTCTGCCTGGAGACTTGTCATACTGGGCCCAGTAGTCATCGTCATCATCCTCCTGCCCTGGTGTCGGAAGTCTCGCACCATTTGTTTGCGCCTGTTCCACATGCAGCTTCGAGCTCGCCGATCTCGCTTTCTCATTGGCTTCGGTAGGAGAGCTGGACCATGATTGATCTTGGCACAGATCCGAGTCATAGGGTAGCAGTTCGGTGAGCTTCCAAGCATCCCCTTCGTCGCTCCCAGTGCACCAGAGGTATAGCGCAGTCAGTTCCCAGTCGTTCAATGGTATCTGCGCTTTCAACGTCTCCGCGTCAAATCTCTTGTACGACAATCTCTCAATATCCCCCACCTCAACTTCGCCAGAGGACGGATGTGGCTCAAAATTTGCATTCTCTATTGCTTCCTTCAATGTCTCCGCTTTGGTCGAGTTCCAGCACAACAGCCGTATCCAATTGTCGTGTGATGATCCAGAGCTTGTGAAAATGGTTAGCCGCTGACGAAGGATTGGCGAGAGCAACCCCAATAGGGCCGGCGGGGGCCTTGACGACGCAAATGAGGTAGGTAAGCACGCGAGTAAGGGTGGTATGAGCGATTGGGGGTCGGGCGCAGGAATGATATGTGCCATGATGCTGGGGAGGCGTGAACTTTCGATTGCGTGCTAAAGCTAGAGGTTCATCAAATCAATTCAGGAAGCTCGTGTGCTTAATATGCAAATCAATATGGAAAAGACGCAAAGGGATGAACTCGAGCACAAACAAGGATAGGATCGCTGGAAGCTAACCAGTCCGGAGAGCAGGTAGCATTCGGGGACAAGGCTATTCAAGGTGAATCCGAATTAGTCTAAATTGTCAGATTTTTGGACCATGTTCTTCAGCTGAGCTGCAGCAGGCAAAGCAGTGCAAGGCGGATGATGATTGAGAGGATCTGAATTGGTCATGCTCCGGATGGATTTCGTAGTCTTCCATTCAGCCGACGTCACCCAATAACAAGTCGGGAATTGTGATCACATGTGCATCCCGCATTTCACATGCCACAGGCCATGCTCAGGCCCGGCCAGAACATCTCGTTGCCAAGGTTCATTTCTCTGCAGAGCCTCGAAGCTATTGGCAATTACGCTACCTCTTCGGTGCTCTTCCCGCCTTTGCCGGGAAACAGACCTGGATTATCAGGTGTCCTTGAATAAATCCACCTGGTTGGAGTTCCTGTCGTCCGTGAAGCAAACCACCATGACAAGCCACAGCACATCGCAAAGCATGACTCCAGGTTTCCCAGCGGATCTGATGGCTGCTAATCTAGAGGAGTACACAGTTGACATGGTGTATTGACGTGCAAAGAGCTTGGGGATGTACAGTTGATAATGACACCGAGGTAACTCAGCTGATTAATAGTTCGAAGAGTTTCCAATTCTCCGCTTTCAAGGGACCTATTTTTTTCTCTGGCGCTGATCAATTCCGCGATATGCAAGTCAAAAATTCCTTGAAAGCTAACGACAGCTTGATTGACTAGACGTGTTTCCACGCTCCTGGAGTCTTGCTCATGGTCCTTTGTCAATCTGAAATATCGTCGGCATGGAAACGCCAAACAGCGAAAGCGAAGCTCGGCCCGTCAATGGCCACAAAGCTGTGGCAACTGTCCATGTACCAGCAGATGACGCCGAGGAGATGTACGCCGACAGACGACTTGACCACGAGATACTGCGAAAAGTCGATTGGCGATTGTGTACCATCGCTGGGATATTGTGCAGCTTGAACTTGCTGGATAGTGGCATCATTTCTTCTGCAGCGGTAACATCCATGCCGCAAGATTTGGGCTTGACTGGCAATCGGTTCTCCGTTGCAATTTTCATATTCACCGTCTCATCGATCTGTGCCCAGCTACCGGCGACCATAATCATGCGACTTGTGGGACCGCCAATATTTTTCGGCTGCACGACCACCTGCTTTGGCTTGATTACCCTCTGTACTGCGTTCATCGGCAGCTGGCGTCAAATGATAGCCCTTCGAGTACTGCTCGGCATCAGCATGTCCGGCATATATCCAGGCCTCACCTATTTGATATCAACCTGGTATGCTCGCCGGGAGCAACAGCTGCGCTTTGCCTTCCTCCAATCCGGCGAGGTCATCATTCTTGCTACTGGAAGCATTGTGAATTTTGGACTGAACAAGCTTGACGGCCAGTACTCGCTTGCAGGCTGGAAATGGATGTACGTTGTCCAGGGATCCATCACCATGTTTCTTGGGTTGCTTACATTTTTCTGGATACCGCATTTCCCCGAGAATGCTGCGAAGACCATCGGCTTTCTTAGTGTGGAGGAGATAGACCATGTGCTGGCCAGAATTGATCGAGACCGAAGAGATGCTGGCAAACCCGAGCCATTCACGTTCCAGGCAGTTCTGCTGCCATTCCTGGACCCCAAGCTGTACATGTTTGCAGTTCTGTTCTTCCTGCTGAACTTGGTGTCAACAGCTCTGTCGTACTTCTTACCCATCATCTTACAATCTGGCATGGGATTTAGCTCGGACAAGGCAATACTGCTATCCGCACCGCCCTACTACTATGCTGTGGTGCCCGCCCTCCTGAGCAGCTTTATTGGAGACCAATTCCGCCTCCGAGGGCCAGTGATTATCTTCAACGCCTTGTGCCTCATTGTCGGCTTCTGCATGCTTGGATTTCCGAGCCAGGTCACGGTACGCTACATTGGAACATTCTTGGCCACCGGCGCATATGTGTCCAATTGGGCCGCACTCAGCACGTACCAAGCAAACAACATTACGGGGCAGTGGAAGCGTGCAACCGTGGCTGCCGCTATTTCTGCATGCAACGGACTTGGCGGAATTGCAGGATCGTACATTGTGAGAGCTCCCGAAGCGCCTCGGTATATGACTGCGATTTGGGTCAGCATCGGAAGTCATCTGTTGATGATTGTACTCGTCGTGGTCTGCAGCGCATTCTTCTGGCGCGCCAACAAACGGGCGCAGAAAGGGAAGGGCATAATAGAAAGTGTCATGGATTTCCGGTATACGTATTAAGCATGACGGATTTCTGGCCACACCGCAATGTCGGCCGTCCGGCGTTGGATGAATGAATGAATGACTATGGCCTGCTTCGGGACAAAGCACCAAGCGTCTCCTCCCATGATGTGAACTAGCACGGTGCCACCATCATCCCAAGTGCCTAGCTCAGGGAACCAGTAGATGTATGTGCAAGACAGCGGTGTGAGATCGTGGGGCAATCTTACCCCGGATCGGCATGCGGACTTTCCCAGACCGGGGCTCCCATCAGTCAAAGGAAGCCTCCTGAAAAGGGGCCGACGAACCGACTCCGAGGTTAATTACGCCATTTCATCAAGGTTCGTAGTCTGATGGAGTGAGTGGAAATGTGTCGTCAGCAATTCATCATTGTGGCAATGGCTGGTGCCATCGAAAAAAGCAGCTGTCCGCACGTACGAACACGGGCAAGCACGCCATCTTCAGTGATTATGAGTAGATTGTGGAGCTAGGCAAGCTCACATCCCTGACCCGGTGTTGCTCCAATTTAATTGCCTGGTTTCTTTTAGTCAAACTTTTGCTTCGCTCTGTGTCAATGGATTGCCATCGGAGTTGCAGCAAGCGACAGTAGCGGCGATCATGCCCAGCAGCCTCAGCCAATACGGCACAGCGCTCGATGAGCCTGCAGGGTGGACCACACCATTCTGACTTATGAGGCAACTTATCCGCAGCATCGGGACCCTTCTGACGTTCGATTGCATGAATTTGGTTCTTGCCTTTGTCGCGTGATGGTCGCCTTTTTGCTTGTATGGACCTCTGTAGGGTGCCAAACCATTTACCATCTCTCATCTATGCTCACCTTCCACGCTTATGACACAAGGATATGCTTGTGTGAAGGAAGAGCTATGTTTTTTTCCGGCGTACACCGCCTATCGATTTAGGGCATGAGCTTTGCCAAGTCGAGGATGGGAAGGCTTCCACCCTGAAGTGCGCACATGAACTCTCCCTCCGCTTCCTATCCGATAACAGTAACAGCTGCAGATGATGCGTGCAACTCCATGCGCTAAGGCTCGTCGCACCAGTCGGCTCTTCCGCACGTTTATTGATAAGTGCAGAAATTCTTCTCCGTGGCTTTGGTCTCGTGGTCATTCGCCCTTCCTAGTTCTTGCAGTGACTCAGCTCTCTACTGACTGCTACCTTGACTGCCCACCTACCAAGCGCCGCTGAGGATCTCACACACACAGACGCCCACCTCCGCCGACTGCCATCTTTCCTCTCCTCGCTTTCTCTGCGTCTTCTCTCACCATGGGTTCCATTCAACTCCCAGAATCTCCTCCCATCTCTCCTCCCAACGGCGTCATGGGTCAAAATGGCTTCTCTACACCACTGTTTCCTTCCAAGCCAAACATTCTGTACATCATGGCTGATCAACTGGCAGCTCCTCTGCTGAAGATGTACAACAAAGACTCCCAAATCAAGACGCCCAATCTTGACAAGCTGGCTGAGAAAGCGGTGGTGTTCGACTCGGCGTACTGCCCGTCTCCTCTCTGCGCCCCCTCCCGAATGGCCTTGATTTCCGGTCAGCACGTCTCGAAAATTGGTGCCTACGATAATGCCTGCTCGATCGGTTCGGACACTCCGACCTACGCTCACTACCTCCGAGCTGCAGGCTATGAGACGATCCTTGCGGGGAAGATGCATTTCATTGGAGACCAGCTGCACGGATACGAGAACCGATTGACCGCAGACATCTACCCAGGTGATTACGGCTGGGCTGTGAACTGGGACGAGCCAAACAGAAGATTGGAATGGTACCACAACAGCAGCTCCATCTTGCAGGCTGGGCCTTGTGTGAGAACAAACCAGCTGGACTATGATGAGGAGGTGCTGCACAAGTCGAAGCAGTGGCTGTACGACTATGCAAGGGAGCCTGCCGGCAAGCGACCATTCTGCTTGACCGTCTCCTTCACCCATCCCCATGACCCGTATGCCATTGAAGAGAAGTACTGGGATATGTATGAAGATGTGGACATTGAACTGCCCAAGGTCAACATTAAGCCGGAGGATCAGGATCCTCACAGCAAGAGATTGAGATTTGTCGCGGAGCTGGAGGGACACGACTTTACCGATGAGCAGATCAAGAGAGCCAGACGAGCATACTACGGGGCTGTGACTTACGTGGACGACAATGTCGGACAACTCCTCTCTGTCCTCCAAAAATGCGGCCTGGAAGAGAATACGGTCGTCATCTTTTCCGGAGACCACGGGGACATGATCGGCGAGAGGGGTTTGTGGTACAAGATGTCCTACTTCGAGAACTCGGTCCGAGTGCCTCTTCTCATCAGTGCTCCCCGGCAATTCCATCCGCACCATGTCTCGGAGAACGTCAGCACCGTGGATCTTTTGCCTACCTTTGTCGATTTGATCGGCAGCCGGCTTGTGCCGGGGCTTCCAATGGACGGACTGTCGCTCCTGCCACACCTTTACGGCCAAGGCGGACATGACACTGCGTTTGCCGAGTACATGGGAGAAGGAACTATTGCTCCGCTGATGATGATCCGTCGCGGCCCGTGGAAGTACATCACGTGCCCCGTTGATCCACCACAGCTGTTCAACTTGATTGAAGATCCTCTGGAAGTGCGTAACCTTGCCACCAGCACAGATCCTCAAGTCAAGCAAGTGTTTGAGGCATTCGAGAAGGAAGCCCAAGCCAAATGGGACTTCAAGCAGATCACCGAAGACGTTCTTCTCTGCCAACGGAAGCGCAAGTTCGTCTGGTCTGCACTTACGCAAGGACGATTTGAAAGCTGGGATTGGCGCGGAAGCGAGCTCGACGATGGGCGAAACAAGTTCATCCGAAGCACGATGCCACTAGATGATCTCGAGAGAAAGGCTCGATATCCTGTTCATCCAAACTCACTCGTTCCACAAACTGTTGGCCTGGAACACATGAAGGCAATCAACACCACTCGAGGTGGCCCTCCACAGAAGAAACTGGAAGCACTCTCACAGGTTTCGGCTCCCGTCCACTTCCGCTGAGCCACATGCATGGCTCTCTTCTGGGCTGCTTCAGCCTACCACATTCGTTTCTTGACCCGAGATATGACTGCATGGCATCATGATCAACGCTGCTGAATGGGTTATGGTTGCTGTATTTCAAGCGCTTGAAGCGTCTAGTATTCAATGCTGCGTTTACAAGCGAGGAGTTCGGGGAGTTCAAAGGAGTTCAGAGTGCCAATACATGAGGATTGCTCGGGTTATCTAGTAGAGGAGATTAAAGCATTGATACCATGGCCTACATAAGCTAGAGCAAGACGGCAATGAATGATCTGCTGCAATTTTGACTGGTTCCAAGGTGACCACTTTTCCATATTCATTTGTCCCTCTGGTCCGCACCAACGGTGTAATTTCAGCTCACTGTCGCCAAATGGGCCCCCTTGCCTCGGAGCTCATATGCACAGCCGTAGAGTAGATAGAGTCTTGGCTCCCCTCAAGCTTCGCGGTCGTTCCACGGAGGGTTGTTCTCCCAAATGCGCTGGTTACATGCGGAAAGATGATCCTTAATCTTCTTGGCCACTTTCCACTCCTCTGGACTCCATCCGCTTTCCTCCCACGTATCGACAATGTTGAAGATCTCCTGCAAGATGGCATCTGCCTTCTTCCCTTCTTGCATCACGATTTCATGGTCAGCCTTTTGGACTCCTCTCAAACTCCAGATGTACACGTCCAGTTGGTAGCGAGTCCGGATCAAATCTCGCAGGCGACGCAAGGCCTCGGGGGTGGTTTTCCTCAACCGTTCCTGCCTCTGGTTTTCTCGCTCCCGCTGCTCCAGCTGTCTCTGCCTCAGCCTCATTTGCTCAGCCTCATACTCCTTCTGCCTTTGCTCCGCCAACTGGCGTTCGTGTTCTCTCCGGAGAAAATCCTCTTTCTCACGACGGTTTTTCTCGGCTTCCCATTCCCTTTCCCTTTGGAGATGCTCTTCCTCCCTTAGGCGCTGGAGCATTTGCTGCTGTTCCAGCTGCAGCTTCAACTGCTTCGACGACCGGAATGGTAGTGTCGGCATGTCGTTTCCCTGTTGCACGTACCGGCGGATCTGCAAATCAATGTAGGTGTACTGGCAATAGGCTTGCAAGCTAGTCAAAGCCTAAGCCGGCTGAGCCATGTCAATTCTGTGTTGGAGAACCCCACGGCGGGGAAGGAGTTGAACTCAGGTCCTCTGGTCTGGGGCGTAGGGATGCAGAAGGAAACAGTACCTCACAGAGCAAAGCTCAAAAAGCTCCAGCCTTACACCCGTCTCAATGATCCAGCTGATCGCTCGTGAAAGGATGACCGCTTAAGTAGTTCCTACGTTCAGCTAGCTCTCTGGTTAAGGTGGGCACGTCCATGGCGGCAGGCTAATGTGTTGTGGCTGGCCCTCGGTGTCTTGCCAGTATGCAGCCATGCAGCCATGCAGCCAGCCTTCGGTACGCGTTGCCAGGTGATGGTGTCACCCCCTCACTAGTGGGAAGGCCACACTTGGTCTGCTGGGAATACGGAATGAAACATACGTACTCCTGTCCACCTCGTCGAATGAGGTGTTTAGTAGAGCATGAAAATGTGGGAGAATTCTAACAGCCGTCAAGCTCGTTGCTCCCGGCGCCAGCCTCATGTGAAGTCTCCTCAAGTGTGATTCCTGCTTTCTCACCATGAATCTAACGAATCTCTACGTGCCTGCTCCACTCCTATTGCGATCTTGATGTACCCTATCCGGGTCGCATTCACAAGCACTTCCACCTCGAGGTAAGTCGAGGAGATTTGCATTTTGCACACTAGGTATGCAATGTAATAAGTTTCCCTTGTGCGACGATTCTGGCGCGGCTCAAAGTCGTCAGCCGAAAAGTGAGACATGTCGCATCCAACTAGACCGATCTTTTCAACTTCTTGCCTTAATGTTAGCAACCTAAATTCATTTCATCTTTTGATTGCCATCGTGATACTCACCGTGCTGTCCAGTTTCCCATCGGTCCGGTACGTCATCATCCTCGTCCGGATATTCGTAGACTGGCAAGTCGAATCTCCGACTATCATTCGCTCGAAAGGTAAAGGTGAACCCTTTCTCCACGACTTTCTCCTTGTCCGAGAGAATGAGGTCCCCTCTTCGGATCAGCCAAGCAAACTGCTTTCGTGCCATGGTCATATTCGTAAGCGAGTCCGTGTAACAATCTCGTGGATTAAACATGTACACGGAAGAGGCCTCATTGACCACGATTCCATAGCTTCTGGTTGATGCGGACATGAGCCTCAGCTTCTTGTGGCGAGCTTTCTCGATGCCGTAGATGACGGCTCCCTGGACTACTGCAGTCCACCTTACCAAAGTGTCAGACGCCGAACCGGGTGCGGAAAGAATTAGACAACTCACGATTTCTTCGTTTCAGGTCGTCGCATCGCAATGCTTTTCAATTTTAGAGACTTCTGGAGCTCCTCTTGGAGGTATGGTGATTCACCAAAGCCCCCAACCAAGAAGACGTTCTAAACTATTAGCTGCTCTGCGTTGGGAGGTGTGAGTGGTGATTCACTTGCCTTTACCCGCCGGTTATTCTTCATCTCAACTTGTTGCCGTTGCCCTTCAATCAACTTCACAACTCTGCTCACACAAGGATCGAATATCGCCTTCATTTCGTTACTATACCTTGTCAGTTGGGCGTGGTAGAGCAGGCGGCAGACGCAGCTTACGGATAAATCGTCAACTCCCCTTCTCTTACCCGGCCTTCGATCGTCAGTCCGCTTAGAGACCCCGGCAAGTCCAGCTTGATGGCTTGGGATCCGTTGGAAAAGCTCTTCTTCTTGGCATCAAATGCTTTGATGAGCTGTCTCATCGGGCCACTCTCTGTGGTGTGAGTGCCTATTCGTTGCGATACATTGCTAGGGTCGAGTTCGCGGAATCTGTCATTGCCAATGATTTTGCGCAACCAGCGTTTGAAATTTGCGTCTATGTACGCAGCTCCGCATTTGTCACCTGTAGGTCAGCATTGTTATTCTTGGGAGAAATGTCAATCGATCATACTTGTGGACAATGATACCTGTGCGAGCTCAAGATGCGGTTCCAGTTGCTTCACTTGGTAGGAAATCACATCCTAGCAAGAAGGTCAGTGGATTTGGCACTGAATAAACGGCACTTGAGTTTCTACTTACCACCGTGCCACCACCAGCGTCGCACAGGACGAAGTTTTCATTTAGCTATCTTCAGTCAGCTTCCTAGCCTAATGAGAACTCACCATCCTTTCACGATCGACGGCGAGAGGTTGAACCGTTCCACGCCCTCCGTTCCTGCCCCTTGCCGACCGCGTGGATTATCACCCTTGCCATGGCCGCCATGAAAAGGAAAACAATCAATCTAGCCGTGGCTCACACCTGCACCACTGGACTTATCACAGGTATGTTCTTCCGTGCTCCAAGTAGGGAAAACAAAGGTTGTCCAGTTCACTCACTTTTAGAAATCTCGTCCCTTCTTCTTGGAGATGACGAGCTGTAAAATAAGATGCGGCTTCAGGCTCGGTGACTAAAATCATGTCTTTGAGAGTGGGAAACGTTTCCTCGTTGAAACCCGCTTGCCTGAGAGCTCTGAAAGTCGAATCTGTAGCTTGGTAAGACCATTTCTACCAAAACTCAGCAAGTGCAACGTTAGCAATGTTGGAATCAGTATGTACCACTGGAACTGTGACGACGATGTCAACAAGATTTTTGGTTCCAACTGGATAACCAAGTCCGATAGCCTTCCAGACGCGCTCACAGACTTTGCTCAAGTAGTCCGTGACAATCTCGGTTGGAGTTTTCCAGGTGTATTCTGGGTATGCACCCGACTTCTTCACGTTGTCGAATGCAAGATTGCCCGTCCCTTCCAACACCTGCAATGTCAACTCAAGCTCATCGAGCTTTGTGTCCTGGACCTCTAGCTCCAATTTCGTATTCACCATCGTGACACCATTTTCGCAGATGTCTGTGCCCCATTGCTCCTCTCCGTTAGTTGCTGGCGAGTAAGAATACACACTGGGAACCTTGTGCTGGTTGCCCATTTTTGGTCCCCAGTCCTGCATGACCTCGATTTTGTTCAGCTGAGCAATGTTTGACTGAGTCGTGGCAAAGGCAACGCCTTTCAGAAGATGTTAGGCCAATGATGCGACAGGACCATGACCTAGCCTACCAGTGAATGTGGTTCCATAGTCTATCGCAACAACAAGTCGAATGTTGTCAGCATCTCCATGACTCAGTGTCGGGGGCAGCGTCGTCGCAGCTGTAGTGTATAGCCTTCTGGAGTCGGCGACAGAGGGCTCTTCCGTTTCCTCTTCTAGAAGATTTTCACCGAGATAGCCGTCGTAAGAGCGGGTATCTTGAGAGCTCCGGCCCAGAGAGTTCGTTCTCCCTAGCCGGCTGGATTTTGTTGAAGATGACCCGGATAACATGGCTACCCTCACTGCGAACAAATCTAATGTTCACTGATTCGAGAGGCGAGATGCTTTGATTCTAGAAAGGGGCGTGAAGTCAGGCTGACGAAAATGGGAGTTCGTCGAAAGGTATTCTTGCACCTCGAGCTAAAGCACTTGGGCCCGGCTGGGCAGATAACTTGCAGAGGCTAGACTTGCCCATGCTGCCACAACCACTCACAGATGTGATTAAAGGCAGTTAGACTGCATGAGGCGCACACGTTCTCGTTTGGACTTGACACGTTGTTCCAATCTGGATTACCCTGTTTCTTGTGGTCGTCCCCACCTTCTCGGCCAGGGCTGTCGTTTACGTTGTTGGACTTGGTGCGAAATCGGGATTTTAGTCTGATGCTTAGGACTTTTCGATGTACTTCAGAGAGATTCTATCCTTCCTAACGTGACGTGCCCAGAGCACCCGGATAAAGTGCCCTACCTTCAAAGTCTTCTTCTGCTGGAAAAGGACCAGCTGAGTGATGAGCAGCAATGGGCAGAATGGGCGGTGTTTTCGGGTCGAAAAGGCCGAACGAGGAAAAGCCGCGAAAATCTAGACTTGGCCGCTCTCTTCGACCACATGCAGCTGAAGAGAACAGAATCAACACTGCAGCAAGCCTGTCGTGTCAGGGGTCTGGGGAGAGCAGAGCCCCAAGTTCTCCAGCATCAACAAAACCTGAGCATCTGACAAGGCAAAGGTCTGGCGAAGTCACAATCGACGAAATGGCCAACCAGTCACATATGGGGACACAGCAGAAGGAACATGGCAATGGCCAACAATCAGGACTTATGGAAGCTCCCAGTGGAACAAATCTTGAGGAACAGCTTGAGGGTAGCGCTGGAAGCCAACCGCGTATGGGGCAATTGCAAATACATAACAGCTCAACGCCAGGAGGAAACGGATCTTTTGTCAGGACGGGAGCTGCCGAGACATGGACAAATGACCAACGATCCCAACCAAGGATGGAGATACGGCGGAATGAACATGGCCTTGGCCAACCACCAGGATTTATGGAAGCTCCCATTGGAACAATCCCCCGGGAGCAATATGCAGTTGGCGCTGGAAGCCAACCGCGTATGGGGCAATTGCAAATAGAGTACAACAACTCAACACCAGGAGGACACGAATCCTTTATCAGGACGAGAGCTGCCGAGACATGGACAGATGACCAACGATCCCAACCAAGGATGGAGACACGGCGGAAGGAACACGGCCTTGGCCAACCACCAGGATTTATGGAAGCCCCCATTGGAACAATCCCCGGGGAGCAGTATGCAGTTGGCGCTGGAAGCCAACCGCGTATGGGGCAATTGCAAATAGAGTACAACAACTCAACAACAGGAGGACACGAATCCTTTATCAGGACGGGAGCTGCCGAGACATGGACGTGTGACCAACGATCCCACCCAAAGATAGAGACACGGAGGAGGAACCAAGTTCAGACGGCCATATGGCAAAAACTCGAATCCAGCTACCCATCCCGGCTGAAGGTCGATCCTCAGTCTCAACCATGTTTAATTGACTTCGTCATTGACATTTCATATCGGGTCCACTTCGACGAAATTAATAACCTACACGCGGCAAAAAACGATTTGGAAAATCGTTTGGAAGCAGTGAGAGAGCAATTGATCCAAGAACGGAGTTTATGCGAGGAAAAAATCCGAAGAGCAGTTAGGGACGCGGATGACCGACATAATGCGCATCTTGCCCAAGTTGTATTGAGATTAAGAAAGGAGCACAAGGCCCGTGATCTGGAAATGGATGAGGAGCTAGCAAAGCATATGGGGCAGATTCATGAATACAAGGAAAAAATTAATCAACATGATCAAAAGCTTGAAGGATTGGAAAAAGCTCATGCGGCTGAGAAGGCGAAGCTGCTTCGAGATTGGCGGGCAGATATTGATCAGTTACACAAGGATCATAAACAGAAAGTTGATATGAAAGATCAAGAGCATGCTGCCGAGATTGCGAGGCGGGATAAAGCTTACAATGATGAACTGGACGAACTAAATAATGCCATTATGGCGGCGGAAAGGGACAAGGATGAGCAGATAGTGAAGTTGAAAAGTGACCATGCCATCATAACGGAGAATCTCAAGGGCCACTTTGGAAAACGGGAAGCGAGATACCAGGAAGAAATAGACCAACTGAAGCAGAAGCATGAAGCCAAAGAAGCGCAATTGGTCCGGAAACACGAAGCAGCGTTATCTCAGCTGTCCCAGAAGCAGCAAGCCAGGGAGACACAGTTGGCCGCAGAGCATGTGAAAAACACAAAGAGGTTGATGGAAGAGCTGCATGAAGTGAACACCGCCCTGTTAGTCCGAGACGACGACGCGTACATGGCATCATTGCTGAGTGTTGCCGATCTCAAGCGAGAGCCTGACGAGCATATCAAAGCCCAATTTTTGGAACTTGTGCAGTTAGTTGATGATCTGGGAAGACTCGGGTGGAAGAGCAACCAGAAGACATGGACAGTTCAAGTGTTGCGCAGCCTTGGGGGGCAAAACCAGAATCAGAGACTGCTGAAGAAACGCATCTTGCAGGACAGCATCTGGACCATTCTCCACAAATATGTCTATTGCAGTCCTTTCAGGATGTTCGGGAAGGAGGGCCAGATCCTAGAGAAGGAGTGGAATGAGCAATGCGGTCAAGGTATGTTTCAGAAACGAGTTCCCAATCATCGACTTTGTTAGACAGCTGCTGATATTTAGCAGATCCTGCCTTGGACAACGGGGAATACACGTGGCCAAAGCCTGGAGTAGAGACTGAGCGCTGGCGATATTTCACTATCAAGGAATGCCGCAAAGCATTGATCAAGCCCATCCCCTCCGAATGGGATCCGAGAGCACGGCTCAAGAAAGGATTTAAGGCTAATATGGATTCCTTAAACTTGGAACTCAAGTCGACATTGGAGGAGATTGTAGAATGGGATAGTGGTAGTATGCCGATCGTTGAGCGGCTAACGAAGAGGTTGTCGAATGTATGGCTTGAGTTTGGAATGCACCGCTGCAGGATAGTGATATTCCTGAAGGGATCAAAGTCAGAGTCGATGGCGGAAAAGGTACGCAAAGCACAAGAAGGTTCTCTGGAATTGGTAGCCGTACCGGGTCTAGGAAGATATGGCAACGTCAAGGGTGTAGGGCTAGAGAGCTTTACGATCGTTGGGGGATGTGAAGGAGAAAGTGTCAAGCTGCCTTAAAAGCCCCTTTGTACTGAAAGAGCCTGGGTATGATTATGGTTGATCTGTACCGTGATGGACTGCGGAAAGAATGGCATGAAACGATACAATACGCCCATTTGGGTATCTAGATCTCGGACCTCCGTCAGCCCAATGCCATTGCCGCCTAGATGCAGCCGTCTCATGCCGTGCTTTTCGGGGCGTCAAACGCCTCGCCATTGCTTCATCTTCCGTATCGCTCGGTTCTCAAGGGTGATGTCGATATGTCGCCATCACCATAGTGCTGTTGCACTTCGGGAACTTCGTCCCTAATCAGAGAATGTTGGCCGCGACCTCCGTCTCCAAAGTATCTCTTGTAGAGAAGATACAAACCAACAAGTAAGATCATCAGTCCAGCGACCCCACCAATGACTGAGCCAACAATAGTTCCTGTGTGAGAACTCGACTTTGGGGTGTGCATGGAAGTACTTGTCGACGGAGGGCTCGTGGTGGTTGATGTTGTGCTGAGGCGACGAGAGCTTCCTGTTGCTGATGACGATGTAGTTGAGACCCCTCCCACTGATGTTGCTACACCCTGGATGGTCTGGGCGTCTTGAAACACGCCGCAGGAGTATCCATCATATCCCTGCTGTAACTGACTCTCCCAGAAGTTGTACTTGATGCAGTATGGGGCTGACTCCGGGCACGCTAGACACTGCGAACCTGCGCAAGTACTCGGAGCATAATGTCCGTTGCATGTTGTATAGAATTGACAGGAGCCTTGCTTATCGCAGCATCCTTGAAGGGCACCGGAGAATGTACATATGGAGGTCGCACCGGTGCAGACAGGAGCTTGGATATTTGGATACGCTCCTTTGAGGTCACCGCAGGTGACGTCGCCTCGTTTGATGAGAAGATCGTTGCGAAGGTGTGGCGCTGGGGTAATCAGCGTTTGAAAGGTTGTCGTAACCTCCATGCTTCGAGAGCAGCACGTGCAACGGGCCAAGCAGTCAGAGATTTCCCAATATTCGATCATCAATATTGTAAGGTTCGAGAACGCGAGGTGCTCCAAGATGTTGGCAACACTCCTCTTTTGGACCTAGCAATCCCATCAGTTCTATGCATGGTTGCAGGATTGCCCCCGAAACATCTAATGAAGGTGGTAGCGGCTGGACCACAGTGTCGTGTCGCTCGGGACTGGGAAAGGGGGCTTCGCGCAAGTGTTCAGCTCAATTCCAAATTGTCTTAGCCATGCATGCCCCTACCATGTCAACCTTTGTCTCATTGCATCGCCGCAAGGCGCAGAGCTACTTTTGAAGCTACAAGAGCCACGCCACCGTGGTCCAGTCACCAAAGCACCTTCGGATTCGCTAGACACTGCCCAGGCCGTGGAAGCTCGCTAATCGACGAGTAGCCTACATTGTGCGGTGACTTGGTCTTGGAACAGAGACACGAATTCTGAAGCAAGGCAGCGAATGACTACCGTTTCCCCATGCAGGGAGCTGTGATAAATTTGAATCACACATGGTAGTGTGCAGCGTGGGGATGCAGATGCACCCATGTTTTCCGCTAGCCAAGTGAATACGAGCTGTCCCAAGAAAGTTTGCTGGAAGGGCACTTTTAGACGAGTCTCGAACAAGGCTGAATCAATGATCAAGGACAGCGGTCATGACCTACCACACCCACGAACCCAGGAGCGCTTCATAAGGAGTTGCTGACAAGTCGCTTCCTCTGCTTGTGATAAAGGGCGACAGGAGCGTCGCGATCAACTATCGTGTCTACCAAGATGCCGTTCGAGACTACATTGCTCGCAGCTGTGCCAGCCGTGTTCAACTTTGCCGTCAAAGGTACTCAAACGACGTTTGAACTACAACAAGTGCCAGAAGAGACTCATGCACTCTTCAAGACGATTGCATCAACAAGATCTGATATTGTCAAAGCAAGAGAGGAAAGGGTGGCACTGGCCAAAGTATGCAGTGCGGATGATCTTGCGGAGTGGGACCGGTCTGTGGGAGAGACGGAAGCTGCATTGACCGACCTGGAGAAGTTAGTCGAGCCCGCCAGACTAGATATTCAACATAACAAGGGAAAGGTCAGAGCGAAAACAAGGCTGATGTGGGTGATGAGAGACTCCAAAAGCCTCTCTGCCACCAGCGACCGTCTTAGCCTCGCTCATCAGCGAATGCTATTTGCAATGCTTATGACGCAGATGCGACATGACCACAAACACCAAAACTGTCCTCAGGTCACGGAAGAGCTCCCTCCACCGTATGCTGCTCACCAAGAAGCTCTTAAGAGAGCCGTGGGGGAGCGTCGGAAAGAAGAAAAAGAAAGGGTAGCGGTGTTAAGATCTTTGGCCACTGCGGATGGTGATGACGATGGGTGGTCGCCTGCTCCGGAAATTGACACGGCCTCAGAATCTGCATCGGACTATCAGGAAGAAGAGCAATTCGACTACTACTCGCCCAACAGCTACGAACGAGTACGTCAGTCAGCTGTGGAAACGCGAACTCCTGCTCTTGGAGCACCCTCCTCTTCTCAGCACCAGACTACGCATCCTCCAATACAGGCTCTGCCTAGACAAAACAACATCTACGTGTCACCTAGGCCAGAAACCCCCATCCACCCGGCGCCACTCTCTCACCTCAACGAGTTTCCAACAATGTCAACGCATGCGACACAACGTCCGATCCAAGTCGAATCTCCCCCCCGATCTGCTTCTCTCACTAGCCCTGGCCAAACGAGACCATATCGGCCAATTCCAGATATGCCTGAACTGGATGCGATGCAGGTTCCATCATGGACGGAATCTAATCGAGACGAAGCAGTTCTGCGAGCCGCCCCATCTCGCCATTCAAGGCCTTCCGCCTCGCAGGAATTCAAACCGCTAAATAACACGCCTGCAAAATCTTCCCGCTCAATCGTTTCTCTCACAGATCGCGAAAATTTCTCAAGAGGAGTAGGCTCAAGAGAAGACCTGCAATTCTTGGCCACATCTACGCTACCTCAGAGACATCCCAGACCTCCGTATCCAGTATCACCCCTACAACAGGTTGAAGTAGCCAGCTCAGCAACGCATGCATTCCATTTTCCAACAACAACTGCAAAAGGAGAAGCACCAGGACCAGCAACAACACAACAACACGATGAAATCCCTGACGTTCTTCTGAATTCGTATGGGCCGCTCAGAGGTTACACTCCTTACGTCGCTACTACCACTCCAACCACCACTAGCGACGCAGCAAATAGCGTAAAATCCACCCAGCACTCTTTTGCGGGACATCGGCAACCAGTAAACATACGATGGCAGCCTTAACCAGACGATGGCTTTACAAACACAGATATGAATACACACACTTGACCACCTCTACCTCCACATCCACCGTCAACGACCGAAAAACAAGTGACTAGTGATCATGTGCACAAACCTTATCATTGAGATAATGACAGAACACAAGATCGAGGATTCGCAATGGATTGATACAATCGAATGAATGAGATGCTGCGTAGCATATCAGGGACAACGTTTGAAAGGGCAGACTCTGAAAACCGTACGGCTTCGACCAGATCGGATTTCATACTATGTAATGTGTAATGATATTTCTACTTGTAGAAAGAGTTCCCAAAAGTTCTACAACCACACAATGTGGTGCTGAGACAGTTTCAGGAGCTGTGCCCTTGTGAGCATCCCGAAAGGTCATCGGTTTGAGCTGGCAACTCTGTACTTGCTTGATCGTGTTGCTTATGATTTCGGATCGGGGATTCATTACCCGTGAGTAGAAGGGGGAAGCGTTTGAGGATTCCGTATGCCACGTCGTGATACATGAAAGTCCTGTATCTCTGAACATGGCTGAGGCGGCGGAACTGTACCCTTGAAACCCGGCTTGAGTATGTTGGCCACGATTGGGGAAGTGTACGGGCGATGACTTTGGAGGACACTATCAGCCTCTAACTCTTCTAGCGAATGACGTCCTGAATCAAGCTGCTGTGTAATACTGGGGGCATCCAATAACTCTTGTTCATCGATACTAAGTCTACCACTTCGTGGCTCAGTAGGTGCACTGTGGTGGGTGTAATCAGTGGTTGTATTCTGTATCGCTTGTGTAGGAGTTTCGGGAACATGATAAAGGTTTTGATCATGAGGAGTGCTGCTTTCCCAAACTCCTTGCATTGCAACGCCATCACCAGATGGTGTGATGCGTGCTACGCCCACATCGGCCCCTATTGGTTCTCGCGATCCTTCTGACTTCCAGTCCGAGTCATTGAATACCACGCCACACTTCATTGGTATCATATGGTCCGACATGGCTCTAAGTTGAGCGTCATTGTCGAACACCTTCAATAAGCGTGGCCACACTGGGATGAGCCGTGAGGACTGGTCCTGTGGCGTCATTTCCCAGTCGAAAAAGAAGACTGATGGCTGAGAGAACAGGAAGATGCCCAAACTACCAGCCATTTCTAGAAGCTGGTACAATGACGTTCGCCGGTTTGCTCCGCTTCTGTGTCTCTTGGTCCAGTGTTGGAATGCCTGCTCAAACACGGCAGCAGCCTCCTCAACAACCTGTTGCCTCTCCTGAAGGTAGTTTTGGTCGTCCTCAACATCAAAGCGGATGTACGCTGAGAGAACCCTATAGGAGCTAAGTGCTGGCTGTATATCTAGTTATGGGTCAGGACAACTTGCCCAGGAATTGGAGCATGGATGGACTCACGGGGTACTTCGTCAGCGGAAGTATGGGACATTGTTCTCGCTTTCGCAAGCACGGTAAAGTTCTGGAACTCTTTCGGTAGTAACGACCCTTTGCTCGCAATCGAATCGAATGATATCAAGTCCAGCAGCAGCGAGACCAAGACGTGCTTGATCAGTGAGAGCTGATGGTCAGCTTCAACAAGACATCGTTGCAGGTGATGTGTCGAGAGCAGCCGGGAACTGTTTGCTTGCCCCAAAATCTCATCTGAAATGTGACCGTCGTAAAGTCGATCGGAGTAGAAGTTATTCACAAACTGCTCGGCAAAAACAAACACTTCCTTGACTCGATCTGACACTGTAGCATCGTCTGCCGATTGCGTAATATGAGGAATCCAACTCCATAAGCCATTGCTGCTCAAACCAGGCCTCCGATCGAGTGATTCGATGTGTCCACGTTCATCAGGCGATATTTGGCCTTTGGGCGTTAATTGCTTTGGATGAGGAACTGTGCTTTCATGCCCTTTCACGGTGGGCGCTGGCGCGGATGCAACAGGCTTCCTCACGATGAAGGGCTGGACAGTTCCAGGTGGTGGCTTTTGAAGTCTGTGAGGCTTCCCACCAACGTTTGAATTTTCTGCATATAGTCCTGCAGGTTCATGATGCCGGATAGCTACATTGTCTATCGCATGACCACTATAAGCATTTGCAGTCAATGAATCGCGATGCTTGTTGCTGGTGTTGTGTGCTGTGGCCGAAGAGCGGGTGCGGATCCGGGTGGGGACCTGGGGTTGCTTGGAATTCCAAAACCCCATATTGTTCTGACAATCAATTTGTAATGACACGACTAAGCCAGTGCTTCAATAGTTTGCAATCATTGTGACAGCATATGTTGCTCTTGTTGAGTGTCGTCGTGCTGTCCATTTCTTGCCCAGGGGAAACTCTGGCGGAAAATATTGTGACAGCCTGCCAGATGTACAGGGGGGCTGAGCGGCTAGATTTGTTTCACCAAATGTGGCTCAAAATGGTCTGGAGGCTGTGGAGCACAGTTTCTCTCTGCGGGAAGGTTGTAACGATTCATTGCAGTCGAGGCAGACCCAGGGCTGGCCCCCAAAGTTTCGAGGACTCTGCAAGCAGTTGAATGCTCCGAGCAAGTTTGCTTTGGTCATGTAGGGCATTTAGCGCCGACCAGCCTTCATTCCAAAGCGTCTACCTGACAGTTGATTTCAAGTTACTTCTTCATCGACGGTGAGCGGCACAACCTCATGGCCCCTCCTGTATTCTGCTTCTGTCAAGAGACTTTTCTCTTTCCGACACCGCTCGGCAGTCAAACGGTTTGCGGTGACTTCAACTTCTCCTGATCGAAAACACCACTCTTTTCGCGTTCGCCATTCAGCATGGATAGATCGCGCTGGTCGCCTACCGTGGTGGTCGGCATTGACTTTGGGATGACTTGTACAGGTCAGGCACATGTATGCATTTGAGATGGAGACCATTGGTTGATTTGAGGTTACAGGGGTTGCGTATTCATCGGAAGAATCTGGTTGGGCCAGGCCCGAGGTCATACAGCGGTGGCCAGATCGCAAGGGTGCTTTATTCAGTAAATATCCTTCGCGAGTCGGATATGATAGAGCTGGCCAAGCCGTTGACTGGGGGACTTGTAGCATGTCACAAGACGTGGTCGTCCCGGAAAAGGAGTTCAAGCTGCACATTGACCCTTCCTTCCGGGATGTGCCTGAGCATGGTTTGTCTCACGGCGATGCCGTCAAGCACTACGTCAACTATATGAGAGCACTCAATAAACATCTTGATGAAACTCTAATGCAAAGAATACCACGCTGGCGCGAGCGGGATGTGGAGTACAGATTCAGCACACCAACAACGTGGAAAAACCCGCGATTGACACATCAGCTGAAGACGTGGTTAGCGGAAGCAGGCTTCATCAACACCTCCAATCGACGCGTGATCTTCTCGCGAACCGAGGCAGAGGCGGCGGCTGTCTGTGTTGCAAAGGACCATCAGGTAAGCCAGCATTGGGGAAGCCCTTTGCACGAATGAAGCTGACAAGGAAAGTTGGGAAAAGGCGATGTCGTTATGGTCGTTGATGCAGGCGGGGCCACAACCGTGAATCTCTCTCCTCCGGTCGTGTAACTCAAGCGCTGATACTCTCAGGATCTCAATATACTCGAGGTGACGAAAAAGGAGCTGGAAGTCACCCAAATGCTGGCGCTTGACAAAGCAGAAGGCATCAACATCGGTTCAGCTATGATTGATATGGAGGTGAGAAAGATGGTTGAGCAAAAGCTCAGAGGTATGGGTGTACATGCCGACACTGGGCTGAAATGGCTAGCTGAAGCAATGATGGAGAAATCTGGTTTCGAATATTTCAAATGCAATTACGGCAACCGAGATAGTCTCATGGACTTTTACATGGAAGCCCCTGGAAGAACGGGGCAACATGTTGTCCTGAAATCGTGAGTTGGCCTCAAGATCTTCTCCGCTTGAATTTGCTAATGTGAGGACAGCTCAGAAATGAAAGTGATCTTCGACGTCTTGGTCGAAGACCTGATCAACAGCATCAGAGAGAAGATATCGTCTTTAGCACAATCACATCCCCATCAAGAACTCCGATACATTGTTCTCTCGGGCGGCCTTGGCTCCTCAAAGTACGTCGAACAAAGGGTGATGGCAGAAATCTGTACTGGGCCTTCGAGGCCAGTGAACGGGAGTAGGGTACAAGTCCTGGTTGCAGCTGAGCCTCAGCTCGCGGTGGTAAAGGGACTCGTGATGGATAGATCTCAGACTCTAGGTCAGGATATTTCGGTCTGGGCCGGCAGGTGTAGCCGGGTTTCCTACGGAATTCTCTGCAAAAGACGTTACAACGGCAAGCTGCATTTCGGAGAACCTACTGTGGAAGATCCTTTGACAGGTGCTCTCTGGGTCGAAGATCAAATCGACTGGATCATCAAGGAGGTGAGCAGGGAACTCGTGATTGAGATCAATCACGGCATGATGACAATTCTAACCACTTCAATAGGGCGAACTCGTGCCTGAAGAGGGCATCACCAAGCGCTACTCGCTCAAATTGACCAAGGACAACCGGGTCGAACCGTTTCGTGCTCACATTGTGATGTCTGAGCTTCCGGCATCGATTCTACCAAGCAGTAAACAGCGAGGCGCAGTCACTAAGATATGTACGATAGAGGGGTCATTCTTACCAGGCGATTTTGTGAGCGGGGACATTGTGAAGAAAAAAAGGGGCATATTCAGCAAGCGGAAAGAACATGAGGTGGCCTACTTCAACCTGAAAGTCATTGTGGGCTCCACTGACCTGGAATTCGAATTCGTGTCCTTGGACGGCCGCAGTTACAGCGAAAACACGTCAAAGGTCAAAGTGACCTGGGCTGATGTCCGACCTTGAAAATCTACCCGCACAAGTCAACAACTGCGGCAGAATATCTCCGACCAACTCGAATGGATGGTAAACCTGGCGAGAGTCAGCGCTGTGGCAGCGAGGTTGCAAAGCCATCGTCTTTTGTATCATATCACGGCGCTGGCTAGCAGTTCGTCAGTCCTGTTGTTGTATCAGGTAGATGTACTTTATAGCAATGTACCATCTTCCGGAATTCAAATGTGCGCCTGTGAACCGAATCAGATTTGAAAACTCATCCCTAGCAGCGCCACGGCTGAGGCAATCTATCTTTCGCTCCTCAAAAGAATACTCTGCTTGGTATCAGTGAATTAAGTCTCCCTTCCCTGGCCAAGCTGGGACTGGAGTTGGCTGTGGGTATTGACCTCGAGCGCTAGGTTCGAGTGCTAGAGGAGCCTGCGGCATAGTCTGTATGTCGCCCAGCACTGCCGCCAAAGCTGTGACGCTGAAGGGTGATAGGGGAGGCTCAACTGGACCAGCGTGAGAGGGGGGCGAGCGAGAACGGGGAAGAGGTCGATTTTCCTGGTCTTGGCTGACGCGCTCAGTCAATTTACGCGTTTGCTCCATCAACATTTTCGACTCCGAGGGGTCTCTGGCACAACCAGGCGCAGTGACAGTATTCATTCCTCAAATTCGAAGGCCCCAGAGTCCAGTACCTTCTCGCCCTCTTGATGGTGTGTCGTGGGAACTACACACTCCATCTGGTCCTCATGCCGACGTCCAGCCCCGGCGTCGGCAGCATTCTCACCACATTGTTGCCATAGGCAATAGGCCTGGCCATGGCATCGTCGCCAGCGCTTTCCGCGCAGTCGGAAGACGATCTTTTCAACATACCCAAACGACCACCTGGTTATGAGACCCAGGAGACACTCCCCGTTCACCGTATCATAGATTCTCCCGAGCACGACACACTTGTGACGCTTCCTCCTTTACCGCAGTCGCAATACTCACAGACTCAGAATAACAATGGCCTGTATGGCACGCCCGCAGTCAGCAGTCATAGTCAATACATCACACAGCCTACCCAGATTATCAATCGATCCCCTGGTGGTACCAGCATTATCGACCTATCCTCACCTCCACCCCCTCGGCCAGTCGTCCAGGTAGCTGCTTCCTCTCCCTTAGCCGCACCGAAACCGAGGCCAGGGAACCAGAATGGTGTTTTGGGAAAGGCTATGTTTATGGCGCCTGCTGGCACTCGAGTCGCGGCTCAATATAGAAAGCCAGTCTCGTTTCAGCAACAATCACCCCCTCAGCACACCAATCCGATCGCTACCTATCCTGACAATGAACCCGAGTCGAGCGATAGTGATCGAATCGAGCAAGAGAGGAATCGCATCAAGCCCAAGAAATTTACAACCTCGGCGAACCGGCCCCCGACAGGGAGCACCTTCAGCGGTCTTATGAGTGAGTTTGGCTATCAATCAGCGAACGCACAAGGCTTGAAGAGATCCGGAGACATCATGGCTGGTAGCTATGGAAATGTATCGAAGAAGCCAAGACAGACAGCACCTTCCAGAGCTCAGCCAGTTCAACAACCACAGCCGCCTGGCCCCCCGGATTCGAGTCTCGAAGTTAACGACATCCTCGACCCAAACATGCGGAATAAGGTAAAGCGACTACTGGTTGTTTGTACTACAAACACTCCCCAGGAAGCGCACGATGCTCTGGTCATGCATGGCGGCAAGTTTGACCCTGCAATGGACTATCTATTGCTCCAGAGTCAGAAAAGGGAGCAGCAACAGCGGAGTCGAAACACCATTGTCCTACCCAGTTCAGATGACGAGCTCATGATGACTCCGGCGAGGCCGCCAAAGGGCGTGGCTGTCAGCACACAGGCCCCGCTGCAGCCATTGCAGCAGATCAGGAAAGCGCCTCAAAAGAGCATTGCGCAGCGGTATGGAAGTACACAGCACCAGCCCATTGCTCCTGCGCCTGCAAGGAGGCTAGATGTGTTTGACACTCCCCCGCCACAAGAACCGAAAAAGCGTAGTCTTATGAGAGGTCGAAAGAATCGGAGTCCAAGTCCTACCGCCGGAGCGGACAATGCCAAGAAGGCCATAACACTGGACGACTCTGGCGATGAAGCTGACACTGGCGCTCAGTATGCCTCCGAGGATGCCCATTTTGACGGTCGAGTCCTCCAGTTTTTCAACTCCTGCACACCTTTGGAGCTGTCAGACATATCCGGAATACCGAAAGATCAAGCAGAGCATGTCGTGTCGCATCGTCCGTTCAAGAGCATGCAGAAAGTCTTTGACGTCCAGAACCCCAACAACAAGAACAAATCGAAGAAGGCCAGTTCGTCATTTGGTGAGCGGACATGGGACAAGGTGTACGAGATGATGAAGTCTTACGAGGCTGTGGATTGGATCGTCAAGAAATGCGAGAACTTGTCGAGGCCTCTTGCTCGCAGTATGAGCAGTTGGGGCGTTGATGTCTACGGCAAGGGACCCGACGCGGCTGGCCTGGATCTTGTCAATCTGCCCACAGGCACTTCTCAGGATTCTTCAGGTAAAGACTCTGGCATTGGCACACCGATCAGCGATGACGGCAGACCAAACGGCGTGGCCAAGAAGGGGTTTGTTCCACAGCCTGCTTCGCTGGCCCAGGGCGTCCAGATGAAAGACTATCAGATCGTCGGCCTGAACTGGCTGAACCTCCTCTTCAAACAAGGACTCTCCGGCATCCTAGCAGACGACATGGGTCTCGGCAAGACCCTCCAAACAATCGCCTTCATCGCACGCCTCAAGGAGATAGGCGAGACGGGCCCTCACCTCATTGTCGTACCCTCCGCAACTCTGGAGAACTGGCTTAAGGAATTTCAGCGATTTGCTCCAGGGCTTGACGTCCAACCCTACTACGGTTCAATATCTGAACGCGAACAAATGCGAGCAGACTATGAAGCAAAACGTCAAACCCTCAACGCAATAGTAACCACGTACGCCATCGCGAAAGCAAAAGAAGACGCGCCTTGGCTCCGTCGTTTCGGTTTCACCTGCGCAATCTTTGACGAAGGCCACACGCTGAAGAATCCGACTTCTGAAGTTGCAACAAAGCTTATTCGAATTCAGTCCCGCTTCCGTCTCTTACTTACCGGCACACCACTTCAAAACAATCTCAACGAACTAATGGGCCTCCTCAAATTCCTCATGCCCTCTCTCTTTGCCGAAGTAGAAGACGATCTCGCAGCCATATTCAAACAGTCGATCAGCGTGACCACCGACTCCGCCTCCTCCGATTCTCGCTCAATGCTCCTCTCAAAACAACGCATTGATCGCGCAAGATCAATGTTAACGCCCTTCATCCTCCGCCGTAAAAAATGGCAAGTTCTCAAAGACCTTCCGCGCAAAACGCGTCACGTCGAAATCTGTGAGATGAGTCCTGAGCAGGCGGAGATCTACAACCAGCAGCTCGCAAAAGCATGGGATGTCCGTGAGCGAAAGAGCAGGGGAGAACGGATTCCGGCTGATGAAAGCACGAATATCCTTATTCGGTTGAGGCAAGCGGCTATCCATCCCCTGCTCTTTAGATACTTCTACACCGACAAGACCCTTCGTCGTATCGCAAAGACATGCCCGCGGATTGAGCAGTTTCGGGAGTCGAACCCGGATCTGATTATGACGGAGTTGGTGGCGTATGCAGATTTTGAGACGCATGACCTCTGTTCGAAGCACAGTCTCCTTCATCCATACCTTCTTCCCCCGGAGAGCTGGGAGTGTTCCGGCAAGGTTGCAAAGATGCTCGATCTCCTCTCCCGATTCAATTCGGAAGGCCACAGAACCCTGATCTTTTCTCAGTTTGTCATGGTGCTCGATATCTTGCGCATCATCCTGACCAATCGCGAGATACCGTTCCTGAGGCTTGACGGCTCAACACGTGTTGATGAACGACAAGACCTTATCGACCAGTTCAATGCAGAGGAGAGTGAGTATCAAGTTTTCATGCTGTCTACCAAAGCAGGCGGCGCGGGAATCAACTTGACTGGCGCGAGTAGGGTGATTGTGTTTGACAGCGGCTTTAACCCGCAGGATGACGTACAGGCCGAAAATCGATGTCATCGGATTGGCCAGAGTAAGGATGTCGAGATTTACAGGCTGGTGAGTGAGGGCAGTGTGGAAGAACAGATTTACGAAATGGGAAAGGTCAAATTGCAGCTGGATAAGGAGGTGTCTGGTGCGGACGGGGCTGAAATGGCCATTGATATTCCTGCTTCAGGGATTGCGACCCCTGCAGACCTTGATGAGGAGATTGGTGGCGCGAAGAAAGGGCGACCGAAGAAGGGAGATGTGAATGGCGGACTTAGCAAGAAGGAGGTCGAGGGTGCGGCGTTAATAGAGGATATGCTTTTCAAAAAGTTGGAAGAAGATGGTCGGACACCAGGCAAGCTCGCGCCGGCGCGACAAGGCGGATCGCAGAAAGCGCCAAAGCTCCGACTTGCCATTGGAGGGGATGGTGTAAATGGTGGGGATGATGTGAAGAAAGGAATTGCCTCGTTGGACGGCAGCACAGATTCACCACTCACCGAACTGTCGTCGTTCTCGAACGACTCTGACGACGAGCCTCTGTCGAAACAAAAACCAAAAGCCAAGGCGGAGAAAAGCAGCAGCCCTGAGGTCATCAACACTAGACATGCCGGACGAGGAAGGAGGAAAGCAGCGGCAAAGGCCAGTGAGAATCTGAAAGATCCGTTTGAGGACGAGCCGAGCAGTCAGAGGAGTAGTAGGAACTCGAGAGGAGTCAAGAAAGAGGAGAAGCAGAAAAGCGGTGGGCAGACCACGATCAGTCGGAGTGGAAGGTTGGTCCGGAGTGTGAGGCACTGAAATTTGTATGTTACATCACGTTGGGCGTTGGAGTATATTTATTGCAGCATGTTCCAAGGGGGGTCTTGGGCCAGGCACAGCTTGGCCACACTCCGGGGCTGGTGGGGCCATAACAGGTGTTGGCTATCGGACTCGGTCTCGCAGGATTCAAGACACCGAAAACAACTCGGTTGATCCAGATATACTACATCGCGCGTGCCATGGCCAGCGTTGAGGCATAGGATTGCATAACAAAGGCGCAGAATGGGTGCATTGTTGATAATACATGCAGAGCATCGTGCAACTACGAACAAAAATACGGTACTGTGAGCTACGGCTGCCATTCTTCGAGCTTCCTTCCGCCACGATTCTAATCTTGAATAAATCCAATCGCCTCCCGAACATGATGCCAACCCTGCCATCACCTTCTCTCGGCTTCTCTTGTTGCGGGCCTCCCATGGTCAGGGAGAGAGGTAGCCAGGTTCGCAATCATGTTTGCGACAGTCGCGCACGCTGATGAGCTGATGTGCCGTACTTGCTTTCAAACATCGACCTCCTGGCGGGCCTAGTACGCGAAAAGCCCGGCATCGACCGCAGTGGCAGGATGCCTCTATTGTGTGAAATCGGTGCAAATCGCATCCAAGTCTGTCATTTTCGCAAATCTCTCGACCGCGCCGAACAGAAAAGATGTCATCGAATGTCCAAAGGCGCGCGAACACGACTTCCAAGAAGAGGTGAGTTCGACCATCTGCACAAGTTCTGTGGGAGTTGGGTGCTTTGCGCGACGTCATGGAGATCTGGACAGGGAATCTGAGGGTCATGCTGAGGACGACGTGAGTATGTGCAGGACTTTTCATTTCGTGCAGATCTATCACTATGGGAAATAAGCACCTACCCGACGAATATCAACACTCAACAAGGGTCATCAAGACGACTCACCCGATGCGCATCATCGAGGTCCTCTCAAATCTCAGAATGCTCATCGTTGCCCTGTATGGCGCCTCGGCGTCTACCCTAGCATTCCGACATGCCTTTTCTGCTCCTATCCTTGCCATGCGGAAAGACTGTGGTCCTCGAAGGAACCATGTGTGCCGGAAGTGCTTAATCCCCGTCGTGTGAGCTTGGGATGTAGACGGCGTTTCGGCGTCGGGCGTCCTCTTGCCCGATCCTTTCCTACAAGGCCGATTTGTTGGAGGCAGTATTCCACTGGTAGCCGGCGGCGTCACTAAACTTGTACCCGTAGCTGGCGGTGAAATCGTCGAGTACGGCAGGGCCCCGGGAACCATATGGGTATTCCATGGGGACGATCTCTTTCTTCTCATCGAGGTAGTGAAGAATGGGAGTGAAGATTCTCCAGGAGGCGTCCAACTCGTCGTCTCGGACGAAGTTGGAGTGGTCGCCCTTGAGCGCATCGAGGACGAGAGACTCGTAGGCTTCTGGAATCTTGAGGTCGGAGAAACGTCGTCGGTATGTCAGGTCGAGCTCTGTGACGACGGTCTGCATGCTGAGGCCTGGTAGTTTGCTGTTCATCTTCAGGTAGACCGACTCGTTGGGCTGGATTCGGATGACAAGCTCATTTCGAGGGATATCCTTGAAGATTCCCGAGGTGACATCCTTGAATTGGATTCTCACCTCGGTCTTCTGCTCGTTCAAAGCTTTGCCCGCCTTCAGGATGAACGGCACACCATCCCACCTTTCGTTCTTGATGAACGCCACCATGGCGCAGAATGTGGGGCATCTCGAGTCCTTGGGGACGGTGTCGTCTTCCTTGTATGCCGGTTTGGTGCCGTCCAAGCTCTTTCCGTATTGACCAATGATGACGTTCTTGGGCTCGATGGCTGGGATGCCTCGGAGGACTCTGACTTTCTCGTCGCGGATGTCTTCGGCGGAGAAGGAGATTGGTCGTTCCATGGCCAGGAGGGTGAGGACTTGAAGCAAGTGGTTCTGCATGACGTCTCGGATGATGCCGAATTCGTCAAAGTAGCCGCCCCGGCCTTCGGTGCCGAATGGTTCCTTGAACGTGATCTGGACGCTGTCGATGTGATGTCTGTTCCAGTTTGAGCCGAGGAACTCATTGCCAAATCTGAGGATGAGCAAGTTCTTCACCATCTCCTTTCCGAGGTAGTGGTCGATTCGGAAGACCTCTTCCTCGTTCCAGTCCGGCTCAAGAGCTCTTTGGAGGTCTCGGGAAGATTGTAGGTCCTTGCCGAAGGGCTTCTCGATGATGACCCGGGCAATGCCGTTCGTGGGATAGCAGTTCTTCTTGAGGTGTTGGGAGACGGTGATGAAGACGGAGGGAGGCAGAGCCATGTAAAAGACTCTGTTCCCCGCTTTCCTGCCCTTCTCGAATTCCCCAATGTGCTCGTTCAACTTTTGGAAAGGCTCATCTTGGTCGTACTGACCGGAGATGTATGTGCAGATGTCGCAGAATGCGTCCAATTGCTCCTCCACGTCTTTCGTCGGGGTCTTGATGTATTGTCTGACTCTCCTGAGGTATTCAGTGCGATCCATCTTCGTTCGTGCATATCCGATGATCCTGATGTCCTTGGGCAAAAATTTGTTTCGGAACTATAATCATTTTGGGTAAGCAGGGTGCATGGCCGTCGGGCACGTCGAGGCTTACCAGGCCGAAGAGAGCCGGGAAAGTCTTCTTTTTGGCCAGGTCACCGGAAGCACCAAGGACGACGATGACGGTATCCTCCTTGAGCTCGATGGAGCTGCATAGTCCTTGTCAATAATCCTTTCTTTGCCGGCGGCGTGGTCGATGGCGGCAGGCGTACGTACCCAGCGTGTTGCGGCCCTTCCGCTTGGATGATTGTATTGGACATGGCGTGTCAACGACAAATATGCACAACAACTCTCTAAATGCAGCAAAGGATGAAGATGAGGAAGAAACTGCGCGGTGGAAGCAGAAATGCCGCTTAATCACAGATTCTGAGCGGAAGCGGTGTTGATGGGAATTATTGGCTGTTTGGTGGGGCAGCATGAGAGCTGACGGCGGGATTACTTCATGCGAAGGAGTACTGTCAACCCCCGAGCATGAAAACTGGGTCCACCTAGCAGCAGTAGCGATCTACGCCACGGCAGACTCGGTGTACAGGCATCCTCCCCGGTAGGCAATTCGGGTGTCTCACGCGCTGTGTGGGCAACTGGGAGACTTTCTACTTCAATCGTGGATTGGAGAGTTGCGGCTTTCGAGAACTCAAGAAGCTGCCAGCATAGTATGAAACATGTGCTGAGCACGGAGGGGCCTTGAACAGCGGCATGCCCAAGGCGTGCGCGCCCTGATGCCTGACGGCAGTCTAGACAAAGGAGGACTAAGGACTGATCTAGTCCTGACGCAGATTTGATTCCAAAAGAGTCGGTGGTGTATCCCGAAGCAGCGGCCATATCAGTAATCGCTCCTTTTCGTACTCATGTCTTGATGTGGCTTGCAAAATTGACTGTAGCTATGACCTCAACAAAAGCATGGGGGTTGGCGCGCTTGTATCTTCCTGCATCTTCCCACACGGGTGAACCGGAGCTTAAGACGCGGATAATGCAGATAATGCAGCCAAGTTATGTGCCATTTCTTCCAGGGACACCGGTCTGACGTCTCTGATTGAATCCCCAAATTGTGTGCTTCGTCAGAGTGTTTGGCTGACTTAATCTCACATTCGCCGCACCTGTGCGTCCACAAGCCCCTCAGCCGAGGTCGGCCTGCCGTTTCCCAACACGTCCGGAATGTAGTACGAAAGATGTCATGGACGCACGGCCGTCAAGATCAGATTGTAACCGACGTGCGCATAGGAATACTAGGACGAATGATGAGATGATGCAAGCCAAAGCATTGGAACGTGGGCTATGTGCGAATCGTGCTCGACAGGCGCAAGTACGGCGCTGCCAAAGACAATTCATTGTCAGGTATGTCGCTCTCTTGACAGCCTAAATCAGGCCCGGATAAAAAGGGCATTCGAAGGACGGACTGGAGTCGCCCGCCTCAAGTGGAAGTCACACCGATCCGACGGAGAATGTGGGCAGTAGATATTAGTAAGAAAGGGAGAGTCGAAGCATCCATGGCACGAACGGAGAGAATTGCTGCGTGGCAATTTCTGCACAAGATGTTGCGGCCTCAAAATTAAGGCTGTAAGGCATAATCACATGACAAGAGCCTTGGCGTGTGCGCCTTTCCAGATTCGACTCGCACACACCCAAGCAAATTCGGACTTTCACCAAGTCCACAACGATAAGCGCAGTTTGACATTTCGCGCTCACGACTTCGACTTGCCCACACTCTCAATACACACTCGACCACACAGCCTTCAAGATGCCTTCCGCACAGGGTCACAGACGTAAGTCGGCTTGCCCACAACCTGTTCCAAGCGAATGCGACACGAACGAATTCGAATGAAGATTTCAACGATGGATGCTAACGGCGGCCTGTGTAGTGTACGTCAAGGGCAAGCACCTTTCGTACCAGAGAGGCAAGCGAAACACCAACCCAAACACCTCTCTTCTCAAGATCGAAGGTGTCGATGATTCCAATGCCGCACAGTAAGGACTCCCTCCCACCTTTGCTAGCACTTCAAAGCCAGAGCTCGGATTTGCCAGGCCACAGCACCCGAGAACGCCATACGCGTTACCAGACATTGCTAGACGGATTGCTGACAGAAGTGTGTAGATTCTACCTCGGAAAGCGAGTAGCATTCGTCTACCGAGCAGCGCGAGAACGACAAGGCAGCAAAATCCGAGTAATCTGGGGCAAAGTCACCCGCCCACATGGCAACAGCGGCATCGTACGAGCCAAGTTCGCACACAACCTTCCCCCTCGATCTTTCGGTGCTTCCGTCAGAGTCATGTTGTACCCATCTTCGATATAAATTGCGTTTTCTGTCTGCAGGGTGCATGAAGAGCATTGTGGGTGTGTGAGCATGATGGATGAGGCGATGGGAGATACAAGACAGGATCTTGCGTGCGTGGCCAAACACCGTCAACGGAGCAAAGGCACATTTGGGAACCATGGCGAAGGTCGGAACGTGACGATGGGACGCTCCGCAAAAGCACTCATGGTCGTGCGTGATACCACTTTTCATCTCTGCGACGTTCTCAAGCCTGTGTTTGCGGTCAAGGCTTGAGAGCTTGCAACGAGCAAACTGAAAATGAATGACAAAGTTCACATCCTGCACGGAAGCGCGCCATTGAAGCAATTGTCAAGTTTTGGAACTGGCGGCCGCTAACTGCATAGGAAACTCAACATCAAAACCAGGAACACCGGGAACATGACGGCGCAGAATAGTTGTTTCGCTGCTGATTCTCCCGTGCAGTCGCAATTCACGCTAACATCTCCGACTTCACCTATCGCAGATATCATGCCTACCGGTTCCCATGCTGTCTAGTCTGGCCAGGTCACTGAGCCGCAAGAGTTCTCGGAGACAGATCCAAGCTAGCCGGCCGGCCGAGGAAGCTATTCCAGACGACTTTCACCTGTGACGGCCCCGCGACTCCTACCCGACCTTGCTAGCCGTAACACAGATGTACCACGTCCAGCAGCCCTGATGGCACCAACCTTGTCACTGTGAGCTCTCACTGACTGAAGCAAACGTGCAAACTTTGGCATTGCCAGAGCTAAGTAAACACCTCACCCCCTTCTCAAACCAAAAGCGTGATCGTGCGATACAGACATGGCCCATTATAACCCTGGGACGAACTGCAGGTGTGAATCATCTCATCCGCACCCAAAGTAGCGACAGCGTGCCGACTCAGCTATCTTGCAAGGCATTCTGATCCTTCGACAGCGTGAGCCTTGCCCCGTGCAATGCATGTCCAACCTTTGTCCTTATGGGGCCCTCTCCACCGTCCCTACCGCCCGGCATGTAAGAACACTTCCATTGTCTAGTATCCTTGTCAGGTATTGACACATTCGATGCCAGTGCCAGCGACACAACAAGATAATAATCCAATGACAATCAATTCCTTGGCGACACTTCCGTTCTCAGTAAACCTGCTTTCCCAATGCGGCAATTCGTCGCCCAAATTCATCGCCCAGTGGCGCAAATGACCCTATCGGTAGGCGAGATAAGCAATTCAGTCGGCCATTTTTGAGGTGGCCAAACGTCGGTGTCCGTCACAACGCTGTGATTGAGCTAGAAGTGCCGGCAGTTAGCACTCTTCCCTCAGCAAGATCTGATAATCTGCGACCTTGCCAGACTGCTGGCTGCTTCAGAATTATTTGAAAATCGTAATATCACCACTCACCATACCATGCCCTGCCGAAGACCAGATGTGCCCCAGCAAACCTTGAGCAGGCGGCCCATTCTCACCATGCTCGTGTAACCGGAGAGATCGCAACGACTTAATCGGCTGTGGCGATGGCGGTATCGACGTGCATGGCTGCTCTCTGGGCCCCGTCCATCAAAGAACCCATCCGTGTTCATCCACGTTTCCATTCAACTTAGCATACCAAACTTACGAACAACGTGGGCATGCAATGAAGGAGCACGTCGCCCGTGGCTGCACAAATCAACGCCGGCAATCTTGTGGCGCCTCTCCTTACAGTCCGAAATGCATTTTGTTTGAAGCCAGAGGGCGGGAGGTCGTTCAGGCCGTTTGTTGGCGAGGAGAGGTTGGATATGAGATTGAGGTGGAGGGATGGAAGGATGGAGGATTCGATCACGGCTTGAAAGCAGCGAGATACTGAGGCATGCTGCTAAGGAGAGATTTGGGAGCCTAGATGTTGAGGAGACGAGGGGGAGGAGGGAGGAGCTATTGGGACAGTTGAAGACGAGGAGAAAGCGAGTGGGAAGATTATGACTGAAGCAGCTGTGGCGCTTATTTGACGCGGATGCCGGCGATAGAGATCCACGACGGGGAAGACGCAGCGACACCAGAGGGGGAGGGGCAATATTGCGATCGGTGATTTATGCGGGAGGAGTTGTGAGGTTTGGTGGCTCTGGCGCTGGAGTTATGGTGGGAAAAGAATGACCATGCTAAGCGATATCTGAGTTGTGGTCAGAAAGCATGCATGCGGACCCAGATTTCAGAGTTCCAGTGAGGGCTGATGCAAAGGCCTGAGAAGAAATGGGGAAATGATTGAGAAGGGGTGAGGACAGGTGAATGCCAATTCGGGTTTTGTCCCACTTGTGGTTAGTAGAATGAGACGGTGGCAGAGACAAATCGTATGAGGAACCTGAAGATGCATCGGATGAAAGGAACGAGGAGAAGATAAGAGGATTGATCCATTTGGGCCTCTTCATTCTTAACCAAGCTGTTTCTTTTCTATTGCAAAACAAACGCAGTTTTGATGCCACAGCCAACCCTATTATCCGAGAACGAGAACGTTATGTGACCTAAATTCCAGACGTGACAACCTTTGCTGGGACATGGCGGGCTGGCTCGGCCTCGCCACTCGCGGTATCCGGTGAATTGGTGGTGCCGGTGGTGTTGGGCTGGCGCCGCGATGAATGTGCCATGTGTCTGTCACCACCCCTCCAGGATCAGGAAACCCTCGCATAAATGACTTGGAGAGACCGCTTATATCTGGTAGTGGTAGCGGCAGCAAAGGGTACTAAGATCACAAGGTGGACTGCCTTTCCAATAGCATCGCGGTGGATTCTTCACACGCCACGCTCTATTTGGTGGGCGACTTCCGCTTGAAGATGTTTGACCGTCCGCTCAGATGCCGAGAATAGTTACACGGAAGAAGCATTAGTAGGAACGTGATTTGCTAAGGTTTCGAACACTTAGCATGTGGAAGCGGGAGGGAGGAATGTCCGACGCATTGTAAAGTATCCTATGCTGAGCATTCAGAGTCGCGGTCAATTTAGATCGGATTGTGCAGTCTAGATGCATCTGCAGATGGCATGTAGGTCTTGACGAATGTTGAATGAGATTTCAGCTCCAAGATAATTGGACTTCTAGGCGAGCTGTAAGTCGGTGGTAGTGGAATCAATCTTGATGGTGGCAGCGGAGGAGATACGGCAGAACCGTAAACCAAGTGATTGGCTGACAGCCTTGTAAGCGCTGCTCTTGCTGCTAAACAAATGGCGTGCTAGATGTCCATGACTTTGGGTTGCCGGTGCCGAGTGAGTTAGCTGGCGTTGGGCCTTGTTCAGAATTGAGCAACAAGTTCCTGTATATCTTAGCTATTCAAAGCTGTGAAGCAAAACTAGTGAATGCATTCAAATTCACTGCAGTTGCTTTTCCGAGCACTTGCGCAGTTAGATGAAGTTGATTGTACCTGAGCAGGAACAATAGAAAGGACGAACTGTTGTTAGGCTTTCATACGTTGGTGAAAGGAGCGTTGGAAGCAAATGAAATGGCGCTATGACGAACTGCACAACCAAATCTGGGTGAGTCTGATGTTGCTCACGACGCAAAGTCAGGACGTCCTAGGCTAGTGTCTAAGGCATCAGGCAAGCGTTTGAATCGACATCGATGTTGGCGCTTGGGCGAATCGAGCAGAGCGGCCCAGTGCCTGCATTCAGGAAACAACTTCTGCTCAACTTGCCTTCAAAGCCTGGGCGCTGCATGTAAAGTCAACGTATCGCGGCCCTCGGGGTCAATGAAATGGACTGACGCCTGTGCAGTAAACTCTCTGCCCCGCTCAGAACCAGATCCGCATCTGTGTAGCCCGCATTGTGGTGCTAGTCGTCGTCATTCGGTTGCTGCATCAGGCGCTGATCCCTAGGAGCTCAAGATTTTTCCAATCGTGCCATTTGGCTCCGGGTTTGCTATATCGGCTGATTGGGCCCTGTGCTGTTTCTGAGCCTAGTTGGCCACCTGGAGTTGCTGGTTTTGCCTGATGCGAAGTAGGTTCCTGAGGAGAATTGCAATGGTGACCTTGCCAATTGCTGGAACATATATCGACGCCTTTTGTTTGACTTCAGGTGGGAAATTCTGTTTCAGGCCATGCTGTGTTAGCTTCGACCGTGCTTCATATGGTAGAGTTGGAACAGGCATGGACAATGATCTCGGCAACTTGAAGATAGGGTGTGCTTACCTTCTCGCTCGAAAAGTTAATGCATACTGCACCTTCACGTAGGAGGCTGGTGTCGAATTTGTACTTCTCACCAGGTACACCGGTGATCACGACATCGCAAAGTGGCGCAGCGTCTTTGATCGACCAGCCCTCTGGCATTTCTTCGACTTCGTGCTTGCGTTTTCGAAGCCCCTCGCCTCGGGTAAACTTTTGAACGCCGGTAATGTCAACGCTGTACACACAAGCGCCGTCATTCGCAAGCAAGGCAGCCAATGGCCTACCGACGACTTCCGATCTGTTGACGACGCAGATAGTGTGTCCAAAAAGTCTGTTGCCGTAGGGAAGAATGGTGTTGTAGATGTGCAGGTACTCCAAGATCTTGATCACGGCCAGAGGCGTGCAAGGTAAAATGCTTTTCATGGTGGCATTTTCGTCTAAGAAGCGGATGTTCTGATACATGTTGAAGATGTATTTATGTGTTAGTCCTTCGACATCCTTGGCAAGAGAGACACATTCTTGGAGGTATTGGTCTTGTCGGTTGTTGTGAATTGGATAGTACACAATGATGCCATCGACAGTGTCATCGGCATTGGCGTTGATGATGGTCTCCTCGACTTGGTCCTTCTCAACTTGAGCAAGTGTGTAGGTGAAACCGCTGTAAAGGTTAGCTCAAGCTACAGAATTCCTGCCTGCTGCTTCAAAGAACTGAAGCATTGCTCGAGGAGAAATGCGTGTTAGGCTGGCGCTGATGACTTACTTCTCCTCACATGTCTTCTGAGTCCAATCGGCGTAGACCTTTGCAGCGGCATCAGTGTTTGCTAGTATTCCTAGCAGGTGTGGCCGTCTCCCATTCATTGCCGCAAGGCCCACTTTGACTTCCTCAAGAAGTCCTTTGGCGATAGTGCCAGCAAGCACAACTTTGCATGAAGGCGCTTCGGAGGCCATGATGAAACATGCGCTGACTGCGCGTTTGAGTTGAGGCCTTCCAGGGTCGAAAACTAAGATGTTCTGTAGAAGTCGGAAAGATGAAAAAGATTTCAAATCGGCATCCATCTTGGCGGCAAACAAGAACTTTTAGTTTCGTCCGTAGTTGAAGATGCAAGGCTCGATCGCAAAATATTCTAGACATAGAGCCCAACGTCCCATTTGGTAAACTCTCCTAATATCTAGATTCGCCGTGCTATCTTCTGATATGTGCATGGCCAAGCATGATGTCTTCCATATGTGGTGGGAGCTGATCATCCGGTACAGCATGCAGCTCGGCTTTCAACAGTATTGGTCCATCCGATATGAGAATGAAAGCGTTGATTTGGTGAGTGCCTAGGATTTGACTTGTGTATCGAACATATCAACCAGAGGCATCAACGTGTCCTTGACCCCCTCCCTTCTACCCGAGATATCTTTCAGAGCACCCTCCGCAATGCTGGATATTAATGATCCACGTCCGTGCTGGTAATCCTCTTGTCCAGTCCTCCCCCATAACATTCGGGCTTTCACTTGACTAGAGACTGTGGATTACTACCTGGACAGTCATCAGATGCGAGGTTTGGCAGACCAGCTACTCGACTTGCGATGAATCTTGTCGGCCTCCTTCACTATCTCAACGATGGCGCATACACGGCCTTGGACGTTTTCATGTGCCACCTGTCCGTGAAGGATCTGAAAGCACTTGGGAAGTGCTCCAAGAACGTCAGGTCCGTCGTCCTACCATACCTCTTCGGTGGGAGCGATAGTCTCTTCATCTCGTCTAACATGGTAGACTTGCAAGTCTTCGAGTCAGTTGTCAGCAACGACATTGTACGTCAAAGAGTGCGAAAGATTGTGTTCGATGATTCAACGTATGATGAAAGAGCATCGAGCAATGACTACTGGACGAATTGCGTGGATGGACTGCACCCTGCCAACGACACTAGAATAATGGACATTCCGTCAGACTACTACGAGAACTTGAGCGAGGATGCCGAGACCTTTGTCAATTTGAAAACTTTCGTTACGGATCACCTCTATATCCGATCTCATGACCTCGATATTCGAGCATTGAAAACCGCCCTCGCCTCGAAGTTGCCCAATGTGAAGTCGATAAAGCTTACCACACGGCCTTCCGACCAGAACCTTCTAGCCAATTTACCCTCACCCTTCCACCAGGCGAAACTTCCCCAGCTGTTCGCCTAGTCCAGTCACAGAGTTTCACTGAGAAGGCCTTGGACCCTAGAACCGCTGGAACTCTGGCTGGCTCACAACCCGCAAAGTCTCCTTAGAGCTCGGCGCACGGGAGAAATTATCCACGTTTGGCTCGTTCAGAAGCATTCAAGGAATCTGTGAAGCGTTAGCTGATGCCCCTCATATCCAAATTGAGGAGTTTGCTCTCAAGCCTGCCGCAGTATACGATGGGTCAATGCACAGAGGCCTTTGCCACCACTTCTTCAGTGAGTGGACACCAGAACTGGAGGTTTTAGAGCAACGCTTCGCGACACTAAAGTCTCTCACGTTGTCAATCAGTGGTGATGGCTACGACACTTTACCTGAGGCAGGCAAAACTCCCGTATACGATAACTTCAGATGGTTGGTAAGAGCGGCGCGCAATGTTGAGAAAATCTACCTCGAATTCGACGAAGCGGACCAGGCGGCAACCATGCTGGGTGTGCCATGCTATCCTGACTCTCAACTCGATACCGTTGGATTGAGGAGGCACTCGAATCGACACTTCCGCAGGCTTGAATCCATCATGTTCACCTACTCTACCCTTCGCGTCGAAGCGCTACTTCAAGTCATCCGCAGCCACACCTCAACCCTCCGATATCTACGCATCGAAGAGTGCAGTGTGACAGGTGGGCACTGGACCGACGATCTTGACGTCCTGCGAAATCGGTCGGACTTGGCACTGCTTCGATCAGCGGATGGATTTCGGATGGCGATCAACTTTGTTGGCGACAGACGGGGAGGGGTGTATTATCAGGACCGAAGGCGAATTCCAGGATCGGAAATTCTCGAGGACGACCTAGATGCTTGCACGATGTACATTCGTGGAACTCGAGACAACTTTCCGCTTGTAAGAGATGTTATGACTCCTCCGCGAGACAAGTTGTCGAATGAATCAGATCTCACATCTCAGGCGAAATCTACAAGGAAGCATGAGAACTAGGAAGAGGCGTCTTCCACTGAACTACTGTGAGCTTGGGAACCTGAGGCATTCAAATTTGTATCGATAAAGTCACTCTACAATCTTCAAAAGATCGCTCGATTTATGGTGGCAAGATATCAGCAACTGAAACGAACCGGAAGCAGCACTGCAACACATGGGTGAGGCTCAACCTCGTGAAGGTGAGCCGGGGTGAGCGAAAGCGGCCTTACGTTAGACCCAGAGGTGCTGTAAGCTCGCTCACGCCGTTTACATACAGCACCACACTATCACTGGCCCCAGGCCAGGTAGGTTTTGCCGGTGTCATCTCCCGCAATCAGGCCATGATATGATAATGTTCCTTCAGAGCTCTGATTTCGTCGAAGAATGTCATTTGCTCGGGGCCACTGCCCAGAATTGTGTCTTACCCAGACGACCAGTCAGCAACTCAGATTTGGTATTTGTGCGATTTTCTTTTTCATATATATTACCGTATGGGGTGGCTTCACAAGCTAATCGCCATCGCCAGTCCTCCTCCTCATCGTCGTCGCTAATCTCCGCATCATCATCATCGCCAACCTCACCATCATCACCGCTAACTGTCCATGCCGGGACTTGTCTAGTAGCTTGTGTTCCAATGGGCTTAGCAGTATATTCACCCATGCCAACAAGCGGGGAAAAGTACGAAGTTATTGAAATGATGCTGACCTACTGCAAAGACAACTTGGAGTGGACCGTAATGCACGAATTCTGCCCTCTGATTCCGTCATCTTTGCGGACATCCGTCGAGCCTGCAGGGACGACTGGAACCTTCTGAGCATTTGCACAGTGGACTTGGCTCAATGTATGGGGCCACCACCCGCTGCACAGAAAAGCAGTTTCTGCGAAGACGATTTGTGCTGGGCGGTCAAGCAAGAGTTCTGCTCTCTGAACTTATCTTCTATGCAGGGAACCGTCGAGACTGCGGCGTCAACTTGTGTCCTCGGAGCAGAACAGTCGTCGGCGTGGTGGACGCGTAAACCACTCCAATCAACACTCTACCGATAGCTTCTTCAACCAGCACTCCACCTATGGTTGCTGAAAGCCCTGATAACAATTCTGAACGCCCTGCATCGGGACTAGGCTAGAGCAGCGGTCTATGGTGGTTGAGAGGGGGTGAAGAGGTATTGATTCTAGCTGTGGCCTCTACGACGATTCAGCGCTTGGAGGAAAAGAAGGAGTTCTTCCTCCATACGGTTCATGGGAGGTAGGCGTCTCAGCTTTTCCGCGTCTTCCCAGCTTCGTTATTCCACACTACTAAAGATTCTCTAGGTATAGGAAGCGCAGTCGGCTCTCACAGAGCCAGCAAATCCCTAGAAAAGGAGATTTGGCCAAGGAGACTTTGAATATTGTGAAGTATGCAGACATTGCAGAGTCTATGATCAAGGCTGGCCAGCTGCGCACAGCTACGCCTCGCCGCCGCCTTCCCCCTTGCCATATAGTGCGCCCCTTTAGCCAGTTATGTAGCACTCAGTAGACTCCGTACAGCGTATCATTGTGTCACCACTGATCAGGGGCTTCAGACGGTGAACTCGTGCGTCTACCAAGAAGGGACATATTGGAAGAGTTTGAATGCAAGATACAAAGGTGAGTGGCGATGAGGTCAAAAAGGAGAAGACTTGCATACATTTTTCTATGAACCATGCCTCTTCCGGAATCTTGGCTGGCTCCACATTCGCTGCAGAGCTGGCCAGCCATGTCAATGTTGACGACACGGTTAATGTCATCAATAATCTGCCGCACCGATGGTTAGAAGAGTGCTGAATGCCGCTCTAGGAGCGAGCAAGGGAGACTGACCTGACCGGTTGTATCTTCTCTATACAACTCGGGCAATGTTATCCAATGAGTTAGCAGAGCGAGAGGGTATCTAGACAAGGAAACTATGAAACCATGCCTACTATTTGATGTGGTCGAAGACAAGATCACTGGCGGCTTGACTGCATCGAGGCTTGGCCGCCTCGAAAAGGATTGTAGGCAAATGCATCAATGCTTCAAGTACTCTGCAAGGGTATCATCTACTTTGTTTTTGGTCTGTCTTGAGAGGTGTCAAGCCGTCAATGACAATACGTATTCCTCATGAGCGAAAGCGGTCAACTATGACGATAGCATGAAAGGAAAGAGGGCTGAGAATCTGCCCGGATAGTGCGTACCCATTCCATCTCCTCCGAATAGATGAAATAGTTGATCCGTTTATCTCTGCCCGTTTCAGGATCAGGTCCGATCCACATACTGCGCAGGCATCCTACCCCCAAACTCAACCGCAGGAATAGGAGCTTGTAGAATACTGTAGATAGTTAGCTGCCGCTAGTCGGAAGATGAAATCAGTTACCTTTGTCTCAAAGACTGAAGTGCATTGTTCGCAGTTGCCTTGGACTCCTCCAGTCGATCTTCTTGGCGAAGGTCCCAAGCAGACTTCGCTTCATCAAGAGCGGTTTGAGCTGAAACCAGTGCGTTGTGCCACTGTGGAGTTGACTCTCTCGGGCCCCTCTTGCTCTCTTCCACGCTCCTCTTCCAGTAAGCCATGAGACCAGAATGATACCCATACAAAAACACGTAATAGAGGCTCTCGCAAAGACGTCGAGTCTCGCGCCAGAAATGGTTGAGATTGCAGCCGGGGTCCGCCTCTTCAATTCGCTGTCGCAGTTGGCCTTCTGGAGACATGCCCAAGAAAATCCGGGGTGCTCTACCTTCTGGTCGTCGGCCCTCAAACTTGAAGAAATAGAAATGGCTTCCATCACATAGCACTCCCAGAACTGGGGGATTAAGTCCATGCTGAGAATTCACCCATGAGCAAGCTGCAAAACCATTAGCCACATACTTAGGCCAGAATCGTTTTAAACGTACCATCACACTCTGCAATCACTTGTGCATAGCAGTTAAGGAGCTCTGCCAGACCACCAACTGCCAATTTCACCTCAATGAAAACAACAGTGACTCCACCGTAAGCCTTGAATTGGTATTCGATGCGACCTTTGCTTGTCATTCTGCCCTCCAAGGTTGCTTCTGGTGTGTTGACCACAAGGCCACTAAATAGAGCCACAATTCTGTTGAAGTAGCTTGATAGAAAACGAGCCCGAGCCTCCTCATTCAAATGCATTTTCAAGTCACCGTACTGATAATAGGAGAGCTCAATGTCGTCTAAGATCTTGATGAAGATAGAATTGGTAAGTCGAGCGCGAGGCAGGTCAAAGGTCGGATGTCATGTCCTAGTCGATCTGGTTTCAGGCCTAGCTTCGGTGCAATTTCTGGATATTTGACTTTGGAAAAGCTGACGTCGAGGGAATTTGCTATGAAATTGACTAGTTATTATCCCAATGGTCGAGCGTAAGAGATAAGGGTGTGGCCGACTTACCTCTCAAAAGTTCCAGTAAGCGTGGGAGGCTGAACGAATGCTTATCCATCAACCTGAGGATCTCAACCTCCGCAATGTCCGCATGATTCGCAATTTTCAACGCTTTCTGGGCCAATTCTATAGTGTTGAGGGATTTTTTGGCCCTGTGAAGGTCGACTGCATTTCCTACGCCTGGAGAATCATTACCAGGGTGTTCAGAAGCCACTGGTAGAGCTTTGATGGGAATTTCCTCCAGTGGAATGCTGGCTGGAGCAGCATTTCGTCGGGTGTTGGATGGAGAAGCCATGGCTGGACTGTCTCTACCGACCGAAGATACTCTCAGCTGAGTTGAGGCTCGTTGAGATGACTTGATCCGCTTGGACGCTGATGGCTCTCCTGACTTGAGAATAGCAGCTCGCTCTCGCTTTCGACTTTGCCTGCTTTGAAGCATACTCTATGGCCTTAGAGTACAAACAATGGAAACGAAATCGTAGAGAACCTTTGCGGTCAGCAGTGTGATCGATAAGATGGGTGATGAAATTGGTGTTGAGTGATCTGTAATACAACCGCAGAGTGTATCGAATGGTACATTATAAGTTAGGCAACACTCCAGCATGAGTGAATGGACCACCCATCTACGCACTCGTGTCTTGCTTCCTTGCGAGGACCAGTTCGAAGAAGATTGCATGCGCTGTCAAAGATGTATTCACTCGATGAGATCTTTTCCCATCCCTACCACAAATTTCCCGCGCCCTGGCTCCCGCCCTTACAAGATGGTTCATTCCAATATACAGCCTACCACTTCAGAGTGACCTCTTGACCCTTGACTCGTCCGATAACAATTTCTGGTGCATACTTTGGAATGACTTCGTCGTCGTGAAGCATCTCAAATTCCTCCGAGGCATCTTTGCCCATATGAGAGAAAAGGGCTTGTGGACCACTATGGGAATCATTAGCTTATGTTCCAAAGGTACAGAAACAGTGAGATCTTACCCAGGATGTTCATCCAACCAATTCGTAACATCAAGCACAATACCCTTCACCGCAATCCAAAGGTCATCCTTCTTGTTGTGTTTCGCGACCTCCTCCAGTGTGTATTCCTTCTCGGGAATCTTGAATTGTGAGATATCTTGCGTCTCCTTTTCTTGGGCCTTGGCACCATCCGCAACAGGGGCAGTAGATTGCTGCGACGCTGTAGCGCTGCCGACAGATGGAGAGGCGGTGCCCTGGGCGCCGGTGCCCCACTCCACGGAGATCTTTCCTGGTTGGTTGGGATCGATGTGCAGTGAGATTTGACCCAGACGTTGGGCGGCACCAGTAACACCACCTCGGGTGAGTTCTTGGAACAGATATTGAGATGCGGATGCACCTGCGACTCGGCCGTAGACGACGCAGCCAAGGAGTGAGGAGCCGCCCAGTCTGTTGGCGCCATGCACGCCACCGGCTAATTCACCGCAGGCGAAGAGGGCCTCGAAGGGCTCCTTGTTGCCATTAAGCACTTGCGCCTTGTCGTTGATTTCGATGCCACCCATGGTGAAGTGCAGCACAGGCTCCATCACTGCGACGTGGAAGTCATCGTCCACGTTGACTGGCATGTTGTGGTAGTACTTCTTGCCCCACGGATCCTTGATCTTACCCGCTGCTGTGTCGTTGTACACTTGGAAGTTCTTCTGCAGTTGCTCTTTGCTGATGCCAATTTCCTTTGCAAGCTGCTCGCCGGTCATCTTCTTCATGAGACCTCTGCCGGAGTAGTGCCTTGTGTGGAAGTCCAGCGTGTTTGATGCCTTGGAGTTGAGGACCAGCCTGATGGGCCATTTGCCCTTCTCCTTCTCTTCCCACATCTTCCCGGAGACGTAATCTCGGTGTCCCAGATCATCGCAGAATCGCTTGCCTTCGCTATTGAGAAGGATACCACCTTCACCTCGGAGGGCTTCGGCGGCCAAGAACTTCCATTTCGAGCCGGGGTCCTTGGGGTCGACGAGACCAGTCGGGTGAACCTGGACCTTGTCCATGTCGATATCATTGGCGCCGATGGCGATGCACATCTTGTGGCCATCGCCAGTCGCGTGAGTACCGTTGGTGGAGGAGAGGTTAAATGTGTCGGGTCGCCACTTCTTGAGCAGTGAGTCCTCGCCGAAATCAGCAGCATAACCGCCTGTGGCGAGAACAACCACACCGTCCACGCTGTGTCTCTCGCCGCCGAATTCGTAGGTGACACCGGTGACCTTGTTGCCATCCTTGTTGAGCGAGACGACCTTGGCCTTCTTGATGACCTGTACTCTTTCCGGATCTTGCTCGACAAGCTCTTCCATTCTCTGCATGAGCGCATAGGTGATGGCCATACCAGGGAATTTGGCATCGTGTCCTCTGTGTGTTCGGGGGAAGGAGTGACCACCTAATCGAGAGACGAGGGTCAAATCTAGGTTGAAGATGTCTTGCAGCCATTCGACGGCCGAGGCGGATTGGTAAGTGAGGACTCTGATGAGATCCGGTCGGGCCTTGTCTCGGGCAGACTTGAGGGTGTCTTCGTAAAACTGCTTCACGCTATCGCCGATCTTGAGGTCAACTTGAGCTCTTGTGAGAGCGCCGTTGATGCCCGAGGTCGCTTTGGTCGAGTTGCCACCAAAGAAGTCTGTGGCTGGTCAGTTTCGGATCGCATGGAGAAGAGTGAGAGGTGTGCTTACTGTTCTTATCCAACACCAACACGCTGCCACCATTCAAGTAGACTGTGTGAGCTGCGCTCAGGCCAGAAACTGGAGCACATGTTAGCGAGCATTTCCTTGCTGCCCGTAATGAAGATGACACTTACGGCCACCACCGACGACAATGACACGCGGGCCAGGCATGGTGAATGGTCCTTGCGAGAGAGAATATGCTGGTTCTTGGCGATCTTCGAGAAGAGATGGTGGAAAGCGAAGAGAAAATTGTTTAAGTATGTAAAGCAGTCGCTGGGATAGGTTCACCGGCTGATGTGGATTCAATAATAGATGGAAGCCGTGCTGGTACAACAGATCACCTGGCTGGTCTGAATATTGCCGAGGCACCGGGACAAGAGGATGGCTCTAGTGCGCCTCCAAAGTCGACCCCGGATCAACGCCACCAATGAGGAATTGATTATTTGAATGTTCAATCAGGATCACATTTCGAGCTCTGAGTAACAACGTGTTCAATTATATACTTTTTGCATCAGCTGTGTAGAATGCCTTTGACGGCAATATGACCGCCGTCGGCTTTTCCATTGCAGTCCGGCGAATATTACTACTTTCGACCATTCCAGCGACCCCAAAGCTTTGTCGCCCATGAATGTGGGGGAAGATTTGTTTCTCCTTCGCTTTCTTTGGTCGGCACGAACAGCGAGTCTGTAAGGCTGTTTGAGAGCCTCGTGAATTCCATCGGCGAGAAGAGAGCACATGTCAGCGTTCTCCTTTGCATGTGAAAGTCGATCAGAGTCACGCGCTCTCCCAAGCAGTCCGAAGTCGTGTGAGTCCTGCGATGATGATGGTGATGATGGTGATGATGATGATGACATCGATAAGCACTATTCTCCAAGTGATAGAGTGCCAATGCTCGAGTCTAGCGCCGTGCCGAGTTTCGTCATCCATAGATCAAGCTCTCAAACCCCCTTTCGATCGCGACATGGCGTCTCCTTGCCCATTGTTCATGTACTCCGATCCAAGAAACCCCCATATCTCAAGCACATACTTCGTGAAGACCATAGCTCGTTCATTGAGCCCTGGCAAAACAGCCCATTCCACTCGGCTGTAGCACCGTTCCGGCAGACTGCGTCAGCGGAGAATCTGCTGGTCCAAGCATCTGGTTTGTGAAATTGAAAAGGGCGATGCGGTTGAGTTTGAGGGAAGCAGGCACATGATCATGACACCGTCTCATTGCCTGCCGCATCATGGCCGGCAACGCGATCCAGCCCAAGATCTGAGGTTGGCTCGAATCATCGACTTGCCGTCTCAATCCAAATGACTCTTCATGCTGCCAGACGTCTGTCGACTCAGGCTTGACCAGCTGAACGAATTCCGACTCGACCCGGTTGACAGCAGCGACCTGTTTGTAGTCGAGGACTTTATGCTGCATGCTGATGATGCGGCCAGAGTGTGGTCGTTCAATCTGGCTGGCTCGTCTGTTGATTCTTTGTAGAATTTGGTAAGTCGAAGCGTCTGGTACCTCATTTTGGCCCTCGGGTATGTTCCGGATGTCCAAGTCTCACGAAAATCTAAATGGCGAAGGAAAGTACTGGCAGTTTGCTTTCGGTCTAAGCCACTGTCGGACTCCGTTGATAATGGCAATTGCTCACCTCGCTGAAAATGTGAAAGAGTGACCAGGAGAGAGAAAGATGCCGTTCTTCTCCTTGATGGAGGAGGCATCCTCATATTATGTTGCAAAAGGTACTCAGATTCCGTCAGCCAGGACCTTTGCCATGACGCATGCATTCTGATTCGTGGGTGTGGTCATGCGCTAAGGAATCTTTCGGGTTGGCTTAGGCTTTTGTCTCTCTTTGAGGCAGCCTGGGCTGAAGACTCTCCAATCGCCAGCCCAAACCGTTGAAAGTCTTACCTAACCATCCTCCGGGTCACAGTCATTCTCGATCTCGAGTCCACACAGAAACAGGATGCGTCCTCAAATCCGGGACACCAAGCTGACACATCACGTGATTTCAGCACTGCCAGCAAACGACACAATGCCCATGGAAAAGCGACAAGCTGCGCCATCGACTTAGCCCTTGCTCTCCATTGGTGCTCCTGATCAATTCCAATCGGCTCTCGCAGCCTGCGTTCGCTAGCCAATCCAATGCCTTTTGAAGATATTGAATCCTCTCGCGAAACGGGAGGCCTGAAGTCCTACCTTGGTCCACCAGCCAGGTGCCATCCATCCATCTTCCAATCAAGTCCTTTCATTATCCCTGTCAGCACCTGATATTCGATTAACGCAGACACGCGTTTATTCGAATGTTGCGACAAATCTTTCACCATATTCCTGAAGTGGTCTGATCTCTTCACCGGACCGGCCCTTTCGATCTCTCCACCCCTTTATACCGGTCAAGGGTTTTATCTCTTAACATCTATCATTCCCTCCCTTAGTCAGCACTCACCCACTTAAAGCTTGAGGCCTTTGATTTCAATTTCATGCGCTGGAAGGGTTGACCGTATTCCGTCCTCGAAACAACCCTCCCCCGAAAAAAGTTGGACATGTTGGCTTTTCTCGCCTAACCTACAAAAAGCTCAGACCGCTGCCTCAAATACTTCCCATGCCAACATCAGACTAGCTCGTCAGCAAAGCAGCAAGACACACCACAGGGCCAAGGAAAATGGTCAGCATAGTGTTTTACTCCCTACTAACCACAGGTATCTACGTCCTCTACCTCTTCTATACATATGTCAGCAATGCTCTCACGGCGCGCCAGGTAGGGTTCCCAACTATCCACCTGCCATTGATGGTGCAGAACCACCCAGTATGGATGATCTTTGGCCCCATGACTCGACCTTGGCTCCAACGACAGCTCCCAACATGGATGTTCAACCGCATTGCGCTTTCAGTCTATGGCTTGGAGTTCTATCAGAAACAACAACCCTTCGAGGACTATGTCGTACCGCAAATACGGTCGAATCCCAAACTGCTGGGCAATGGCAAAACATATCTTCTTGTCACCAGCGGGAGGCTTGAATTTTGGACCTGGGACTTGGAGATTGCTAATGAGATCACTGCCCGTCCGAAAGACTTCAGACAGTTCGATATCGCGAACTTGGTGCTGAATATTTTCGGAGAGAATGTGCTGACGACGAACGGGAGCGAATGGTCGCGCCACCGAAGAATAGTCGCGGGTGCTGTGACCGAGAGAGTCAGCAGTATAGTCTGGAACGAAAGTGTTAGGCAGACGAGAGCCCTGCTATCGTTCGTGGCCAAGAAGGAGAAGGAAGCTGATGGCTTAGAATCGGGATCGGCCTATCAGATGTTCGATTTGGTTAAGCGCATAGCAATTCACGTCCTGTACGCCGCTGGCATGGGTAACAAGCAAGACTTTGACAGTAATGATGCTGAAAACAGCGGTGAGAAGCTCAAGCCTGGCATGAAACTGACCTATATTGACGCCGTGAAAATAATCAACGAGAACACGGCTGGTCCCACCATTCTCCCGACGCCCATCCTCTTGAACTGGCCTACATGGCTTCCTGGATCGAAATGGTTGAGAGAAGTAGGGCATGCCAAGGTCGACTTTCCACAACACACACGAGATGCTCTAGCAAAAGAGAAGCAGCTTGAAGCTGCCACTGGCCACGCCAGAAATAACGTAATGAGCGCTCTCATTTCCGCATCGGAGCGAAACGAAGGTGACTCGGAGGATGGCAAGAAGAAGAAAGGCCCAGCGCTATCGGAGCAGGAACTAGTTGGCAACCTCTACATCTTCACAGCAGCGGGCTTCGACACAACAGCAAACACTCTGGCATATGCCCTCGTTCTACTCGCTCGGTATCCGAAGTGGCAGGACTGGCTGATTGAAGAGCTTGAGTCTATCCTCCCGGCCGACAAAGACGCAGACTTGGACTACACCACCATCTTCCCCAAGGCCCACCGGACTTTATCAATAATGCTCGAAACCCTTCGACTGTATCCACCCATCATCCACATCTCCAAGATGACCCAAGAAGCCCAGTCCATCACGACCTCAGGCTGCGGCACATTTACCATTCCTCCTAAAACGACAATCTACGTCAACAGCATATTGCTGCACACAGACCCAGCCGTCTGGCGAAATCTGAACATGACCCCTCTCGAACGCGCAGCCGTATCGGACAACGAAGACGGGGTGCAAGGCGATGAACATGACTTTCGCCCATCACGCTGGATCAACCCGCCAGACTCATCATCTCCCATCTTCCAGCCACCAAAGGGGGCATACCTCCCCTGGTCCGCCGGGCCACGAGTTTGTCCTGGTCAAAGGATGGCCCAGGTCGAGGTCGTCGGTATTCTGGCGGCGCTATTCAGCAGACATAAAATGAAGGTAGTGAGGATGGATATGCCAGTGAAGGGGGCGCCTGATGTGAGAGTACCGGAGAGCGATGAGGCTCTCAAGAAAAGGTTGGACGCGTTGATGGAGAATAGTACGCCAAAGCTGGCACTTGAAATGGACGTTTATAATGTGAAGGAGGGTGAGACCCGGGGCTTGGGGGTGAAGTGGGTGAGGAGGACGTGAGCCACAGTGCTGAGCACATACCCCTGACCCTCACTTGCCCACAAGCAGAGAATGCGTTTGAATGATTATACATTGTCCATCATGGAGAGCCAACCTAGACAAAGCGGAAAGGACTTTGGAACAGTTTTGTGTAGGAAGCCCCCGATCACTTGTGTGAGCGTGCTTCTAAAGTCTGTTGTCGGCTACACCTATTTCAAGCGACTGTTGCTAACACCAACACAGCCAGCTAATGATTCTCTTGGTAGCAAAAGACGACAAAAGCTGCCTCACCCTTCCCACACCCTCACCGAGTGAGTCTGTCTCGCACGCGTCGCACGATATCTGGCTCTATCCATTTCTATGCGGCACGATCTCCACTGCCCTCGTTACGCCCACAGCCTAAATCGTGTGTTGTGCTGACCAGTCATGCCACCGATGCGAATGTGCTCGGACAGGACGACTAGGGTGACAGCGCCCTATTCCCAGGATGAACCCTCCTCCTCGACTGCGCTCTACTCTCTGTGTGCTGTAAGTCGCCGGTGCGCGTGAGATCATGCTGTGATGAAGAGACCCATGGCAAACGTCTCGCAACAGTGGAGTTGCTAGTGGCATTGGAACGACCAAGAGGCGTGGATTTGTTGGAGCCACCGCTTGTACTGAGATGGCGATGATCGAGAGTCTGCCTTGCATCAGTTCCCTATTTGGTCCTGATAGGCAACAACTGAGCCACCCATCCGGTCGGAATCCACTCTCGGTCGTTACACAATTCCTTCACACGTGCACTACCATTTCCATGGTCCGTATGAGGGCACTCTATCGAACCTCCCACTTGATCGTTGATGCGTGACCTCGAAATGAAGCTGTTAATATGGTGGTGATGTTGGGAATAGCTGAATTGATATGAGCTGAAACTGTCATCTAGGTTTTGCCTAGCAGTTGACTGAGATCACGTATGGTGTCTGCTTCGTCTTCAAAACCCTCATGTCGGAAACCCCGTTGTAGCCGATAAAATGTCCTGTTTCTCAATGATAGTTCGTCAGTTGGAGCCTTACGCTCTTCGACCGCGGAAATGACCCTCTCACTGCGTTGTAACGCTCATGTACTTCAAACAGCCGAAGACTGTCTCATCATGTCCTCGCGAATGGACAACCCACAAATCATATGGCCGTACGCTTTTCTCTCTTCATCACTCGGACAACCGGAACCACAGCACTGGGGGGCTCTGGCCACTCCAAGATTAAAGAGGAGGAACAAGATCGGCTTTGCCATCCAGCTGAACACTATCGTCGGAATCGCAGGCACATTGCCACTGAACTTCCATTCGCCCGTGTCCGGCCTGGCTTTGATGAAATGGTCTGAATTTGTGTAGGAGTTGAGGCAACTTCCTGGCTCCTGACTTGTCCTAAGAGGACTCCGCATTCCGATTTGTTGAACTTCTCATCCTCCGCACCATAGTACACTGGAAGATCATATGTTTCCTGGTACATAGAGGGCTGCATCACCGCGCTTCGGTGTAGCTGGTCGTGGCACACTGCAGGAAAGAAGTGGTCTGCTAGTTTGGCTTCAGTTGGTACGAAATGTGTAAAGTTCAACCTAGCATTCAGTATCTCCTGGCGTACCTTCTGAATAGAAGCGTGATGACTTTGAGCATACAGTGCCCCAAGGAAGTGGGATACGATGAAGGTCGACATAAATATCATGACAAAACGTTGACACCATCGGACCCAATCGTGCACAAGGATCAACAGTAACAGAGCATAGAGTTCTCCTTTGCGGCCCTTTTCTACCAATCCTTTCGCCGGAAGCTCCTTGGAAAGTGTGTTGATGCTCTGCGGCCTGATCTGATGATTTTGTACTGTTGTTATTTGCGGGATTGAGACACTACACTGCATTGTCAGATACCGAACTTCTCGACCGAGAGATTGAAGCTGCCACCTGGTGCCGGCGCAATGCAATGCTCATAATGGATGCAAAGCTCTTGTGGGCTGCCGGTGGTCGTTGACCAATGCGAGACAGGCGCACATTGATTTTGAATATCTAGGAAGAAATCCTATAAACCTACAAACACTACTGCGCCTGCAACCGATCATAGATCTCCTTGACATAGAAACCTGTCCTATTATTTCTGACGACACCATCCTCCAACCTGTTCATAAGGTAACAAATAGTCATCTTGCGATCGGCGTCCATAATCACCGTGGAAACGCCCCAGCCATCCCAGTAGCACACATTCCCGTTGGGAAGCCAGTCAGCGTACTCCTTGAGGGGCAAACCGAAGCCTATACCGAACTTATGGCGGTGACCCAGCACCAGATCGTTACCCTCCGTCTGAGCCTCAAAAATGCGGTCAACCGTCTTCTGTGACATGAATTTCTGCCCGTCAACTTTACCGCCAAGGGACACGATAGACAGAATCTTCGCGATCGCAGGTGCTGTTCCAAAACCGATGGCAGCGCCTAGCATGGCTTTTCTGAATGGTGCACCATTGACATACTCGGCTTTTAATGGCAGAGATCTGATTGTCCTGCAGACGATGCTTTTCTCATCCTCGTCGGCTGTCATTAGCAGCGATTTCATTGGAATGACGGTCGCCGAGCAAGACCAGTCCTTTTCGTCGACCCGAGTCCATAGTTAGCACCAAGTGGCTTCGCAAGTTCTGTTTCGATAAATTCCTTGATTGACTTTCCGGAGACGGCCGGACAAGCTCTCCTACAAGGAAACCCTGAGTGAGGACATGGGACCCAGAACGGGTGCGGTGCTGCCAGGCGTCCGCCAAGGAGCTTGTTCCTCCAGAAGCTTTATCGAAGTCTCGATGTCGTAGACCTCCTCCGTCGTCATAGCTTTGTCCCAGCCTGACAACCCAGCCCTGTGACTGAGAAAGTGGCGCACCGAAACGCCCTCCTTGTCGTTGGCCGCAAACTCCGGCCAATATTTGTACACCGGAGCATCGAGGTCGAGAAGGCCACGATCTTAGCCAGAATGAGCACGGTCAGATTTGTGATGCACTTGGTCACGGAAAAGACCGCTACTTTGTTGTCTCTGGGCCATGGCTTCGTCCGCGTCTCATCCGTAAAACCAGCCTGCAAGTTCACGATGAGCTTGCCGCCAATGTCGACATAAAGAGCTGCCCCAACTTCCTTTCCAGAAGCGACAAAGTCTTGAATTATCTTTAGATACTCGAACTCGGGAGTGCAAAACCCGGTGGCGACCGACACTGTCGCAGGTGTCCTCTCGGCCGGTCGATCTGTCTGCCTCTTCCTTCTTTTCCTCTACCTGCGCATGTATATATACAAGTGGTCTTGGTCGCGTGCAAGCACCAGCCAGGCTGCGGATGGCGAGGGTGGGTTATGGAGTCGCTCCGAGACCATATCCGGAAGGGTCCACGGGCCGGCTAAATTTCTCCGTGTTGCCTCGTTGCCTCACAGAAGATGAGGTGAGTGACCATACTCTTGAGCACCAAATCAACCACAGGATATGAGCACTTCAGCACATACATCTAGACGTCGGTCGGCACACATATTGTAGAACTTCTGGTGTCTTGCAGACGAGTGATCATTGAAAACCGAACGCCGTGCACTCCCACCTACAGCCTTCCCGGGCCGCCTGAAATTGTCGTGAATCATGAGGTCGGAGAGTAGATCGGACTCTAGCAGCACTCCAGTTTTTTTATCAAGTAAGAGCAACAGTTTTACGAGCATAGAGCTCCTGTCGAGGCTTCTCAATTTGACCCTATGTGCAAGTTGGAAAAGAGCCACATTATCCAGCCGGGTACTGCTAGGTTCAGTCGTTTACCAATCCTCTCACCCAAGGTATGTGTATCGGTCAAGTATGTCTGAAGCGCAATAAGTGATCTTGCTGCTGATATTGAGAGGTCCACAGGTCTGCACATATCCTGTCAAGCCGCTGAGCGGCATGGCAACATCCTCACTTCTGGCGACAGCCTCCGAGTTCCAACACGGTCGCTGCTTCATGCTTTGGGGTGTGAAGAAGCAACCACCATGCACGTCTGCCATGTCTCTTCGATGTGCTTGTATCCCACAGCGTTGATCCCTCCACGAGTCTCCCGATACAATTGAAGTCACTTATGGACTCGAGCGGGGTTCAGAAAGCCCCCTTTCAGCTTGACCTAATCATCAGCGATATACGTGCATTATACCTCTCGTTTCCTCTGAGCTTCCGCTCTTGACCGCCTCGATTACTTCGGACTTTTTGCGACATCAGTCTTCAGATGCTGAATCACAGTCCTGCTGGTCTCCCTTTCCGCCTCCAGGGTTACAATCCTTTGCTGCAGTTCAACGATCTTCCTTTCTTTCATTTGCACTGCTGCCCTGGCTATGTCTCTACCTTTCTCGATGCCACGAGTGCGCAATTCGTGCTTATTGAGCAATGTCACGAGGGAGTGTTCTGTATCTGGGGTCAGCGAGGAGCGGATTGGAGAGAGTATCGAGAGTGCTTCGAGAGCGAGCGTTGAAGGCTCTTCAGAGGAAGCCGAGGGCTGACTCGCCAAGTGTTTCTGGTTATTTAATGGTGGGAGCAACTGTCGATGTAGCCGTGCTGGGGTTGTACCTGGGGAGAGCAGGCCAGATGAATTTGGCTTGGTCCGGGTGGAAGGTGTGAAGACATCATCGCTAGACCAGGGCAATGTGCTGTAGTTGCTGATGTTAGATGCAGCTGTTCCAGTCCTATCAGGCTTGTCGGCATCCGAGCGCCTCGTCGGTGAGGCAAACTCGGATGTCTTCGCTGCCTTTCTTGGACGGTCATCCTGATCTGGAGACACCTTTCCTGTTTCCAAGCTGTCTGCAAATTGAGCCAAATATTCGTCCCCGCTCGAAGACCAGTCGAAAATGTCATCATTCCTGCCGGCCTCCAGCTCGGGCGATTGCGCCTTCACCGTATCCGTGGCATCTTTCATCGGGCTTCTCGACTTGCTCATCGGGGTGATTGGCTCGGTGATCTTGCTCTGTCGCTTGGGCGTCTTCGGGGGTTCCAGCTTGCCTCTCAATCTTCCTCCTTCCCCGATCTTCGCTCCAGCACTGGCCCCCGGCTCAGTCCTACTGTTGTTCAGAATGGCAGCTTCTTCCCGCACCTTCGCATCTTCCAGCCACAAGAAAAATCTGCATCTCTTCGGCTGCGGCTTCTGGCAAATGTAGAACCATCGTCCATGGTTCTGGCCTCTATTCTTGACTTGAAACGTTTCGGCGGGCAATCTCGTTTCGCAGTCGCAATGCCATACTCCATCGACGAAGAGGCCACGCTTGTTCGTGCGACCATTGCGGGTGATCGACTGGTTGTTGCTCATCTTGATCTTCGAATGGGACCTAGGCTTTGACTGGCAGTGGACGAGGGCGATTACACTCTGATTTGCCGCATGATGCGTTTATAGCGAAATGCGACATGTCATTCACATATCTTGACGTCGCAGTATTGCGCGAAGGTGAAGTGGGCAGCGACAAGGTTTGACCCTGCCTTCTTCTGAAGATCATTATGTTTACAGGTGACGCAAGTGGATTCCAGGCAGCGCAGGAACGGACTCCACCCTCGGAACAGACCCCTGCGACCAAGTGTATGAGCGCCTTCGACAACATGCACGTCAAGTCACCGCTCAACAGACCCAAAAGCGGGTCACATGCAACAAAATTAATTTCCATCATTCATTCCTCGAATCTGTGTTCCACGGTATCATTGCCTATCCGCTCGAACATCGCGACAAACTACAGCCTGGAGATCGACGCATACAGACTTCATCGCGGCACCCTGCTAACTACAAAGCCGACGGAGACCCGCAAGGACACACTCGTGGTTGATACTGGAGCCACCACATGATATTTCACGCTCGGTAACACTACAACCGCAACCATGGCGCCCACAGGCGGTGGCAATATTAGGGTCGTGGTCCGGGTGCGGCCCTTCAACAATCGCGAGAAAGACCGCAATGCGCAATGTATCGTCCAAATGTCTGGGGCGCAGACCATCCTCACACCCCCTTCCGATGCCTCCCACAAGAACAAGGCTGTGGCCGATGGCATCAAGACCTTCAAGTACGACAAATCCTACTGGTCCTTCAACCGCGGTGATAGCCACTATGCCGGGCAAGAGAATCTGTTTGGGGACTTGGGTGTGCCGCTGTTGGACAATGCATTCCAGGGTTACAACAACTGCATCTTTGCCTATGGACAGACCGGATCCGGGAAGTCATACTCGATGATGGGATATGGTGAGGAGATTGGTATCATTCCGCGGATTTGCAAGGTCATGTTTGAGAAGATTGAGAGCCTACAGGGTGGTGATCCCAATGTCAAGTGCACAGTTGAGGTCAGCTACCTGGAAATCTACAATGAAAGGGTGAGGGATCTGCTGAACCCGGCGAGCAAAGGAAACTTGAGGGTCAGAGAGCATCCGAGCACAGGCCCCTACGTTGAAGATCTAGCCAAGCTGGCGGTGCAAAGCTTTGCCGAGATTGAGAACCTGATGGACGAAGGAAACAAGGCCAGAACGGTCGCTGCCACGAACATGAATGAGACCTCTTCGCGTTCACATGCTGTCTTCACCCTTACTCTAACTCAGAAACGCCATGATGTGGAGACGAACATGGACAGCGAGAAGGTCGCAAAGATTTCTCTGGTCGACTTGGCTGGCTCTGAACGAGCTACTTCTACTGGCGCGACTGGAGCTCGACTGAAAGAAGGTGCTGAAATCAACAGATCACTTTCGACGCTCGGTCGTGTCATTGCCACTTTGGCCGATCTGTCCTCTGGCAAGAAGAATCTCAAAGTGCCATATCGAGATTCGGTATTGACATGGCTTCTCAAGGACTCGCTAGGGGGCAACTCCATGACAGCTATGATTGCGGCCATCTCCCCAGCCGACATCAACTTTGAGGAGACACTGAGTACGCTGAGATATGCCGACTCTGCGAAGCGCATCAAGAACCATGCTGTTGTCAATGAGGATCCAAATGCTCGTATGATCAGAGAACTCAAAGAAGAGCTGGCACAACTTCGTGCGAAGCTTGGTGCTGGCGGAGGTGTGGGCGTGGGCGGTGCTCCAGCTGAAAGCTACCCCGAGGGGACCCCCTTAGACCAACAGATGGTGAGCATCATACAAGCCGATGGTTCGATAAAGAGAGTTTCCAAGGCAGAGATCATGGACCAGCTCTCTCAGAGTGAAAAGCTGTACAAAGACCTCAATCAGACGTGGGAGGAAAAACTGCTACGGACCGAAGAGATTCACAAAGAAAGAGAAGCTGCATTGGAAGAGCTTGGAATCAGCATTGAGAAGGGCAACGTCGGAATGTCCACACCGAAAAAGATGCCGCATTTGGTCAATCTTAGTGACGATCCACTGCTTGCTGAGTGTTTGGTGTACAATCTGAAGCCCGGTATTACTACCGTCGGCAATGTTGCGAGCTCGAGCAATTCTGAAATTAGATTGAACGGAAGCAAAATTCTTGAGCATCACTGCAAACTGGAGAATGTCGACAACGTCGTTAGCATCATCCCAAATGAAGGCGCAGCAGTAATGGTCAACGGTATCAGAGTCGACAAGCCTAAGCGGTTGAGGTCCGGCAATCGAATCATCCTCGGAGACTTCCACATCTTCAGATTTAACAATCCTCTTGAGGCCAAGGCCGAACGAGCCGAACAAAGCCAAAGCTTGCTACGGCATTCTGTAGCTGCGAGTCAGCTGGGGAGTCCGTTGCCGTTCCGACCTGGTCATGAGCGGAGTACTTCCTCAGCCACATCGGTATGGGACGATTCCAGTAGAGCTGAATCACCTATGCCAGCAGACGCCGATTGGGCTTTTGCTAGAAGAGAAGCGGCGAATGCGCTACTCGGCGTTGATCCGAAGATTAATCAGCTGACAGATGAGCAGCTGGATAACTTGTATGAGAACATTCTGAAAGCACGAGAAGAGAGACGAGGGCGGCCCGAGAGCAGGATTTTCGAACACGATGATTCAAGTGACGATATGAGCTCTTTCCTGGTCAGGGACAAGTACATGTCGGAGGGCACCATGGACGAAGATTACTCATTGGACACAACCCTAACGATGCCCCATCAACTACCGCAGACGCCTTCGAAATCGAGCTCCGACCGTGGAGAGCAAGACCAGAAGCAAGAGCAGGTCCGGTCTGCGGAGCCGTCGCAACCACAATCGCCCATAGTGGACGAACAGGAGCAGCAGAAGCAAACGGAGATGATGAGACAAGAGCTTGAAAGGACGAAGCGTGAATTCCAAGAAGAGCTTCGACGGCAGAAGGAGGAGTATGAAGCTCAGATTCAAGCTGCTGCTGCGCAACCAAGGGGACCAATCACCTACTCTGAGCTTTCTCCACAGGAAAAGGCGATCGCTCGAATTGTCGTTGAAGCATGGAGACAGCGGAATTACATCAGAATTGCAGAAGCCATCTTGCAGAACTCGGGTCTGCTCAAGGAAGCTCAGGTGATAGCCAGATTGCTTGACCAAGAAAGCTCCTTCCAATTTGCTATTCTTGATGTTGGCCAAGAGAAGGTCTCTTCTTATGATCTTATTCTCAGCGATGTCTCCGACGACGACGAGCACAAGCTTTCTGAAGCACGAAAGCCCTGCCTGGCTGTCCGAGTGATCGATCTCAAGAATCATGTTGTTCGGCTATGGTCGCTGGACAAACTCAACGCACGTGTGCTCAAGATGAGGCAAATGTTGCAGTACAAAGACCAGCCAGAGTACTTGCAGCACTTCCGACTCAGCAACCCTTTCACTGATACGGATGGGCCGATGTACTCAATGCTCGGCGATTGCAGCATTCCTCTGACGGCTGCTTTCGAAACACGAGTCCAGGACTTTGCCCTCGACGTGATCTCCCCATTTTCTCGACAAGTCCTTGGCCGTCTTCGAATGTCGCTTGAGCCATCGGTCATGGAGGCTCCTCTGGGTATGGTCAAATTCAACATTGTCATGCGCGACCTAGCAGGCTTTGCAGAGTACGAAGGTACAGAACTTCATGCACAAATGTTCGTCACCGGCTCCCAAGAAGAGAGCGTTGCCACGACGTCACCCATTTCAGGGTTTGGAGATGGGCCAATCCGCTTTGAGAGTATCCATGGGCTTAGTGTATCCCAGACGAGTGAGAAGTTCAGCGTACTCAAAATCGCAATCTATGCCAAAGTCAGCTCCATGCATCTCGACAAACTCATAAGCTGGGATGAGTTAAGGGAAATGGCTGAGCGTCCGCCCGCCCAGAATTTATCAGCACGACTGCCAGAATCTGAATTTAGTGTCGAAGAGCGACATGATGTGTTCGCAAAGGTGCAGATACTCGAACTTGCTGAAAATGGACAGTACATGCCGGTTGAAGCGGTTCAGACGTCTGATTCAGAACCAGGGATCCACCAACTGCACCAAGGTCTGCAACGAAGGATATCCGTCTCACTCACATACAGCTTGTCAGGATCGTTACCGTGGGATGACATCAAGAACCTCAGAGTTGGGGACGTGCATCTGATAGACTCAGCAGGAAGAGTGACGGATGCTAGCACCAATACACCTGAAATTCTCCTCAAGCAAATACAGGAGCCGATGATTCGAGATAACGCGGATGGCACATCAAACGTTACTTTCATCGGACAGTGGGATAGTTCTCTGCACAAATCGCTCAATCTCGATCGAGCCACCAGTGAGCCCAACAAAGTCCGCATCAACATCAAATGGGACATTGTCTCTTCACGGCTAGAAGAACCCATGACATTTAGTATTGACCAATTTCTTCAGGTCCAATCACGGTCATACCTCCGACCTCAAAGCATTCTCAAATCATTCTGGAGCCAGCAGAAAGTCACCCACTCCGCAGACGGGGTCTTCTCTATCGTTGTACGACCACTCAGCGCGAAGAGAGCCGCCGATCTTTGGCGCCTCGATACATCCAAGGACTACATCAACGGCGAAGAACTGCTCGGTTCGTGGACGCCAAGGGGTATTTCGCTGGTCAAAGACTATATCATGGCCAGGCGAAAACGAAGACAGCTCGAAGAAATCGAAGCAGCCAAGGCAGCGCACGGCCTTCGAAGGCTGAACGTGTCCACGCCTCGCAAATCTCGTGAATTATCTCCCTCTGCTGCAGACAACGCAGCCATCGCAAGACGAGAAGCCATACTTCGCAAATTCGTCGGCCTCTGGCAAAAAAGAAACAGCGACATGAGTAACCCAATCTTCGACGACAGTGAAGCCAACAAGCCAGCGGCAACCGCGTCCTTCCGCATGGCACAAGCAGGCAAGAAGCAGCGATATGCAGCAACAGTCACGCATCACGCTAAAAACCCAGTGTCTCTCAAGTCTGGATTCCTCCTCATGCCCTCCGAAACCCTCCTCGATCAGTCCTCCCAGGCGACAATGCAATGGAAACGTCGTTTTGTTGACCTAAGACCGCCGTATCTACATATCCACTCCGCGCCTGATGGTGATGGGATTAATGCTATTAATCTCAGCCGTGCACGAATTGATCATGATCCTGACTTTAAGAGGTTATTAGGCGGGATATCGGCGAGTGGAGAGTTTGAAGATAGTGATGCGTCTGGCAGCGTAACAACGCCGAGAGGCGGAAGAGGGCATAAGAGGGGAAGAAGCACGGATTTGAATCATGGGCTGGGACATGTATTCGCCATCTATGGGGAGCAGAATACCTTCTTGTTTGCTGCAAGGTCAGAGAGGGTGAAGGGAGAATGGATTTTGAAGATTGATCAGGGGTGTTTTCAGGAGGAAGATGCTGAGATTGCGGCGAACGGCGGAGCATGACCTTACAGCACACAGGTGCATTGGCCAGGTGAAAAGCGCATGAGGAGAGATATGGAGTGTGTCATCCTTTTCTTTGTCAGACTGGGCAAGCGTTTGCATTTTGATACCCCCTTAGACCGGATAAACTGGATGCCGATGGATTTACAACTACACAATTTCAACATTAGATAGCTAATGCCATTATCCTACGATTCACTCGGGTTTATTGAGCTGGCTAAGTTGCTCAAAGATCAGTTTGCAGCCAAAATCCAGGTGTCACAGGACCACTTCCATTCAGCCAACTCAGTTTCCACTTCTTTGCTCACTTTTGCTTAGAGACGGTGAGGGTTCCGATTGCTGTTGAGCCATCGTCATTTACGTGCCATGGTGAGCGTCTGAAGATTCAGGCAATAAACTGGCACGTACTGCATTCGCATTGCATAATTGATGATGGCATGAATTGCCAAGTGAAATGCATATCTTCTTGTCATTGTGCCGTGCGAGCCTTCGCAGGCTCGAGCTCGTTTTACTTGGGTTATTCGAATCCTGCCGCACTTCCAGCCATGTACAACGAAATCCTACTCATTAATCATCCTATTTGTCGGCTAGAGGTATGGTCGGCACGTCCTTGTTCTTCATCTTTTGATCATACGTCATCACCTGGTGGGCCGTCACTTCGTTGTATCATGTCATGGTGGTAGCAAAAGTTTCTTGTACACACACTCTCTCTGGGATATGACGATGGAGTTGCGATATCTAATCCTCATCACTATCGTCAGCGTCATCGACGCCTCTTAGCCATTTTGCTCTTGCATCAACAGCCTCCTTCCTCACATCCCGTTTCGGATCATCGAGACAGTTCGCTAGGCCATTTAGAACTTCTCGCTTAAGTGACAGGAGCGGGTTCGGCGTCTTTTGGTCTTTGATGTGTTGCGGGAGGAGAGTCAGACAGTGGAGGGCCAGTTGGCGGGTTTTGGGTGACGACGCGGGTGGACTGGAAGATGGAGCGTCCATCATGTTTGTGTCTGACGAGTTTGATGATTTCGGCGTCTTGGTTGCGGACCCTAGATTTTTCGTCGCATTTGGAGATGCCTTTGGTAGGGTGGCTGCTGATAGGAGTCGTCTGGTAAGGGCTGGTAGGTGGCCACTCTCAATGAGGGCATCGGAGTTTTTGGTAATGACAACGACCAACGTTTCGAGCGTGGCAATTTTGACATTCTGATTTGCATCGGAAATCTCCAATGACTGCAGCAAAAGTGGCAGAAGCGTAGGTAGCTCCGGCATAACAACGTCACTGCTGACCGAAGCTAATATGCCGCTCAATGCGATCAGATATGTCTCTTTCTGCTCCTGTGTTGCTGAGGGATCCTTTAAATCTGCACCAAACATCGGAACCATTTTCTGAAAGACACGTTGTGGAGCCAGAAGTCGGATCTGGGCCTCATTTGTTTTGGAGAGGATCTCATCTTGTGACAAGATAGTGCTGAATCCGAGAGCAAGATATCGAGCTTTTTCGGGTGGGAGACATTCGAGGAAGCGGACCAAAGAGGTGAGAATGAAGTCTGTGAAAGGCACGAGTCGGAGAATGCATGCTTTAGAAATGGTGAAGAGGTAGCGGACCACACATTGCCAGTCGCGCTGTGTCCCCTCAGATTGGCGGTCATCAATACCGACGACGGAGTTGGCAGCGCTTTTGAAGAAGTCATCGATATCGTCGATTTCCTTCTGCGTAGATATGTGCTTGTTGATAAGAATGGCGATTTGTTTCAGACATGCTTGCTCGATTGCCGGAGAGTATTGAGCGGACGTGCCTCGATCTGCTAGGTTTCTCAGATTCTGTACGAGGGGTACGAGTGGTTGGCCCAAGATGCCAGCTTTGGACGACTTTGGCAAAGCTGCTAACACCCATGTCGATAATATGAGGGTGTTGGTAGGATGAGCGAGGTTTATGCTACTTGCATGGTCCGTAGTGCTGTTGTCCTGGAAAAGAGTATAAACATTTTTGGCCGCTCGTTCTTTGTGCTCGCTGGAGGAGCGTCGAATGATCAGGTTGACTATCCGGCCTAGGAGATTCAGAACTGTTTCATTAGCTAAAGGACCACCCAATGCAGTGGCAGCTTTCTTTGACAGGCCAACCACAACACGATCAAAATGGCTGTCCAAGTTCAACGTGGGATCTTTCGCACTTCTATCTAGCACATAGAAGATCGTGGAAAGGATAGCACAGGTATATGGATATTGCGTCTGCCAGCCTGTTTGCACTAGAACATCAAGCTTGTTCAGCAGCCGTCGAACAAGAGTCTCCAGCAAATCTTGGCCAATGCTGATCTCTGCGAGGCCCTCGAGAACAGACTGATAATCGTTCGACTCTGAAGCTCGCGACTCGTCTTCTGGTAGTCGAGCAATGAATTGCGGGAACGTGATATCTGTGATCAAGCGAGGTTTGAATTTTGAGATTTCTGCCAGCCCTTGCATGGTCCTTTGTTTGAGCTCGTCTCGTCCGTAGGACTCTCCGTCTAGCACGATCTCATTGAAGTGCTGTACAATCAAGCCGGTCTCATTTTCATCAAGCAATGAGCGCTGCTCTGCCAGGAGGAGCAGACCATTTGCAGCGGCCAACCGATACGACACCTCTTCTTTCACCGTGCTCATCAATGCTCGGCTGTAGATTGCAAGCAGCTTGTCTTTGAACTCAGCGATCAAGGTTGGCTGCGCAGATTCGTTCTTCTCGCTTGGTACGGTCCAAGAGCCATACACCTCGATAGACGCTTCGAAGATCTTGTTGACTACACTCAGCACAGCTCTCTGATTGTTGATGCCTTCCGACGACTGCTGAAGTGCGAACAAAGCAGGCCCAACCGCTTTGATTACGATCTCGAAAGACCGTTCCGTGGCCGATGCAGCTGCCTTGAGGATATCTCCTGATGCACCTGCCTGTCTCGAAGCGGGTTCCTGCAGATGATCGAGGCATTCTTTGTTGATCGGTTTGAGATACTGTATCAGGGGATTTGCTCTCCATTCTGGCGCATGCGGGCTGGTCTTCCGCGATAAACAGATCGCAATGTTCTTGATCACATGTAGAGCCTCCTCGGCCAAGAAAGGCTCTTGCGCTTGCAGCACTTCAAACTTGACGGCATCCCACAAGGGTATTGAAAACCGAGCAATGGTCTCTGGGTCGTAATTCAGAGCACAAGCTGCGAGGGCCTGCAGCACATCCTTCTTTACCACCTCCGAGGTCGAGTCCAGTCTGTCCAACAAATTCGGAAATGTCGAAGGAGCGAGCACCCCGTTCGACGCCAAACAGTCCTTCAATCTGTCCTTCAGGTCTTGTGCGGTGATACCGTAAGGATCGTTCGGGGGAGGCCGAAAGGTGATGGGAAAATATGCGTAGACAGAATCAAACATGGTATCTACATGTTTGGAGATGTCCCATTCCACCATGAACACTCTGAGCATGGAGAATATGAGCATGAGATTTCGCGGATCCTTCTCTCCCGATACCACCTGCGTGTATCCAAGTAAAGATTTGTCACCCATCTCCAGCATGGCTTGTCTGTGATTGCTGAGTAGATCGTTGAGGAGCATGTAAACCTGATACCTATCGGCTTGCTTCCTATCTGACATGTCGGAGAAATTGTCGAATATAGCTTGCGCCAGCTCTTGAGCATTCTCTTTTGTGTACCGCTCCAGGCTCTGCAGTTTGGCCAGACCCTCGATAGCACCACCATCTTGAATTCTGCTGCAAAGAAACACATTCAGAACCGGGATGTCATGTCTCGTCAGGAATTTGGAAGGAAGAGCTGTTATGATGGCAGAGAGATAGTTCGTGGCTCGCTCCCTTATCTTCGGATCAGTGTTTTGCAGATACTCTCCGGCTGCCTTGATGACATCAACCAGCTTGTATTCGCCATTTTGCAGTCGTTGGGACACTTTTGACGCGGTATGCGCAGCCTCTGCTTTGTCGCTTTCGAATGTGAGCACATAGGCTCGTGTATCATCTTCGGCCATCACACATTGCGGCCGATATCACAGACGGTTAGGACTTGAAGGGCTTTGAGAGAAAAGACTCGGAGGGAGAGCGAAAACTCAGGCCGTATGCTGCAGTTCAAGGCTTGCGAAACCTCGTGTGTATCAGTTTTTGTTACTGTGCCGCCGTGTGAACCTTCAGAATTGGGGAAATAAATCCGTACACAGTTATCCCACGCGAGCCCACAAAATTTCCCGCTCGGAATTCAGGGATAAACGTCACCGCCAGCCAATCAGAGTTGGGCTGAATCGGAGCGTACTCTAGTCCAATTGACGAGGGACCTGAAAACTACCTACCGGCCTGCTTGGTGAGCAGGCTTGTCGAGATAAGAAGAGCCAGTCGGAGTCAAGCTCACAGCTTATCGCACGAGTATCCTGCCGTATTAAGTTTCGCACCATGACTCTTGAGGGAGTTGGGTAAGTCAGAGACAAATGTATGAAGCTTTGGTAGCCAGACTATCTCTCGGGAGAACGTTGTTTTGCCGGTACAATCATGGAAGATATGCTACCTTCAAAGTTTCACCATCACAAGTGTTAGACTCTAGGCGGAATTTGCAGGTGGGAGTTCTATCAAGGCCAAATCATGGCCAGTCTAGCATTGGGCGCAGGGCAGGCCATGGCAGGTCGTCGGCAGTGCTAGAGGGTGAAGAGCGTCCTCGTCATGACCGCTGCATCCTCCGCGCATATCTTCAGGCCGGCAGAAACGTCTGCGATGCTGTAGTCGCCACTTGATTACTGTAGGGCAATATGGCCACGTTCCAGTTGGTCTATCAAGCGACGGCCATGCCCGCGCCTCCGCCCTCCAGCTCTGAGAAGCTCGGCAGAGGCAGACCCAAACTACACATAAGACGTTAGCGCTTCCCGATGCAGCGATCAAGGATGCTGGTTGCATAGTTCGGCTGAACTGACTCGTATGAAACTACACTCGCCGTTGTCTAGGGTTGTAAATCAAATTCTCACCTTCAATCAAGCGCGGCTTGGACTCGCTGACGGTCCCATTCCCATGAGCGCACGATCAGCAGATTTCAAATGGCAAGAACCCAACACATCACACACGTGAACATAGATATTCTCACGACGGCCCCGATCGGCCACCCGGCAACCCATGTTCGTAGAAATACGCGTACAGCAGGGGGGAACTGCAGAAGCGACAAGGGTGGCAAGGACTGGTAACATACCGTCACCACTAGGTCAACGACGGGGAAGGTATTAGGTGTACATACACCGGCTGGTTCAGGAGAACAGAGAGTCTGAGGCCTGCAAATGATCGCATGGATCGAATGTCTGAGACAAGCAGTGGGCGGAGTGAAAATGTGAGTGCTGTAGATTTGGCGAAGCGGAAGAGACAAGCTGTCCCAAGGTATTTTCTGGTGTCAGTTTGATACCTGAGAAATAGCTTCAATGCCTAGCAGAGGGAGCAATGGTCTGTTTTCAAACCCTCCATGATGGAGCGTGGGTTGGTTTGTAGAATGATGAAATGAAAGTCGAAATTCTTCGGGCCTGAGTGGCGCGCGCCAAGCATGAGGCGTTTCCTCACTTGATCGGCCTCTTCTCTCCAACTTCTTTTGAAACGACATATGCTGGCGAACTCTCACAAAGGCAATGCCTATACGTGCAAAGTGATTTTGTTGTTTCAGCGACGATGCTTCGGATTCCAGCGCTCAAATGTGGCATCGCAATTTCCACCTGCATCAACCACCCACGAAAGCATGGCACAGTTCCGCAAGATTCACTGCCACAATGTCGAGACCCGTCCAGCAGCAAGCGTTAGCCATACTGCCCGTGTACGAAAGTCATTGCGGTTGCAGTAATGACCAGCAATATCCACGTAGCTAGCCATCAGTCCCCTAGCCAAAGCACCTGTCTACCTGACCATTACTCATACAGGTCCCAGACGGTTGGAGTTTTGTCTGCCATGACTTCAAACACACAATGCCGCGTGACGTTGTTCAATGCCAGGCCTCCATGAGCGACCGACACATATGCCAAGCTGTACCCGCTAAGGCTTTGAAGGCGAAGCCCGCACAGGATGAATCTTTTCCATTTCGATCTGCATCTTCGAAGAAAAGGCGGCGGTCGTTGCTTGTATCAAGCCTCTCTCAGATGACATCACCCGAATTTGGAATTCCCAAGGATGAACAACTCGGTGTATCGATTCTACCAGCAGCGATTCGGAAAACCACTTACTGAGCCAGTGGATGAAAAAGAAGTCAAGGGTATTCTGGAAATCATCAGACTCAAGAACGGCTGCCTCGACCGTGAAGATGAAGCGGATCCAGAGAGAATATTCTTTGCAGAGAGTGCAAGAGAGAACCTTGCAAGGTTCACAGAAACGTATGTGGCAGAGTGGTCATATTTTCTTCTACTGATTGTGATAAAGAATATCGAGTGGCCTCTACCAAAGTCCTTTTCGATTCCTCTTCGAATTAATCCAAAATGCTGACGACGCTGCTTACGAACAAGCATTTCAGGACGAAGTGCAGCCGTGTATCACATTCCGACTTCGGCAAGAGGACCTAGTCATCGACCTCAATGAAGACGGCTTCAATCTCGCAAACGTCCTCGCCACCTGCTCCACAGGTGAGAGCTCAAAAGCCATGGATGCAACGGCTACAGGGAAAAGGGGTTTGGGTTCAAAGCAGTCTTTAGCGTCGCATCGACAGTGCATATCCAGTCCGGAATTTGGTCTTTTATGTTTCGCCATGAAAGGGATGGAGATGGCCTTGGAATGCTCACTCCCGCTTGGTGCCCACCGGACAGGATTCCTGAAGGTGTACGAACACGAATTACGCTGATGCTTGATTCTGGAGCCAAGCATGACCTCAAAAACCTCCGCAAGGCCATCGAGGATATGCCGGTGACCACCTTAAGCTTTTTAAAGAGCATCAGGATCATCAATATCATACTGGAAGGCAGCCCTGGCGAACACAAAAACATCACACACAAGAAGCTCACAACTGGAGAGCAAAGCTATTTTAAACTCGAAACCACAACGAGCGAACTGAAAACGGATATCCATAAGTTCCGTGGCTGGGAACTTTCGGTCTCAGACATGCCCGCTCGAAAGGGTCGTGAAGGCAGTAGTTCCTATGTTCAGTTGCATTTTCCAGTGCACAGTTTTGGCGACTGTGAACCTTGCATCGATCCTGACGGCCAATATGTCTTTGCACACCTTCCTGTACGGAGGTACAAGCAGCTTCCATTCGTGATACAAGCAGATTTCGTACTCACGGCGAATCGCGAGGATGTGACTGACTGCCCTTGGAATCACAAACTCATCGACGGTGTTGCAGCCCTTTTCGTGAAAGCAGTTCAATCGTTTTCAAAGGAGTATGGCAGCGTGGCCCGGTATCAATGGTTGAAATTCTTACCAGATCTACCTCGAAAACACGGATTGTGGAAAGATCTACGGATGCAGATCGATGAAAAACTCTCGAAGCGAAAGATATTTATCTCGAGTGGTGGCAATGCACGCTACGTGGACCAAGTTCGTCGTCTGCCTGATGAATTTCTGCATAAAGGAGAGCCACTTCTGCCAGCGCCAGAGGGCTTTCACTACCTCTCACGACAATATGAAAAGTCAGATGCTGCCGCGCTGGAAAGCCTTGGCGTCCAACTACTCTCCTCTCAAGAGCTGCTCGAGTTGATTGAGCAAGACTCCCTGGCCACCAAAGCAACACTCAAGAATGTTTCACTGGAGCGGTCCTGGCATGACGCATACGCAAAACTGCTCAAATCGCTGCTGGACAGAAAAGAGACAGAAGATGGAACCGAAATCCTTGAGAAACTGTGCGAGCTTCCCATTATCCCCGTACATAACCAACAAAAATTGGAATGGTGGTCATCAGCACAAAAGAGGATTTACTTTCCAATCATAGTGGATAAAATCACCGATTCAAACCATATCAAGATCATGATGCCTACAGATATTCATTTGCCTGTTCTGCACCCTGCCGCCGCCGAGAGCAGAAATCGCCGGAAGATGTATGAAGCCCTTGGCGTGGAAATGTGCTGCGGGGACAAAATATGTCGAAAGATCGAGGCCGCTCACGACAGAAGGAATCCCAACCGTATCAGTGATGGTCTTACTCATTTCGAACTGTTGTTTTGGTACTCCCACTCCTTGCCTAAGAATCCGAGACTCTGGGCTATTGACGCCTCCGGAGCAATTTCCCGATCTAACGAGCTGTACTTTTCCTCCAACGAACCACTTCACACGTCAGTACTTCTAAACCTTGAAGGCAAGAAACGTTTCCGCCGCTTCTTGCTGTCTCACAGATACCAAAACTCGCAAGTAGCGAATAGCATGCGCGGGAGACGGACATGGGAAGACTGGCTGCACAAGGTTGCTGGTATACGGTGGTATCCCCCACTAGAAGACCCTCACAATGAGGGCCAACTCCATCCTCTGGTCAGATCAATTCAATCGGAGAACCCTAAATCATTCTTGCCGATGCTGAATGAGCATTGGGATCGCGAGTATTCTGAAGCCTGTTCTAGAGAGATAAAGCGAACTCTTCGGAAGTGCCTCGTACTTTGCAGAAACGGTCGTCAAGTTCAATTGAGGAATACCTGGTTTCCAAGCGCAGCAATTATTGACGAAGCTAATGCCTTCGGCGTCGAGAACGAGCTGGCAATCCTTGAATTGCCAACACCTCAACGCCGTTGCAAATTGTCCCATTGGCGGTGCTTGAAGGAGCTTGCTGTACATGAGCAGCTAGGCCTTGATTTTTATCTGTGTATCCTTGTTACTCTTCCCGGGCCGAAACATGACAACAGACCTGATACTGCTCTAATGAGCAAGCTGTATGCACACATCGGTGCTACTGCAACATCCCGTGATCAAGATGAGCTGGAGGTATGTTAACACCCCTTTTAATGGCCATCATCTAACCGACCAACAGGAGCTGTTTGAGTCAAAAAGGGTGGTATGGGACCCTAAAATGTCTCGGTGGCAGACAAGTCGATGTTGCGTCTGGCATAGCGAGCTTCCTTTGCGTAGCAAGCTGGTCATTATCTCTGCGTATGATTCTCAAGACGTCAAACAACTTTTCGGGAGGTGGTTAGGCATGAGAGATGCTACGGCTCAGGACTTTGTGGCCGAACTCAGAGGCATGAGGAAGTTCAACAAAGGCACTGGCGGCGCTGCATCAGCCCAGCAAATTTACGCAATACTGGCCAGAATGGCAAAGAAAAAGAAGACGCAAAAGTACATCAGGTACGCCTTATCCCTCAACCGCGCTGCAAACTCTGACACATACAGGGCGGAATTCGAAGAAGAAGCTCTGATTTATCATCGCGGGAACTGGTACAAATCAGGACAATGTCTCTGGCATGAAACCGCAGAGATTGGAGGTGACATTCCTATTAAGGCCGCATACCCCAAGCTGAAACAGTTTTTCACCGAAATTCTCGAAATCAACCAAGTCACCGATGTCTTCATAATGGAAAAGCTGGCAAATGCTGCTGAAAACCCTACCGACAATATCCGAGACCTCTTTCTCTCAGCGGGAATGCTGCTGTCAGACTATGTCAGGTTCAAGAAAGTTGAGCCTTTTATCACGGAGCTGCAAACTAAGCGCTTCCTACCGTGTACTACACCGAAAGACAAGCGTCAACTCCTCTCCAAGAGCGATTCGTTTTTCATTGTTGACGATGTTCGACTTGGGAAGGCTTTTGATGGTCAGATTGTGGTTCTCGACTTTGCTTACCAAGAACTTAATAATCTGAGCAAGCTCTTTGAGTTGCTTGACTTGGAGAATCACTACTTGTCCCGGTGTGTCCATGTTGATGTGGACCGGGGAGAGACAGTCTTCAACGAAGACTTGACTCAGCAATTCCAAGAATGTGCATATGCCCTCTACTGGTATGTCTATCTCTCACTGTTGCAACTTTTGAATGCACTGACTATGTTTAGCTGCGCTGTATTCTACCGCAGCCCCCTTTACCGGAATCAATCACAAGCAATGCATAATTCGCTCAAAAGCGCCAAAGTTACACGTCTCAAAACATCACAACAACGTTTTGGATCAGAAAGGATGAAGATGACTTAATCGAAGTTCCCTCCGACAAAGCGCATCTTTTTCTCAAGAGAGACTCAGAAGGCTTCACTATTGTACTGCCAGAGGACAATGCGGAACGGAGACTGTGTCTCAGGGGGCAGCTGCCAAGGGCTCTCCGAGAGGAGATGCGCATTCATGATGATGGAGCTGAGAAGGTGTTTTATCGAATCATCAACGAGACTGACATGGGTACAGACGAGCTACTCGCCGATGAAGGCATTCCTCATACGGACTTGTGGCTGGCGAAGACGGAGCGCCTTCCATGTACACCAGAGCATTGTGAATTCTCATCTAGCGCGGATAGCGAGGAGCTAACGGCTACCACTTGGTCGTCAGGAGATAGTGACTACGATTCGCAGACCGAAGAGACTGTCACTACGTCCACTGCACAAACGGCTCCAGCTTACGGCAAAAGTCGCAAAACGCTTATCACGATTCCCGCAGACGAAAATCATGTGGACGAGGCCCCAGAATATCGGCTGGTTCTTGAACATATCCAAAGTCAAGCAGCAGGTGTAATATGGCGCGGCCAGTCTAAGGGACAAACCTTGACGTCAACGTCCTGTCAAGCCACTACCCTGAAATACATGGTGAAAAGCAGGAACAACAGTGTAATCCCTGCAGAATATCCAGAGCTGTTTGGGTCCGATGGCCCCATCAAGCGCAGGGTTGGAGCCGCAGGAGAACTGTTTGTAAGCGTACAAGGCCACAATTATTAGCCAGTGGAAAAGGTGCTGACCGCTTGTATAGGCATACGAAGTCCTTCGAGCCTTCACGCATAAGAAGATAACTCTAGATGATTGGCAGAGTACGATACGACACTACGTACAAGCAATCCATGATTACAAGGACATTGAGCATCTGACTGGGCGAGAAACGGCAGACATCATTTACAAAGACGACCAAGGTTGTGGGCTCGAGAGGCGCTTCCTGGAACGATGCATTGGCGATGATTACGATGATCGGATCCCCAATTGGATGAATGGATCTTGCTCTGATCTGGAGAGCGACAAAGAGTGCGACGTACGCAATTGCACAAATTGTGGCAGTCAAAATCTAAAGCCTCTCGAATGGCTCTTCGAAGTCAAGACCACCATTGGACCTTGTGAAACTCCCTTCTTCATGAGCTCAAGTCAATATCAACGCGTATATCCCCGCATCTGCCACTGACGTTGAATTGTGTGACGCTGACCACTATCTCCAGATGCGAGCTGCGGGTACAGTGGACGCCAGGACGCGGAGGCAGGTCTACTGCATCATCCAAGTGTACGATCTTCTGAGCGAACGAATCGGCATACGCATATTCATTGATCCCTGGCGTTTGAGAGACACGAAACTTGACTTTGACACGATGGGCAGTTGGAGGGTTAAGATCATCTGATGGCAATTTCCAACAGGGCACACAACGGCACGGACGCCATCGTTGGCACAGCATTCTAGCTATCCAGAGAAGGTGTATCTCGCTACCGCATTAACTCTACCACAATTAAAACCCCGAAGTATCAACGATACGAATTGTCATACACTATGTAAGGTAAGCACGATTACTTCTTGGGTATCTAGAGGCAGCAAAACAAAAAAGTCGTATCCAAATCATTTCACACCTCCTCCTTCACGGGTCGGAGCACAGTGGGCTCACTCGGACCTTCATTCCTGCTCGTCACACACTTCTCGTCATTCTCTGATTTAGCGTCGGACTTGGTCTTCGTGAATGACCTAGCCAAAGTAAAGAAGCCTTGTCGCAATGACAAGCCGTGACCAACCACTTTTCGCTTCGCTTTCATACCTTCCGTCTCCTCTTCCTTGAACCATCCAGTAGAACGCTTAATAAACTTCCACATTTCCATACCGCTCACGAAGACAAGCACAGACACAACAGCTGGTGCCCACTCCCATGTAATGCCGGCGTGCTTGAAGACAGATGTATTCAGGCCCGGAATATAGACTGCTGGGAACACCGATAGGCCGCCAATGACGACTGACCAGAACAGAAATTGGTTCTCCCAGATGTCATGAATAAATTGCGTTGGTTTGGTCGAGTGGGGATCGAGTTTGAACAACGATCGGCGCATGGACTTGAACTCCCAGGCGCTAAGGAGGATCATCCATGTGAGCTCAGCAAAGACAGCAGCACGAGCTCGGAAGACAATGTTGCAACTGTTGCCGTATGTCTTGTTGCAATCAACCCCGAGACCGTCTGGTCCTGGTCCAAAGACAATAAAGACGAACGTGCCCAAACAGCAAACACCCATGATTGCCCCATATACCAGCATGTCAGTGATAAGCTCCCAAGTGAAAACGCCCTTTTTGTTGTCATGTGGTGGCCGCTCCATGACGTCCTTTGCCGCTTTCTCTTTTCCGAGGCCGAATGCTGGAAAGGAGGAGGTAAGCATGTTGATCCAAAGGATTTGAAGTGGCGAGAGAGGGAAGACGGAAAAGCCTGATGCGTCCTGAAAGCCAAGTCCACAAATAAGTAAGATGACTTCCCCCACATTGGATGTCAGAAGATGGAGCACGAACTTCTGAATATTGTCGAACATCCTTCGTCCCTCTTCGACTGCGTTGACGATGCTTGCGAAGTTGTCATCGGTCAAGACAATGTCGGAGGCTGACTTGGCCACATCAGAGCCGTTAAGCCCCATTGCGATGCCGACATCAGCCAGTTTGAGCGAAGGCGAATCATTGACACCATCTCCAGTCATGGCAGCAAACTTGCGTCTTCGGTGCAGAGCCTCAATCATACGGACCTTTGTCTCAGGTGCGCACCTTGCGACAACGAGAGGAAGAGTTGGAAGAGCATCGATCTCGGCATCCGTCATCTTGTCGAACTCTGTAGCTGGCTTAACAATTGCAGCGGCGACATCTGCTGGAAGGGAATTCATGTTCTTTGGAATAATACCCACTTCTCTGGCGATGGCAGCGGCTGTGGATGGGTGATCACCAGTCAGCATGCTCACTTGGATGCCAGCAGTGGTGCAAGCCTGAACAGCACCTTTGGTTTCCAGCCGCGGTGGGTCGTAGAGACCTGCCAAGCCGAGGAGGCAAAGATCCTTCTCAACTTCGGCGCGGTCGATCGTAGAGTGCTCCTGGATTTCTTGAGAAGTGAATTTTCGTGCAATTGCGAGAACCCGCAGACCTTGTTCTGCAAGGAGATTCATTTGTTCAAGAACGTTCTCCTTAACGTCATCGGTCATGTCAGAGTTGTGGTTGTCATGACCGACCGTGGTGCAAAGGTCGAGAATGCGTTCGACAGCACCCTTGGTGAAGATAATGTTTTCGGATTTCTTTGGTGATTTGTAGACGACGGACATGCGCTTGATGGAACTGTCGAATGGATACTCCATCACCTGCTTCCAGCCGTATTCCTTCTCGAGAACATCCTTTCCTTGGTTGAACCGATGGGCGAAGACCTGCAAAGCAATTTCCGTCGGGTCACCAGTAGTCTTCCATTTGGCATTACCATCTTCCTGGATCTGACGAACCGTGGCAAGGTTGCACAACGCTACAGACTCAAGAAAGGCCTGAAGCTCGGGTGTGACCTCGGGATTGCTGACGAGCTCTCCTTGTGGTGGCAGTGGTTGCTCCTTTTTGACCAAATCCTTTTTTATTTTCTCTTCGGGCACATCGAATGAGATACCTGCAGTGGATCGCTTTCGGTCAAGTTCCTCTTGTCGGGCAAGCTTCTCAGCTTCGGCCTCCTTTCTAGTCTTCGACTTGCCAAATGTGATTGTTCCTTCTGTAGGGTCTGAAGCATTATTTGAGTTTTCGACGCTGTAGATACCAGTCCCGGGAATCCAGACCTTCCGAGTGACCATTTTGCCCTGGGTCAGGGTGCCGGTCTTGTCGGAGCAAATGTTCGTAACTCCACCGAGCGCTTCGAGGGCACTGAGTTGACGAACGACGACCTTTCGCTTTCTCATTTGTGTCATTCCTACCACCATGGTGATGGTAAGCACCGCAATGAGGGATTCCGGAATGATGGCGATACCGGTGGAGATGGCGTAGATAGCGACCTCATTGGTGACGTTAAATCGATTCACGCCAAACACAATGATGGCCAATAGCAAAGCACAGCCGAAGAGAGTATAGGCGAGCTTGCTGAGTTTGATCTGAAGAGGAGTCCCTTCTGTAAGACCCAGAAACTTGCCGATACTGTCAAAGACGCGGAGTGCACCTCCTTTGACAGGCTGCATGGGACCGTACTTCTTGGCAGACATGGATCGGCCAGGCTTTCTTCGCTTCCTTTGCATGGATTCGGCGATGCCGCCCATGGCAGTAGACATACCAGTGTAGACGACAATGCCGCGCCCTCGGCCTTTGGTGACTGTCGACGATGAATACGCAATGTTGAGTCTGTCACCGAGGCCAAGATCTTCCCGTTGGGCCGGTTCAACCTCCTTAGCAACAGGCAAAGCCTCGCCGGTAAGAATGGCTTCATCGCACTCGAGATTCATGACATCGAACAGTCGAAGGTCTGCTGGGACAGTGTCTCCCGCCTTGATCGACACAATATCACCGGGAACGACCTCTCGGGAAGGGATGGTCATTTGGTTGCCATCTCGAATGACGTCAGCCGATGGTGCCGACAAGGAACGGAGAGCATCCATTTTCTTCTCAGCTTGAAATTCTTGGTAAAACCCGATAGAGATGTTGAGGACAATGACAGCTGTGATGACGCCGCCCTCGACAAAATCCTCAACGCCATAAGACAATGCCATAGCAAGGACCAAGACCAGGATCATAGCATTGGTGGCCTGCTTGGTCAAGATCTTATACCAAGCAATGCCCCCATCTCCTTCAAGCTTGTTTTCGCCATACTTCTGGGCGTATTCCTTAGCTCTGGAAGAGGTAAGACCGCTTTCGGTGTCGGTGTGAAGATGCTGTAAGATATCATCTACTGGTAGCAGAAAAGGCTGTCGTGAATAGTTTTGTTCTTCTTTGCCTTTGTTTCCCATATTGGGGTGAAGCCCGTTAAGTTGCACCAATGTAGGCAGGGCCGGCGGTGGTGATGGATATGAGAGTTGAAATTGATAGAAGATTTCAGGATGGAAATGCGTAAAGATGTGTTCTGCTGCAAGGAGTGAACTTGAGACTTGCTTCTTACGCTAGAACAATCTCGATCTGAAGCAAGAAGGAACATTCACCATACTTATAATGCCATCGTCCCGGCCAAAAGGCCACCCACGGCGTATGGAAGCCGCATCATCAAGACCAGCCTCTACTCAACAGTCTGGGCAGCCAAGAGACCCAAGCCGTTCCCGTTGCACCCACTATTATCTTGGGTCTTGGCTCACGAGGGGGAAACGCTGTTTAGCAACTAGAGGTGGAATCTGTTTGGCGGAGCGAACATTCCATCGTATTTGTGCCAAGACCATACCCCGGCCTGCCCTGCATTTCCAAGCTTTCCCAAGAAACCTATGTCAGGCAACTTGACAAGCATCGAGGAAGCTAAGGATATGACGAAAAGCCTTGAATCTAAGGAGTTGGCCAGGCGTGGCGAATAGGACGGAAAGGCGAAGAACTTTCGAAAATTGGCGCCGAGCTCCGTGGTGTGAGCATGTGCTTGGCCTTTTTCCGCCGCCCGGCACCACAAAATTTTCTTTCGTTGGCCACCGTCCAGTGGGCGGCAGCAACCCGACTTTCGCCTGCAAGGATTCTGTGCTGTCTGCCTGCCCAAGGATTCTGTTCATAGGACCAAGGTTTGGTTGAGCTGCACGGAGATGCTCTGATTTGGGCACTCCAGCGCCATTCCACTTCGACGTTTTGGGTGCCTCCTCCCCTATCCCGTCATATGTCTCGTATCCTACGATCGATAGTTCGTCCGGCCCTACAGCAATGGTCAAGGCAGAGCATTGAAAGAGCTGCCTCTGGTGTGGTAACGCGATGTGAAAGATCAATACCCTCGGTGTCGCGTGGGAGGAACCTCCGTCTGCAGTCGACGTCCTCAGCTGGGAATGGCACCTCCGTCAGCGCCTCGGAGGTCTCACACTTCACCAATCTCGCCTCGTCATGGTGGGACCCTCATGGCCCATCACGCCTCCTCCACTTGATGAACCCACTCCGCCACGATTTCATTCGATCCTGCCTGTCGGCCTCCAGCTTCGCCTCCATTGATGGCGTACCCATTCAATCGGAAAAAGCCAAGAAATACACGTACCTCGACATCGGCTGTGGCGGCGGAATCTTTGCCTCCTCCGCTGCGAGGCTCCCTACCACATCTTCCGTGACTGCGATCGATCCAACGCCGGAAGTGATTAGGGTGGCAAAGAATCATCAACGATCTGATCCCCTGCTTTCCGAGCCGGGACGCCTGAACTACATTAATTGCGCCCTTGAGGAGCTGGACTCTCACACTGAAGTGAAGGATGGATACGACTTTGTCACCCTTTTCGAGGTAATAGAACATGTCGACCGACCCTCCGGCTTCCTCCGCCAAGCCCTTTCCCACCTCAAGCCAGGCGGCTGGCTCATTGTCTCCACAATCGCCCGCCATCCTTTATCTTACCTTACCACCAAAGTAATCGCAGAGGCGCCCTGGCCAATCGGAGTTGTGCCACCGGGGACGCATGACTGGGACAAGTACATCAATCCAAATGAGATACGGCAGTGGTTCGCAAAGGAGAATCGAGAATTGAGGGAGGAGGGGAAAGAGGAGAAGTACGGAATGGTCAAGATCGAGGGATGTCTTTACCTACCTCTTGTAGGCTGGAAAACTGTTAATGGAAGCGAGGAATTTGGGAACTATTTCCTCGGTGTACAGAAACTATGGTAATTAGTGCGCAAAGGTGGAAGCGCTTCATATTTGCAGCGATGTGAAGTCCAGACACCTTGCCAGACGGCTCTCCCGGGAATGGGATGTGTACAAAGAAACAATGTACAACAGATACTAGAGCAATGATATCTCATCCCTGTGTTGCCTCATTCCCTTCCGCTTCAATCTCTTTAGGCTTTCTACTAGAATGCCACGTCCACTTGATTGAGATAGAGCTAAATCCGGAATCACAACCCTACCCACCTAAGTTTCCGCCTTTGCTTTGTACCAGCATCGCTACTCCTTGCAAAATATCCTGTCTCGCGGTCCTCGAAGAAACTTGTCATCATAGCCCACCAGACCCCACTCGTGGCACACTCCGACTGTCGTGGCAATCAATAAGGTGGATTTGGAACTGACGGATGGCGTTGGAGCCGAGACTCCTAGCGAGGATGTGGCTTTGTCTTCGATCAGATTCAAGACCCTCAAGTTCCAATGGCCCAATGGCCCTCCTTGGATTTGGATCGTTTTGGTCTTTTGTAGTGGTCGTGGCAGGTTAACCGGGATAGCATTATCGAGCTAAGCAATTTGTTCCATCGGGTGACGGATCGAAGCTTTAGCCTTGACTGAACTTCGTCTTGAAGGTGTCTTGGGATGCCGTCAATTATGACTGCAGAATATCCATTCTCTGGCGAGCTAGATCGGGTGAAGTCTATGTCTGACGCGCCTTTTGCAGCTAGTTGGCGAGTGGTCTTGTGTCAGTTGATGACAGACTTGACCTCGTTTTGTATCTTCAGCAACGAACTCAGATGCCGTGGCTCCGGCACTAGCTGAATTTGAGACTGTCTTGATGTGACCCCTGTCTACGGGACTCTGGTCAAACTTGATCGGGAGCTGGTGGCATTTCGGAAACACTGAACCATATCTCAGTCGCTGCTTCAATTGTTCATATTCTGCTCAGAGCCTTCAGTGGAGGTTTAGGCAGCGTTGACGAGAGGAAACTGGCTGTTTCGGCTTCCTGTTCTGCATCGACATGCAATTTGCCGGTACAAGCATGTAGTATTGGAGGCACTACGGCTCTACCGGTTTTGATATCTGTGCTCCTCATAGTGCATTGGATATCTGCCATGTCTCGTCTCTTCTCCTCTATGAGCACCTGACTCAATTTCTCGATATTGCACCGGCACACCCCTCTCATTGTACAGCGTTTGGACTCTCGGATATCTCTCGCCAACTTGCACATATTGCCGCATTGGCGGTTGTTCGGCGACATAGTATTGACCTGTAGCTGCGTCATAGATTCGTTCTGGACGATACGTAGGATGGGAGACATATTCAACAGCTTGGTATAGAGAATCTGGGTAGGTTCGCTCGCCCGCATAACGTATTCGCTGTGGCGGGATTTCCCTCAATCCAGTTGGAGGATCACGAGAACAAGTAAAACGTTCATTTGGCCGACCGTACTCATCGGGGTAAGGCCTGGTCATCTCACGCTGCGGTGGTGAAGTCTCCTGGTAGACTCGTCCCGTTCGATGTATGGGCGTGCCATTGTGATCAAATTCCACCACATTCGAGGGTTCTCGTGCCATGGCCTGTGCTTGAATGTTTCCTGAAATGTGTGGAATGGAGACTGGAGCAGAACGTGGATGGTAGTCGTGAAGCACATCGGGATGTCGCTCAGGGTTTATGGCGTGTGGGCTGTGATCAAAGAACGACTTGCTTGTAGCAGGTTCTTGGCGAGCCGGATAGTCTGTCGTTCCTCTCCGGTTGGCATTAGTGCTTGGTCCAATGGCGCTATTCGACCTTGATGCAGGTCGTGATGTTCGAGTACTCCGTGGCTGTGCCAGGCCTGATTCCGCCATTTCGACATCGACTTGAGCGTCGATGGTGCTCAAGAAATCTTCGGCAGTGGTGGCGGGATGCTGCCCAGCTTGGCTGTGGTACGATCGTACAGTATTAGAGCGAGTCATTCCTTCCCCCCGAGCATGAGCAATATCGATGTCTTGGTCCTCCCGCAGTCTTTGTACTTCTATGGAAGCCGCGGGCACATCCGATAGAAGCATTGGGTCAGCGAGATGTATGTTTTGCTCATAGGTCTGTGGTGTTGGTCTGAGACGGTAGCTACCATCTGAAGACATTTCGTCCTTGATTATTCTTGACGTCGCTGACCAGGAGTCTCGTGTGCTGTTAGTGTCACCGTATGTTGCTGCGACTGACGATAATATGCGTCTGGGATACCGGGTCTGGTGCGGGTGAAAACCGGCATTTGCCGGGGCACCACTCAGTCCAGGAATATGCTGTGGTCGTGTGTCATAATGACCGCGCGTGGGTTCACCACCGACGTGTGCATCGTGAGGAGAGTGATTTCGTGCCGCAGGATCAAGTACAGGGATGCTGCATTGAACTGACTTGAGCGTCGAGTTTGTCACAGCCTCTTCAATGAATCCTTTTAGACCATCCGGTAGTGTTGGATCTGGTAGCATGTTTTTAATCAGGGCAGGCTCAGGCAGACTTATCATGTCCTTCCTCCAATCAGGCTTTGACTCAGAAGGGTTATGATCGACATGTGCTTTCTTAAAATGGGTAATGAGATCTAGCAAGGACCAGGTGGCGCGAGAATGAGCGTTGCCTGAGATCATGCACTCCGCGCACCTGAGATGATTGACGTCTCGAAGCTCTTTTAGCTCGTGTTTGGTCGTGAAGCAGTTAGTAAATAAATCCATGGAAGGCTGGTTTCTGTATTTGTGGTTGAAATTTGTGGTCGCCACGGCGATGGCGACATACAAACGTAAGCTGTCCGGCATCTGAAATGTACTTGGAATCATTTTCCAACCTCGAAGGAGCTCGGCGGATAGCATGTCTCGCTGCATCTCATACATCCCGTAACCAGGAGCTGGCGCGTGCAATTTGGTTGAACTCCCCGCAACTGAGTACGTGTTGGTAGTGCTACTCATAAGACTCATCGTGTCTGGGGAGCGCCAGCCAGCAGAAGGCATGGTCGAGGTCATGAGGGAACCTGGGGACACTACAGAAAGTGGCTGGTGGGATAGTGTTGGTGTATGAGTGATGCTCGGCGTTGGCGTGTGGACTCTTTCTGGATGTGGATTGAAGGGCGGTGTCTCTGGCCAATCTGCCTTCCAAGACACTTTCTGCGGGCCATTGCTAAAGTCGGTCGTGTGTTTGGAAGCATAATGTTGAATGATTGATTCGAAAGCAAAGTGTTTAACGTTGCCTGTGTTTGGGCAGGTGGGACATAGGAAGAGGTCTTTTCGAATTTGCTCGGTCCTTGGCTTTATGGTTTGCTCGAAAACCCACTTCATATCCTCGAGCTTAAGGCTTTCCTCGAATGCCATGAATCCGTCTTGAGCCTGAAGCCTGCGACATCGACCATCTTCCTCGAGGTATCGCTGCCTGGTATGTACCAAGACATCTGCAGCGAACTGCGGGGCATTGGGGTAGGTAACCCAGCCACCGTAGCCGTACTTTTGCTTGATGTACTCCTCGGCTATCTTACAGAGCTTTTCTCTTTTCGAGGTGTCGGCGTGAGCAATCACATAATCATCGCTTCGGGAAGGGGGTCGAAATTGCCCTGGTACTGGCGCAACTCGGGTGGCATTTTTGGCTTCGTCTTCAAGAACGACCTTGTGTCTTTGTTGCAAGAGTCGTTCTTTGAGCGTCTCCCAGGAGCTTTCGTTCAAAGGAAGAGGCACTTGTAGGGCAGCATCGAAGGCGTCTAGACGCTCCAGCATGTCCGCGGATATTGGTGGATTCAGTTTCCTGCATTTGTCGATGATGTCTGCCTTCTTGTAGGCTCTGATTCTCGCTCGCTCACGAGAGCTTTTGGAAGCTTTGTGTGCTCCGGTACTCTTTTGCGAGCCCATGGAAGCTGAGTCTGACAGAATTGCAGGCCTGCTGTATGAAGCCTCCAGTCCTGGAGGGACACCGTAGAGGGGGATAGGAGGTAGTACTGTCGGCAGCGACATGCGCAAATCATCAACTGGGAGTGGGCCAACCGTAATAGGAGGTTTGCTGGGCAGACCAGGGACTCGGTTATGATCCTGCTCTTCGTGTGCGACATGAGGCATTGACCGGCGAAGAGTGAGTCGTGCATTGGCGAGGCCTTCATTTAACTCCCATTGCTCGAAACGGGCGGCATCATTTTGAGCCTGCTGTCCTTGTGCAGACAGGCCTTTGAACCACTCTTCTGCCGCTGCAGAGCCAAAGGATCGTGCTTCTTTGGCCTGCTCTTGTAGCGATTCGATATCAGGCGCAAAATAGTATTTCTGCAGCTCGATTCCAAAGGGGGAATCACGAACAAGAGCCTGTGGGATGAAATGCATTGACTGTGTGAACACGGCGAACGGGAGACCAGGCCGCAGTGGAGAGGCATCGGAAAGGAGCACTTCAGCGTCCTAAGCACCAGTTAGAAAGGCCAAATCCGGGCTAGGTTTTTGTACAGCCCCTACCTTTCGTAGTCGTGTCGTGAGACAGGGAGTGCAAGAACGAATCTGGAAGGGCCAGATAATGCGGGTATCAGTCAGACCAGGACCTGCTTTCCAAGGATCGGCTGGCGCCTCGCCCGACGACTGTTTGCCACAATATTGACAGGCCCTACCGAAAGCAAGCGCAAACATCGTCATTTCGGTAAGCCGCCCCATCGGCTTTGGCATGCCCGGGACGTGTCTTCTTCGCGAGGATGACCAGATGGAATCCGGAGAACGTGTAGAGTAGACATCACGCTCTTCTTTGGTAATGGGCAAATTGCATCGTGAGTCAAGCAGGCTGCGAAAGCGCTGGTTGACACGAACCAAACAACCAAGAGAGCAAGGGTCAACGTATGAGAAGATCTGCTGAAGAACGCTGGATGGTAAATCACCGATGCCTGGGGAATGCTCCTTAACAGGTAGTCGAGGCTTCTTGGGCAAAGGATGTCCCTCCGGTAGCTCCAGCAGATGCGATCCTCGAATTTCAGTCTCTTGGCCATGTTGGAGGGAAACTGGTATGGGGACATCCACCAAATTACCTGGAGATCGTTTGCGCTTTCCAGTGCTGACGTTGTCCTCAGCAAGTGGTGTGTCTTCCATACCGGATAAGGAAAAGATGAGACATAAGGAAGGGAAGGGAGATCGAGATGTGTCTTGCTAGCGAAGACAAGGAGAATACGTGGTCCCAGGTCGTCTTGTGCTCTTGACAAGATGGAGGAGGTATGTGGGAGGTGGCGTTCAAGGCCTTTGAGTTGGGCTCTCAAGATGGCACTCCGAGTATGAGCACGTGTAAATCAGAGACAATGTCGATGAGGTCGCTAAGTCGTGAGGAGATATGATTTAGAAACGTTTCTGAGCGCATGAATCCGGACGCTGGGCAAAGGACCGCGACGAGATTTGATGATCCTCAGCTCCCCTGCCTAGAATGGAGTCAATGGTTTGTGATCAGCTGCCCAGAAATCAAGATTGCATTAAATCTGAAGAGAAGCCGACAGAGGGCGAAAAATAAGTGTTTGAGGAGGGAATGGTGGGCAAGAAACGAAGCAGACAACCGTTGCGACAAAGAGGAAGATGTGGACGAGGGAATAGTGACGAGAAAGCAGGGTGCAGACGCATGCGCAGGAGGGCAGTAGGTCGCAGGCAGTCGCATGGAGTGGCCTCCAAAGGGCAAGCCGCTGCAGTTTGGATTTGACGCCACGGCTCCTCCACATCCGCCAAGATTACTCATTCGTCATAGGGTTAGACTTCTGTACAAACCACTGCTAAACTTCTGCATCCTGTGTAGCCTACATACCAGCCGCTCAGGGTGACCATTCACACACTCCTTTGCGACAACGTCACTTCGCTTCCCCCTGTGACGGGCCAATTCTCGAGGACCACGAAGTTGCTTCTACAATACCGACACATCCGCTTCTTTGCATCGGCCAAACGACACAAGCTGGGTTTGTGTTAGGCAAGCAACCTCTCCGAACACATCCCTCCCAAGCACCACGACCGATTACCTAACCATGGCCTCTCTCAACCTATCCACGAATGGTCCTTCGATCTCGAAGAGCTACCAATCCGTTGTCAATGCGCCCCCTCCCTCTGGAGCGGCGGCCTCCTCTCCGACATACGGTCAGTGGGCTGTCTTCTCGGTTTCAGCCCCTCTCGCAAACGCGTTTCAAGATTCAGGAAACAAGGAGAGCGTTCTGAAGGTTCAAAGCACAGGAGGTGAGCAGATCTAACTGTTGGTCTGGCAGGAGCTAAGCATTATCGCAGAGGGCGAACTGGTCGACCTAATAGACGAGTTCTCCGACGGAAGGGTACAATTTGCTTTCGTCAAAGTCAAAGATACCAACACAGGTCTACCTAAAAATGCCCTCATAGCATGGTGCGGCGAAGGGGTCCCGGAAAGAACAAAAGGCTATTTCACCAGCCATATGACGGCTGTCGCCAAGCTTCTGCATGTGAGTGAGCATCGGCTTGATTCTGGTCAATGTTGACGAAGTTAGGGCTACCATGTCCAAATCACGGCACGGTCCGACCGAGACCTAACACCCGAGGGCATCATCCAAAAAGTCGCCGATGCGTCCGGCGCGAAATATTCGAGCAGCGGTGCCCCGCCGCCAGTTGCAGCATCGACCAAGCCCGCGGTGGCCTCGAAACCCGCATTCACTCCGACACAGAGCTCCAGCGTGCCAATCAGAGCTGCGAGAAGGACAGGTGCCGATGTGGACGAGGATGGGTGGGGTGCTGATGCGCCTCCGGTAACCAGAACTCAATTGGAAAAGGTCCAACCGGCATATCAACCGACAAAGGTCAACATGAGGGATCTGACATCGCAAAAGCCGCATACATCAGGTTTCGCCCCCCCGAGCACCTCCAGCGACCGGCCGGATGTTGTGAAAGGCACATACCAACCGGTTGGAAAGGTCGACATCGCCGAGATACGCAGGCAAGCGAGAGAATCCGGACAATTGAAGGATGATCGACCAGACATTGTGAAAGGCTCTTATGAGCCGGTTGGTAAAGTCGACATTGCAGCGATCCGAGCCCGAGCACAAAAGCCCGAATCCTCCCTACCCCAGGCCGAGTCAGCCGGGCCAGAACCGCGACAAGAGGAAGAACAGCCGCCTAGCCTAGCGCAAAGATCCGCTGTCTTTTCTCAAGCAAGTCCTCTTACATCCTTGCCGAAGCCCAAGGTCGTCAACAAGTTTGGAAGCAGCAGCGGCGCTTTTGCAGGTACCAAAGCTCCAACGCCAGGCGGATTCGAGGCCAGGACAGCCCCATCTGCTGCTCCTGTGACAAGTACCAGTCGAACATTTGCAGACCAAGATGGGAAGACCCCTGCGCAGATCTGGGCTGAAAAGAAGGCTCGCGAAAGAGGAGCTGGTGGAAATGATTCGCCATTACCGTCTTCGGGATACACTGGCGCCGCTCCTGTTCTCGAGCAAAAGAGCGGCAACGCTGGATGGGAAAGTGGCTATACAGGCAAGAAATGGGCGCCGGTCGAAACCAACAAGACAGGCAGATCAAGCATTCCTGAGCAGCACACCGGTGAGCCGGCGGCAGAAGAGGAAGCGCCATCATCATCGGCCGGTGGCGTTAGCTCCATTCGAGATCGGTTCAGCGGCGCGGCTCCGATGGGCGCTCCAGCCCCATCGACGTTTGACAGAGCACCGCCTCCAGCACCCGAACCGGAAACAAGTACGAAGCCCAACCGGGGCATTCCTATCCCCGGCCTTCCAACTGCAGGCAGGGAAGAAGAGGAGCCATCGGCACGAGGGATTCCTCCTCCACAAGCCATGCCAAGGAGTCCTACTCCAGAAACGCCCGAACGAGAAAGCTCGCCTATTCGCATCGCCATGCCAGTCAGCAAAACCGCGCCTGTCCAGGATGCCCACGAAGAGATCGCTTCTCCACCACCGGCCATGCCGACACAATCACTCCATCGTGCCATCCCCGAGCCCCAGGAACAAGAAGATGACGAACCGGAAACGGGCCCAGATCCGGGAAGGTTTGCTGCTCAAGCTGCTGCAGCTAGCAGTGTCGGCGGCGCAGCAGAACCAACGCCAGCGGGAGCGGGCGCTGGGGGAGAACGCGCTCGAGCTGAGTATGACTACGACGCTCTAGAGGACAACGAAATCTCCTTTACCGAAGGCGAAATTCTCACAGACATCCAGAAAGTCGATCCTGACTGGTGGGTAGTCACAAACAGCAAAGGTCAACAAGGTCTTGTTCCAGCCAATTACCTGCAGATCATCGAAGACGACGCACCCGTCCCAGCTGCAGCGCAACCTGCAGCGACTTCCACACCAGCCGCGTCGGCAGCTGCTCAGAATCAGGGCAAGACTGCAGTAGCCATGTATGATTATGAGGCAGGCGAGGACAATGAGATCTCCTTCCCCGAAGACGCCATCATCACTAATATTGTAAGTTGTCTGTCTGTCTGCTTTGTCTGCTTATCTAACATGCCACAGGAATTTCCAGACGACGATTGGTGGCAAGGCGAGTACAAGGGCAAAATTGGTCTGTTCCCCGCGGCCTATGTTCAGCTTCGCGACTAGATGGAGCACTCTTCCACATCTTTTTCGTCGGCTTCGAGAAGAACAATCAATGCGCACATCCTTTGATTCAGCATCCTGTATCGCCGCCAAGCCAAAAGATCGTCCTGCGCAAAATCGTCAGACGGGACTTTCTCCTGAGCGCAGATATTGATGTTGATGCCATTGCAGTAAGAGCCAATAAAAGTTCCTCGAAAGCGGAAAGATTTGATGCGAGTGGAGCAATTGTTCGACTCACGGCATACCCCTGCCAAAGCCCTCTTTCATCACGACTTGCAGAAAATTTTCAACAACCGCGTCTAAGTAGCAAAACATTACATGTCTTGAAATCTTCGGAAAGAGGCTTTCGATGACCAAAAGCAGATTTACTATAGTCGCTCTGAATCCTGTTCTTGTAGCTTGGCGAGCGTAATTGCTGTGTGTTGCCCTTCTTCCTTGTTTTGGCTAGCTATCGGGCCTTATCTATTCGTCCAAAAAAAGTTTTGGCAGTCCGAGTTGCGGGAGTCACCACCCAGAAGTTCCAACACGCACGACAGAGCATCTTCCTTGACTATTGTAGCTCGAAAAAGCTTTGGTTTGATACCTACCCTCCTCGTGGCGAGGAGCCTTCGATATGGCTTCCCCTGCGCGATGCCTCCGACAGGTGAGCGCACACCTGCTCCAGCAAGCTCGACCGGTGGTCGCACGACCATCTGTTCGCGCTTTTTCCGTTCGCATTGCTCAGAACAGCCACCTGTTGGCAGCAAGGGAGCCATACTGGCTGCAGACCAGGAAGTTCACAAGGTCGACACGTCGATATGCTGCTGTACAAGAAGCTCCGAGGGCGGACGCGTACCTCAATAGCGGAGTCATCGAGCCAGGCAAGAACCTTGTCGATGTCAAGAAGGTCTTGGTCATTGGCAGTGGAGGTCTGAGCATTGGCCAGGCGGGTGAATTCGACTATTCGGGTGCGGCAGCAGCATATATGTTCCAAGGTTCTCAAGCTGACTCTGCGTGAAAGGTTCTCAAGCTCTCAAGGCACTGAAGGAGGCCAATGTCAAATCTATCCTCATAAACCCCAACATCGCAACCATCCAGACCGATCACAAACTCGCCGACGAGGTCTACTACCTCCCTGTCACGCCCGAGTATGTTACCTATGTCATCGAACGAGAGAAGCCAGACGGCATCATGCTCGCATTTGGGGGTCAGACTGCACTCAACTTGGGTGTCAAAATGCAGAGGATGGGCATATTCGAGCGCTATGGCGTTAAAGTGCTTGGAACAAGCATCAGGACTTTGGAAGTGTCAGAAGACCGAGACCTTTTCGCAAAGGCGCTGAAGGAGATCGACATTCCAATTGCTGAGTCGATCGCGGTAAGCACTGTCGACGAAGCTCTCAAGGCTGCTGACGCTGTCGGCTATCCCATCATTGTCCGCTCGGCTTATGCACTTGGTGGCCTGGGTTCAGGCTTTGCCAACAACCCAGAAGAACTCAGCAACCTGTCCTCTCGATCGCTTTCCCTCTCCCCGCAAATTTTGGTCGAGAAGTCCTTGAAGGGCTGGAAAGAGGTCGAATACGAAGTTGTCCGAGATGCTGAGAACAACTGCATTACAGTCTGCAACATGGAAAATTTTGACCCCCTAGGCATCCACACCGGCGACAGCATAGTCGTTTCGCCCAGTCAAACACTCAGTGACGAGGAGTATCACATGCTCCGGACCGCCGCCATCAAGATCGTGCGACACCTGGGTGTGGTGGGTGAATGCAACGTCCAATACGCCCTTCAGCCCGACGGTCTCGACTATCGCGTCATTGAAGTCAATGCTCGACTCTCTCGATCCTCGGCGCTCGCTTCCAAGGCCACCGGCTACCCTCTTGCATACACGGCGGCGAAGATCGGTCTTGGTCACTCTCTGCCTGAGCTGCCAAACGCTGTCACAAAGACCACCACCGCAAACTTTGAACCCTCCTTGGACTACATAGTCACCAAGATTCCGCGATGGGATCTGTCCAAATTTCAGCATGTCAAGCGAGACATCGGCAGCGCCATGAAGTCGGTCGGCGAGGTCATGGCAATCGGCCGAACTTTCGAGGAATCGTTCCAGAAGGCCATCCGACAGGTAGATCCCCGATACGTTGGTTTCCAGGGCGACAAATTCGACGACCTGGACGAAGTGTTGAAGAATCCCACCGACCGACGATGGCTAGCCGTTGGTCAGGCCATGATTCACGAAGGCTACAGCGTTGACAAGGTGCACGATCTCTCCAAAATTGACAAGTGGTTCTTGCACAAGCTGCAGAACCTCGTCGACACCATCAATGAGATCAAAGACCTTGGCTCTCTGACCGGCATCAAGCACGAGCTCATGCTCAAGGCCAAGAAGCAAGGGTTCTCCGACAAGCAGATCGCTATGTACTGCGGAGCCTCTGAAAGTGAAGTGCGAAAGCGACGACAGCATTTCGACATTCGCCCATGGGTCAAGAAGATTGACACATTGGCTGCTGAGTTCCCTGCCGATACCAACTACCTCTACACCACGTACAACGCCAGTTCGCATGATGTAACATTCGATGACCATGGCACCATTATTCTTGGGTCTGGTGTTTACCGAATTGGTTCCTCTGTCGAATTCGACTGGTGTGCCGTTAACGCCACTCTGTCGCTGAAGAACATGGGCAAGAAGACCGTCATGATCAATTACAACCCCGAGACATACTCCACCGATTTTGATGTTGCCGACAAGCTGTATTTTGAGGAGCTCTCGTATGAACGCGTCATGGACATCTACGAGCTTGAGACTGCGAGTGGTGTGGTGATCAGTGTAGGTGGTCAACTTCCTCAAAACATTGCCCTCCGACTGCAGGAAGAGGGTGGCTGCACTGTGCTCGGTACCGATCCTCAGGATATTGACAAAGCGGAAGATCGACACAAATTCTCCTCAATTCTGGACTCCATTGGCGTGGATCAACCCGCCTGGAAGGAGTTGTCGACCCCAGAAGAAGCCGAGGCCTTCGCCGATGAAGTGGGCTATCCCGTCCTCGTCCGACCCTCGTACGTTCTCTCCGGTGCCGCCATGTCAGTCATCTACAGCAAAGACGAACTCCGGGACAAACTCCACAACGCCGCCTCTGTCTCCCCAGACCACCCAGTCGTCCTCACCAAATTCATTGAAGGTGCCCAAGAGATCGATGTCGACGCCGTCGCCTCAGAAGGCAAACTCATCCTCCACGCAGTCTCAGAACACGTTGAAGCAGCCGGTGTCCACTCCGGCGACGCCACTCTCGTCCTCCCACCAGCCAACCTTGACGACGCTGTCATGGCACGCGTGAAGGAAATCGCCGAAAAGGTCGCACAAGCATGGAATATCACTGGCCCCTTCAACATGCAGATCATCAAAGCCGACGAAGAGGGTGCTGAACCAGCCCTAAAGGTTATCGAATGTAATCTCCGCGCCTCTCGGTCATTCCCCTTTGTCAGTAAAGTCTTGGGAACCAATTTCATCGATGTCGCCACAAAGGCACTCGCCAAGACAGACGTTCCTGCTCCACGAGATCTTATGGTTGAGAAATACGATTACGTTGCGACCAAAGTCCCACAATTCTCGTGGACACGGCTGGCGGGCGCCGATCCGTATCTGGGCGTGGAGATGAGCAGCACCGGTGAAATCGCCTGTTTCGGGAAAGACGTCATTGAGGCATATTGGGCGTCCTTGCAATCAACGATGAACTTCCGCATGCCGGAACCGGGAGAGGGCATCTTGCTCGGTGGAAGCACGGAGTTGCCGGAGCTGCCAAAGATTGTGGAATACCTCCAACCGCTGGAATACAAATTCTTCGCAGCAAACGAACAGGTCAAGGCCCACCTCGAAAAGAGCGGCGCGAAGGTCGAGGTTCTTGATTTCCCGAAGACGGATAAGAATGCGTTGAGGAAGGTGTTTGAATCGCACAACATCAAGGGTGTTTTCAACATCGCGAAGACGAGGGGCCAGACGCTGCTGGATGAAGATTACGTGATGAGACGGAACGCCGTTGACTTTGGCGTGCCATTGTTTATGGAAGCCAAGGTAAGCAAATCCTCAAATTCGGTTTCGCAAGAGACACATGCTAACATGACCGCAGACTGCCCTCCTATTTGCACAATGCATGAGCGAGAAGCTCCCACGGAAAGAGGGCATCCCGCCTGAGGTTAGGAGTTGGAGTGAGTTTGCAGGGAGGAAAATGATGTAGAAAGGCACCTACACCGGATCGGCGGCTGATACACTAAAGAATACAAAAATGGTAGATATCACTTCGTGGTCATGGCGTTGCGTGGTGTCCGAACCGTTCTCTTGACATTGATGTGCCTGGCCTTTTCTGGCGGGTTTCGGCCTGCAGGTAGAAGAATAGATGAATGCGAATTCGCTGCATGTCATTCCAACCGACTCCATATGGCTAGAATTGCTAGAGAGCCCTTCGCTCGTTGCTGCCCCCTTTTCCCCCTTTTTTCTCCTTCAAGCTAGGAAAGCGTAGGAGGTAAAAAGCCGTACCTCCACGATAATCCGGCTTTTTCAACAATATTTCAGGTTCATGGTTTTGATTCTTGAAATTCAGCCTTCTTTCGAGTCATTCATCCGACCCCTACTGCATACAAGCCCAGATAGCATTGGCCAAACGTTGAAGGTCTTGCGCAGTAAATACCACGTCCTGTTCTGGTGGAGTCGGTTGGCGGAGAAAGATGTTTTGAAAGCCCAGAACCAGAGGATGCCCTCCGGCAACACCGTTTGGAGCAACAGTCATTGTTTGTATTTGGGTGGGGATTTGTGCCGGCGGCCGATTTGATCGGGTAACACGTGTGATAGTCGACGGTCTGCACTCCCACTTCTCAATTAGGATCGTCTTTGTCGCTCGATTGATGTGAATGATAAGAGCAATCTTCACAAGGCCCCCAGAATTGGCAAGCCACCATTTTGCATCGTTTTTAAGCTTTTTCAACGATTCTGACAAACCGACCTCGACGACAAGTGTTGGCCAATCCTCCTCTTTTGGTCGGAGGCCGGAAGGCTTAAAGGATGAGTCGGGTTCCTTGGACGTCGAAGTCCCCTGACATCTCCCTCCACCTATAGCCGCGATGTCATCAGGTTCCATCAGTCCCATCTGGGAGAGCTTAGCCACAACGTTGATTGTGAAAGTCAAGGCCACTTTGTCGTGCATTTTTGAGGCGACTTTGACTATCAAGGTGTCAATGTCCGCGCAGTGAGTTAGCCGCATGCTCTTCCCGATTGTGCGACGCTCGTCCTCAATTTTGTCAAGGGCATCTTTTGTGACAGGCTTAAAAACCAGATATTGATTTGTTGTTTTACCCTCATCCAACCGCTTGGCAAGCCCCTTGACAGCACTTCGTAGGTTGCCAACGGTGTAAAACATCTGGATTTCGCCTTCGAGCTCCTCCAAAAGCTGGGAAGATGGGATAGGATCAAAAGAAGTCGTAGGAGTGGAGGTTTCGGTTTCAGTTGAAGTGGAAGTTTTGGTGACGGCTGAGGCGGCCATGGCACTGGAAAAGTGGAAGAAATGGCTGACGTCGCTGCCTGAGTCACTGAAGTAAGTAGTCATTCTTGCTCTCAGCTTCAACTTTGACTAAAATCCGATAGAGTGTTCAGAGGGTTTCTATATTGGATTTGTGGCAAGAAGGAGGATGAAGACAAAGGTTGAAGAAGAAAACATACGGTGAGTTCAGAAAGTGTGTGGAGAACGAGTTGGTTCTTCTAGTGAAGCAGAACAATCAAAAGGTTGAACCACGTGGTTCTGTTTTGAAGACTTTGTAACTCACAGTTTCCTATGCCTAATGTACGGTAGATTGTCAGCTTCACATTGCTTTTGAGAGCAGGATATCAATGCCAGTCAATTGAGCTGTAAGCCATCAATGCTGCCACACTGCGCAGCAGGGGGCTCCCTTGCTGAACGAGACTGTGCCGTGCCGTGCTGCACAGCAAGGCTAGACCTCATCGTCGCCCATCAGGCTTTAAGTGCCGCCACCAAGGCCCGAGTTGCGATATCCGTGCTTGGTGCCATGACAAGGCAAAACAATCCAGACAAGGGGAACATTACCAGCAAGTCCCTGGCGTCTTGGTAGGGCAAAACTTTTGAATACTCCCTCTGTATTCTGGATGGGGATGGCTGTCTTGCAGAGATTGAGCGTCAGAAATTGGCTTCAGTTTCTGCTCTCTGCTGACCAGGAAGGATCTTTTCTCAGGAGTCGTTGAGGCCTACTCTTTTGTAGTGGCCTTGGCTTGGATCGTATGACGCTCGTCACGTGCCGGCAGGCACTTTTATAGACCTTCCCTGATCTGGCGACGCTAAGCTGGAACTAGTTTGGGCACGTCATATACCAGTTGGCACCTTTGCGTGAGACAAGATTCAGCGCCGAAACAGCATGGCACGAAAGCTGATTTTGAAGGATTCCCCAAGTGGTTGTCATGTATATATGTACGTCCGCTTGCTGGGTCTGGACTGGCGGTGGAAGAGTTGCTGAGTCTCAAATATGAGGGTAGATGGTCCAGATGATGCCCAAGAATTAGAGAAAGGGGCGTTGAGCAACTGTCTGGGTTTTTCAAGGACTCAATGTCGAATTTGACGGCTCAGATTGATACCAACGGTTGGAACATACCGGTTGATACTGACACTGGGCAGGAGCGTGCCTTGACATTAGAGGAAAGCTTGAAAGCCGGCTTCTCAGTCCAGGTCGCCTTTGATCATTCCTGCGGACTCCGGGTGGCCACCTTGGAAATTGGAAAGGGCGTCGAGGCGCTCCAGACTGACCGAGAGCTGCTCGTCTTCGTTATTTGGTCGAATGACCAGGGACCGCCAAGAGAACACTGTGAAGTTGAAGTGGAGCTCAACAAGATGAGTAAAGTGGCCCAGCGGCTAGCTATTTGCAATTAATGGTAGGAGATGGAGGTGTACCAGAACACAGGCGTTAGGGGTCTCGACATTGGCGAGCTATAGACCTGGGTGGTGGTCAGGTCCGAATGGGTAGAGCAGAAGGCTCAGATGTTTGGGTATTGGGTTTGACAGCGGGCTGACGACCGAAAAACCGGAGATCTGCCAGTTCCGTAGCTGACTTGAAACCTCCTGAAGGACACCATCGCATAATTCGCACTGCAGTCTGGGTCGAATATCGTATGTCCGGTCGGTCTTGTTCGAATGCTCGGGGGAACGTCAGGGACATGGCGCAGCATGACATTCAAGGTTCGCAGGCGCTGAAAATCAGACAATGATCTACTCGATCTCGATGTAGAATGAAGTGAGCCTTAGATCCGTTCATGTCTGACACAGGAAACAGAGTGTTAGTCTGCTATTACAAGCTCATACCGAACAATACCAGTCTTTGCCATCCACGCAAGCAATGCTAATGTCAAATAATTTCAATGCGGTCAGCAAAGACACCGATTCCCGCGCCGCTTTTCCGAGCCGTGTATCAGCTGCTCCAGACACCCCAAAGGCATGCTCGCTGCCGCAAGTCATCACAGCCGATCAGCTGAATTTCCATCTATTCCCACAATTCATGCACTCGCAAAACGTCGTCATCGGTTCATCAGCGGACCTCGTTTGCGCCTGAGTGAAGGACACCATCTTCTTTTTGCATTTGCCGCATTCCAAGGAATCGGAGATGGATTTCTCTTCCTGCGGGACCATGGCGTTGGAGAGGTTTTCTTTCGCGATCTTGGCTTCTTCAGCTTTCTGGGTGTCGGACTTCATCTCTTCGTGTGTCATTGTTGCGAAGCGTTCCGGGGCAATTTGGCCTGATAAGATGCGCTGCCGTAGCTCAGGGTGGGATTTATTCTTCAGGTTTTGGTATAGAGACCGGATCTTCTCTTTGTAGAAGTCGGAGGTGTGAGTAGACTTGGAGTCAGGAAGCGAAATGATGGCGTATTCGATGGCGCGGGCTTTGGAAAGTACGGTGGAGGGTGGCAGGTCGCTGCCCACCACGAGACCGTCGTAGAGGAGACCAATGCTATTGTTGCGGCCTGGCTCGGAGGTGAGATCGCCCTTTTTGATATTGTCCGTCTTCCACGTTCGTTTGTCGAGGGGCACCCCTGTTGGGAGTTTCGAATCGGAGGAGGATGTTGTGGAAAGCTTCGGCGCTTCTTTCGACGAAGTCGCGGGCGATGCATTTCCGTTCTGTGGAGGAGTGGCAGCGCCGCTGTTCCGCTTGATCTCGTTTCGCCACTGGGATACGATCTGCGAGGCTAATTGGGGAATCTGAGGATCGACCGACTGGAGGGACTTCAGCTTGTTCACTATCTTGCCAACCTGGGTCTTTCGCAATAGCTCTTCCGACGGCTTGACGCCTTTCTGGAGGTCTTTGAGGAGGCGGATGATATTACCGGCCGGCTCCCGACCGCTCACGGCTTTCTGGAGGGCATCAGAGGTGGATTTGACTTCTCGTTCGTCCATTCTGGTGGATTTGTGGTCGAAGAGAGGCGGAACGTCGTGCTGATGTTTGGCGCAAGAAGCTGTACCGTAGAGGTGCGGAATTAGTCACCGACGCCGTTCCGGGTAACTCGTCTGTGCCCAAGGAAAGTAGGACAAACCTTTGTCAGTTCTAGCAATTCTGCTAAACAGCCTTGACCATGGGACCCCCGGTGATAAAGTCAGCTTTTGACACTTCTGAAGGGCGCCAGTAAGTTGAAGGGATCAAGTTCGTTGTCCCTGTCTCTTGCGACGGATGCTGGTGCTAGCGAGGTCGAAAGTCGGATTGCGACAAAGAAGGCAAGACGAAGAGGCAATCAAGTACGCGGGGACGAGGCTGGCATTCTCGAAGAGCGAGGCTAGCGTCAAGCCCACCAGCAATGGACACCAAGTGAGACAAGTTTGCCTCAATGTCGCGCAGGATGGTTGCGATGGAGTAATCCATGCAAAACCAAAGTCGGCACAAGGGCTTCTAGTGGTTTGGATAGTGTTGGCCCATTTTTCCGAATATTGGAGTAGGAGGCTTCGTTGAGGTTTGGTTACACGAATAAATTTGGTCTCCCCAGAATTCCGCGCAAAGCTGGCTGACTTCTCACGTGCTAACAGCACCAGAAAGAAATGCAGCTACACCATAGAATGAACGCTACCAAATGGCATGTAGAGAGCGTGCAGACAGCTTCCAATCCATCTCCGACTATCGCCATGACCATGATCCTTTGTATTCATACATCTTCATTCGTATTCAACATCATCAAACCCCCATCACGCATCAGGCTTGCATGGCTTGACCAAGATGAGGATCTGGTCCTCCTGACAGATTGCTTACGAACTCACGGTATCGAAACACATCACCGCTTTTGCCCCCACTAGACGTGCCTATGCTCCTTAAACCTGAGAGTCCGCCTCCACTCTTGCCCAATATTCGTCGGCCAGTGAATCCTTTCAATGCCTCATCAACGTCTCTCTCAGAGAGTGGTCGCTCGCCTGGCTCTGGAGGAGTTGCTAACAGCGCTCTTCTCAGTTCTGCAACATCAACCTGCCCACTGTCATCGTCGTCAAAAGCGGAGAAAGCGTTGAGAAGTTCTTGTTGCGGTGAGATGGATACGAGAGCGGCTGCTAGCGAGTTGAGGTATTGTGGCAGCGAGATTTGCTGTGGCTGCCCTGGAGGGAAGAGATGTGACATTTCGCTTGTGCTCAACCCCAGTGACTGCAGTGTCTCGGCCACTGAAGCAGGATTGATTGTACCGGTTGAGCTCGAATCGAGCACCGAGAACGACTCTCGCAGGGAGTGGAGGAGTGCTGGCGGCAGTCTGGCCAGATCGTCGCCCATGGCTGCAGTTGTTCTGGTCGGGCTGGAGGATGATTGCTGGAACTTGGGCGGTTCGGGCAGTTTTCGACCGGGAGAGGGCGAAGCCGGGGCGTCCTGTGCCCTCATTGTGTGTCGTAGTTCCACCGATTTCTTTGTCGGCGTGACTATCATCGACTCTTCCTCCTCCTCTTCGGATACTGTGTATGATTGCTTCAGCTTGGATGGTGATGACAGCGGCGACGCTTGGGCTCTTGAAGTGCTCGGAGGAGTGTTTGCCCTATAGGCAGTTGGTGAGCTTGGAGAACCTGCACGACGAAAGGGAGAAGATCGAGTAGACATTGAGAACGACTAAAGCAAGTCAGTCCGCGTGGGATAGACAATGATGAGACGCTGATGCGCTGAATACCATGTTACTTCCGTCCTTGTTAGTCTCCAGCAGCCACCGGATCGACCTTGCTTGTGTGTGGAGAATGATATCCTTCACTTTGATTTTGTGTTACACTGTTGCCGGTCGCCTTTCAGTTCACTCTGTGAGACAGCGAATTGGACTTGCGTCTATCTGAAAGGCGGGCGGAATTTTGTGTCGATGGGATACGTATTTCTTTGCAACTCGCATACTTTCATTCATGTTTGCGGCTCATGGCGACCGACGGTGATGGTGTGTTTAGATGTTTGCCATGGTTGACGTTGCTGGGCAACAGGGGTCAAAATGGATCTACAGGTACCAAGAACGGGCAAGGATGAACCCTGTCGGAACTCATTCTTGCGTCAGGGGCTCCGCGAATTGTGGGGATGCCATGTTAAAAAGAAATCTTGATCAAGACGTCGCCGTCTAGATACGCCGTGAACGCGCAGCTACCGTCGACAAGTTAGGGGGAGTATTGGATCGCATCTTCCTGTCTCTGATGCATGATATTCCCGGTTGAGAGTGCGTCAATCACATAGCGTATGCGCAGGCACATACATAGTCTGGCAAATTGAACACCATGGCGACAACCCTGCCAATCCGGTCACAGCCACTCCCTCTCAACGACAGAAGGTCGTCCCTCTCATCAGCACACGGCTCCCACCGATCCTCGACCTCGATCTCCCGACCGGCCCGACACAGCAAGGCACCATCTCAAGAGTCAGCCGGCGTTCGCTCGCCCATCGGCTCGATCGTGTCTCAGTCGCTATTACCACCGCCGGCAGAAAATGGTTTACGGCGGAGGAGGAGGAGGAGTCGGCGCATCAAGTCGCAATACCCAATCCATTCCTCTGAGCCTCATGTTGAATATATCCTCGTTGCCTCTTTTGACATTGACCGAGGGCCCATCATGGAACATCAGTTTCCGGGTGCCATTAGCCCCGACGAGCATATGTTGGCCGAACTCATGCTGCCTGATCAGACACACATGCGACCTCAGGATTGGACCATGTTCTTCCTGCACAAGAATGGTGGCGATGGCGAGGATGACGAAGCACAAGCTCAGAAGGAGGAGTTGGAACGACAGATGCAAGAAAAGAGAGAAGAGAGAAGGGCTGCTGGTGAGGAGGTAGAAGACACTGATGAAGATAGCAGTGACGACGATGGGCTGGAAGGACCCCCCTTGATGTACGTCCTCAACTTGGTCAATACCAAGCACGACCCAAATGAGAAAAGAGGAGCAAAGACACAAGCAATGGCAATATGTACACGGCACTCTTTTCTGCACATCTACAAGCCCTTGCTCTTACTGGCATTGGAAGACTATTTTAAGAATCCTTCACAGGAGATTCTGGAGAAGCTCTACAACGCTCTCAATGCCATGGACCTGTCGTTGATGCCACGCTTGTCTTTGCTGGAGCGCCATGTGCTGCAGGCCAACGATGTCCGGGATCTCTTCGTCGAGAAGTTCGAGGCCATGATTGAACAAAGGCTGGAAGACGAGGCTGCTGGATGGATATCGAGCCCTCCCCCTTCTCCCAGTCGCGCGACTCAAAACAAGTACAGCGTTCCTCGAGATACTCACGAATTCGAATCACGAATCGTGTACAATGACATCCCCATCCCGGTTAAGATCCCCACAGCGCCTTCTCCGGAGACAGTTGGCGACTTTTCCTTGGTCCAGCTTGTGCAGACATTCAACACGCCACATGTCACACAACCACAACCATTCGCACTACATTCTCACCTCACGACCGCGGGCGCATTCACTCATCCCATAGTCGTGCTTATCAACGCCATGCTCACCGAAAAACGAATCATCTTCCTCGGCCACCAAAGACCATCAGGCGAGGTAGCAGAAGCAGTCCTCGCGGCCTGCGCCCTTGCCTCAGGGGGAATTCTCCGCGGTTTCACCCGCCACGCATTCCCATACACAGATCTTAGTAAAATCGATGAATTGCTAAATGTTCCAGGTTTCATCGCGGGTGTCACCAACCCGGCATTTTCATATCACCCGGAATGGTGGGATCTACTGGTCGACTTGCCCGCAGGCCGAATGAAGATCTCCTCCAGCATTGCGCCGGCACCAATAACAGAAGGCTCAAATTTTTTCTCACATCAACCCAATCTCCACAAAGAGGCCTCGGCAGATCCAACAGGTGACATGGCCTTCATGGAAGACATAATGGCCGCCATTGAGCAGCGGCAGGGCGAACAAATGATCCGATCCAAATTCAGATCCTACATCTCCAAGTTCACTCGCATGGCAGCGGCCTTTGAGGAAACCGTTTACGGAGCGAGTTCTCTAACCGTGTTACCGCCAACAGAAGTCGAGAAGCCATCTTCTGCAAACCAAGTCACGAATGGGTCCTCTACGCGAAAGCCTTCAGCCGCCACCACATCTTCGGGAACTAGCACTCCCAAACCCCTCAAAGGTCATGGGTATGTCTGGCCAACGGAAGAAGCCAGGATCCGCGAATTAGCCGCCACTAGTGCAAAGATCGAAGGATGGAGGAGCACAAGATCCTATTATGCATTCATTCAGGATTTAGCCGCTCAATCTCAGCTTCCTATGGATCCGACCTCACCCACCAGTCCTATCTCTCCTATTTTTGCTCATGGCAAGAACGAGATTGATGGGCAAGGACAGCCAAAGTCGTACCTTGACATCTCACACAACCTCTCCCGTCTCCGAACACTCCGCCTTGCGCCATCTGAAGCAGCGCCCATTTACCTCGCACTGGCACACTATTGCACAAGTTACACATCTATCCTGGAACTTCTGTATCACGCTCCGTTGAGTGAAGCAGGACTGTTCCACGTGAGTCTGGGCTTGTGGCATGAAAGTAAGGAGGTGAGAGAGGCGACGAGTGGATTGTTGGAGAGGGTACGCCGGCATCCAGCTGGTAGGATTTGGTTTGCCAGATTAGGAGGATTTGTCAAATGTGGCTTCAAGAGGGGCATTAATGAATTGGAATCTCGCTGGACGAAGGATACCGAGGACGACGGAGTTTTGAATTGAATGTACACAATCTACTGCTACTCTTGGTCATGTCTACTGCGGCTCTATTGCTGCCTTTGGTCAATCTACTACCATTCTTGGTCAAGTCTCTTCTACCCTTGACCGATTCTATTGCTGCTCTTGGTCAAGCCGACTACTACTTTTGTTGAGGCCAATTTCTTGCTGCATTACTGATAAGCAAGCCCTTCAGAGTGTGAGTAAGAAGAGAATTGGAAGTGACATCTTTGACACATTCAGTTCCTAGTCGTCCTTGGATAAAAGTCTGCCAGGTGAAACGAGTCCTTGGTGATTAATCAACAAGTCGATGCAGTATCAATTCAGTGGCTTACAGCAATCTAGACTGCTTGCGCTCATCGGCGTCATTACATACGCGGACAAACTGCTGCTGCTAGATGATCAGGGCTGAGGAAATGTTTGTAAGAGTGTCGATTGTTATTATGTCCTATTGACGTATCCAAAACCAATCCCGTTCAGTCCAAGTAACAGTGGTATCATAAACGATGATGCGCAACAAGGCAATCTACCTCTTCCACTAATGCACGATGGTCCTGCCACCTCGAGTCACCTCCACCAAGCTTCAATTCAATTCTTCAGAGCAGCAGCCGGGACTGGAGGCAATTCACCATCAAAATGGACCTTGAAACTGCACGGGAACACGAAGAAGGTGCCGTGGTCTTCGCGCATGTAGACGTAGAAGCCGCCTGGGCGTGGAACCTGTGAATACGGTTAGCTTCATGGGGATTGCCTGGGAAATTGGATGACATACCTTCTTGAGTTGACCTTGCGCACCAGGAGCTCTTCTCAAGTTCTTGAGCCTGCCAACTGTCCTCAGCATTGCTGTAAGACCAACCAACGAGGCCTCTTTGCCTAGACAAGTATGATCGCCGATACCATAGTGGATGTACGACGCAGGATCTCGATCAAGCCTGACCTCGTCGGGATTGGGGAAGACGCTTGGGTCACGAGCAGCACCGACAAAGCTGCAGAAGACCTTGTCGCCTGGCTTGACGTGGACTTCCCTGCCACCGTCGTGGAAGGTGTGTTCGGCTTCTGCGCGCCTGTAGCTCCCGAATGTGCCATTGAGACGGATACCCTCATTGACGTATGCTTTGAGTTTCTCGTCGGATTCGGGCGTGTCAATTTCGGCGAGTTTCTGAATGTCTGGGAGATGCTTGACGCCTTCGGGGCTGAGATAGTAGTCGATGACTTGAGTGAAGACTTGGGACTGATTGGGGACCATGGCGACAGCAGTTGGCAAGATTTGAGAGTAGGCCATGTCATAGGTGCTCATACCGGTGTCTGCAAGCCGGCGGACCATGTGGATACCGTAGGTGGAGAGAGGGTTCTCGTTCTCGCGGTGACTGTCAAAGAACTTGGATGCGAAGGACGTGGCAGAAACGGACTTCACGTTGAGTTCGATGAGCTTGCCGAGCATGGTGGACAGCTTGCGTGCCACCGCACGAAGTGGCGCGGATTTGGTCGGTTCAAAGTCAAAGAAGATGGCTGTGAAGATGACACACATCGCCATCCACATTTCTTGCTCGGAGAAGATTCCCTTGGGGTTCTCTCGCACCTTCAATGGCAGATCGAACATGTTCGAGGCGAAATGGACATGTGCGAGATTGCCAACATCTCTGGTAATGTCGACTTGATTGATGCCCGCGATCTTGACGGTGTTTTCGTGAAGGAGTCGGAGGGTGATGTACTGGTAGAAGTGTTTGACATGCTCATGCCATTTGTCTCGGTAGATGAGCTCCCCCATAGTCTTGCGCTGCTGTTCATGGAAGACCGTATCGCCGCCCAGGCAGAACCGCTCACCACCCTTGCCCATGACAAACCCTAACCCGTCATTCCACATGACGGTGAACTTCTTCGAGTCACCGCAGAGTTCCTTTGCGGCCTGGTACGAAGTGAGGTTGACGCGGCCGGGGATGGGCTGAGGCTTGCTGTAGTCGTAGTCATGGTATCGTCCGAGATCCTTCATGATCTTTTTGTTCTCGTCAGGAATCGTCATGGGGTAGTGAGCATAGATGCTGTTCGGCTTGAAATGATTCGGCAGGGCGCGGAGAAGCAGCTTGTAGAAGACGCACCCCTGGTTGAAGCTCAAGTCATAGTTGACCTCATTGTAACCCCAGTTGGTCAAATGCTTCGGGCTGTAGTCGATGGTGTAGAATCTATCGCCTCGGACAAGCGCCACGGCGTCCGACAGCACGACTCGACTGATTGTGTGCGTGGGGCAAATGCCAACACCGGGGATCATGGGATGTTTGAAGTCTTCGATGGCAAGACCTGGATAAAGTTCGACGTAGTCTGGATGCTCATACAGATGCTTGAGCTGCTCAGCAACGTACGGATCGGAGTTGATTTCTTCGAAAGTATCGTACGTCTTGAGCCCGAAGAACTTCCTGTACTCGTTCAATGTGCACAGATTCCATGCTCGAGATTGTTGAATACCAAGAATGGTAATGGCTCTCAAAGCCTTTGGAATATTTCGAGCGCCAAATGCACCCGAGACTTGCTCCACGCCTGTGGCGAAAATCTTTGCAAGCTCTCCATCATCGAACTTGTCATTCGCATCGCGCTGCAGACCGGCAAACGGACGCGCGAGCGGGTCTTTGGGCATTTCATGATCGTACTTGCGCAAGCCTACCATGAGCTCCCTGATGCTCACTTCGTGGGATGGCTTGCCAAACAGTTGATGGTACACATCTTCAGTCCATCGCTCATCGGTCTGGCCAATGCAAGAATGCCATCTGTATGACAAGGAGAACTCGGCGGAGACTTGGTTTCCAACGCCTCGAGGTGTGCCGTCGCTTGAGAATTGCTTGCCTTTGTCAAGACGTGGGTCGAGAGTCCAGGTGCTGTTGGTGCGATTCAAGTTGACAATGGTTCGCAGGTAGTCGTAGAGCGTGACGTTGATGTACAGGCCGCATGTGATCAGACGACCAGTCTGGAACAGGTCATTGTCGTACTTCTTCCAGGCCTTTTCTAAATCGTCGACTGGGAGATGTGCCGCCGGCTTGTTGAATCGTCCGCCTTCGTTGATCACGGCCAAGTTCTCGACCACGTAGTTGTGGAAACGATTGAGCATGATCAACATGACGCCGCAAGAAGGTGGAAAGGCAAGGAGTCGCTCTTCAGCAAAGCAGTCGGGCTTGATCTTTCCATCTTTGAAGGTTCGCATCATATCCTGATCCTCTTGAGTGTCTCCGTATAGGATGGATAAATCCAAGTAGCTCGAAGTCTTGGAGATGCTGAAATCTTTGTGGTCGGTCTGGAAGAGATCGTGGATGATCAGAGAAGCCCAGTTGAAGAAGATCGAGGAGACGCGGTTTGGATGCTCGATGAACTCCTCTCGAGCGAGAACCGAGTCGAAGATTAAACCGGGGTCAGGGAGGGCGCCGGGTTGAACAATCTGGGGGTTCACCGATCGAGCGTATGGAGTGTTGGCGGCACCCAGCATCGGGTATATGTAGGAATTGTTTCTCCCATCAGCCGACCTGTACTTCCAGTCGTCACTCATGTATGACAATGGAGGGTGTTGCAGCGAGTTCCATAGCTCGTCCAAGAACAAGCTGGTGAGCTCCACACGATTTGCAGACTTGTGGGGGAGAGCCGCGACCAACTGCATGATCTGTTCCATGTGCATCTTTCGGTCATCCTGCGGCTTGCCGCTGGCTTTGTCTGCAATGATGTTCTTGACCGTCTTCAAGTCCTTTACCCCTAGTGACTTGATGTCGGCCCAGAAGCCGCTTGACTCTTCCTTGTGGAGGTAGGAACCGTTGCCCGTTTGTTCCGGAAGCGGCCTGTTTGCGGCGTGTATGAGGGCTGCAAATTCTCCAAAGGTTGATTCGACATCCGTTCGAGTGGCTGGTGGGCCATCGTCGGCTGGATCTGCTGGTTCAGGCGGTGGAGAGACCGTCCCGGTGGCAGTTCGGTAGGATGATCCTCGTCGAACATTCTTGGTCTGCCCTAAACTCTGACCAATGGTGGCACCTGGAGTGCTGCTCTCGCCGTTGACGCCATTGGTAGCAGTGCCGTTGGTGGTAGCTTTGCCGGCCCCAACGGACGAGGTGTGAGACTCCTCAACTTTGCCGAGAGAGCTCGTGCCGTTGACACTCTTCTTCCGGTCTTTGCTGGCGACCTTGGAGAGTCTCCTCAGCAGGGAAGGCATGTCGGCGGGTGTGGAGGATAGAGATGAATACAGATCAGTAGCTCAGGTAGCTCACCGAGATGGATTGTGTGTGAGGTGAGGCTAGGGCGTTGGGAAGACGGAGGAAGGAAGGTGTGGGAACTGAGAAGACAAAAGGTAAGATCACAAAGCCAGCAATATCAACAAACTTGCCCTCCGAGGGCTCGTGGATGGTTTCACAAAGGGTCGTCTGGCTCTTGAAGACTGTCCGAAGTCTGACAGCCATTATCGACGATCACCGCTTGGTTCCATCATCAGTGGCGTATCCGCCGAGGAGATATTGTGGGACGTGATTGGAGTGTGCTATGCCATTGACGGCGGAGACATTGCAATGCGCTGGGCGATCTTGTGGGATCATATGCTGTCGGCGCACACTAACGGAGCGTTCAGCCATCGTGTTGGTAGTTGAGTACATGGCGGGGTTGCAGCTTTGAGATTGACATCTGGGCTCGGCGCACCAGCCCCTTGTTCCACCGGGGCATATCGTACGCATTTGGCCATGAATGAACGTGCTGCTGCTAACCATTTCGTGTGTGACTTGAGGGAAGTGGAAAACAAGGTTGCCCAATGATCGGAGAGGTGTTGTCAACATGGAGCACAAATCCAGCAAAGGTAGCAGAAAATGGATGCTGCAGATCAGCAGTATTCACGTAAAAGTGGAATGCGCTAGACTATGTGTGAGCTGTCCAAGGGTGCCCTGGCCCGCCGATCAATTACATCTCGCTCCTCTGGGTTCTTCGTATTGGGGAGATTTTGGGATTTTTTTTACTGGCGGAGCTCCGGAGTCTAACATCAACGCTGCGGGTGGCCGGCTTCATTGTGAGCAGGCGGGTCGATCCGTTGGTTGCTCCCCAGCTTAGATTCTCCGACGTTTGTCATCTCTTTGCGGGCAGCCGGACGAGTGTGTGTCTTCAAGGATTTCTCATCCAAAGGGGAATCCTGGCAGAGCTACAATTGCAAATATGGGATAGATCAAGATCTCAATGGCAATGGATCTGGGAGTGTCCAGCAATGCTTGTCTCGCTTGTTTGCTGCTAGATCAGCCCAAGAGCCAGGATGGACTCATAGGGATGCTGAACTCCACACAGCACTAGTAGAATTTGGGTTCCCCATTTCGTAATTTCTACCTTTGACCTCAACCAGCCCTAAGCAAGAGTCGGATGATGGCGATCGTTTGACGCAGGGCGTCTCTCGTGAGAGAATGGAAATGGAGATTGCTGCAGTAAGTGCGTAGGGCTATTGGATAGCCAGCGCTCATCTTCGCCCCTTTCTGTCAGCCATGGGAGGGTCCAAACTCTTTGAATTCTCTAGAGGCATTTCCATCACTGATGTTGATGTCCGCGCAGACTCCACCTTTAGCCATTTTTTATGTCAGAATACAGAGAGCTCAGCGGATGCTCATTCCAGCGCTGTTCCAACGTGGCCCTGAATGACGAATACATGGCTACCGTTGGCGGTATCGCCTTTCCTGGAACTCCAGCACACGCTCATCTCTCCCGGAACTCAGTTTTCTTGTTGTCAGCCTTGTTCTTTCATCTCATGATCGCATTACCGTTGATGTCGGGACGACATTGATAATTAGCAATTCGACACCAACGAGAAGACAGTACCCTTGGGCTTCCCAAATATGGCTGGTCGTCCTAATCACCCCTCCACGCTGGCGAGACAGAAGAACGTGTTCGTCTTGTGCTTCGATGTTGGTCTTTTCCGCCATGTTCGTTTCTCCACACACTGACTTCCATAGGGAACTGGCAACAAATTCAGTGGCACAGAAGCAGACAGCAACATCCTCAAGTTGTATCGCATGCTTGACCGCACCAATGCCAATATCTACACATTCTACCAGCCAGGTATCGGCACGTACATTACTTCTCACTCCATGCAGACCACGTCCATGGTTGGTCGAGTGCGATCATGGTACATGAAAGCAAAAGACTCGGCCGTCGGGTCTTCCTTTGCTGAACATGTCATGGGGGGCTACAAATTCTTGATGCGCTACTACTCCTGTGAAGATGATTTGTATTTCTTTGGATTCAGCCGTGGTGCTTATACTGCCCGCTTCCTGGCCGAAATGCTTGATCATATTGGGCTGCTTAGTGCTGGAAACGAAGAGCTGATTCGGTTTGCTTGGAAGACATATGCGAAATGGGCGTCACGAAAGAATGATGGATCACCCCAGGCCGAACAGGAGGAAAGGGAGCTGTACACCTTTATGCGTGGCTTCCGAGAAACCTTCAGCCGGCCTGTGCGACGCATCCGCTTTCTGGGCTTGTTCGACACCGTGAACTCGGTCCCCAGGTTCGAATCCGCGTGGATGCAAAGGAGCAGGTTTCCTTACACAGCACGATCGTCAGCAAAGGTCATTCGACACGCAGTCTCCATCGATGAGCGCCGGGCAAAGTTCCGACAAGATCTGATCAGTGGTGATCAACCACAAAGAGAAGATCGCCGAAATTCTCATATCCATCGATACAATTCAGATCTGATGAATGTGGACCCGCACGGCAACCCTTTCGACACGCAGCGACACGAGAATGTGAGAGTGGACAGAATGCAACCTCACGTCGAAGAACCGGAAGCCATCGACGAACCGGAAATTATCGAGAATGACGGTTTCAAGGACGCACCAGAGAAACAGAGCGACCTGGATGAGAAGCCCCATAGCCACGTTCTCGGGCTTCCCAGTACCCTGAAGAGTCCGATTTCCGGTGAGAGTCTCGCCGAGCCCAATGACCCAAACTCAGCACACCTTCACCGGCAAGATGATCACAGCAGTCCTGTTGTTACGTTAAGAAGACCCAGACGGCGACAATATTCTGACACAAACAAGAAACAGGATATTGAAGAAGTTTGGTTTTCGGGAGGTCATGCTGACATTGGAGGTGGATGGACCAGTAGCACCAAGGAAAAGTGGATGCTGAGCCATACGCCATTGGTATGGATGGTTCATGAGGCGATGAAGGCTGGTCTCGAATTCGACGCCGGGTCAGTCAAGAGCACTCTTTTGATACCCAAGCAAGCCATGCTAACGATTTCTTAGGAAGGTCGCACAAGCTCATTGTCACCCTGATAGAGTTGACGAGTATGGTGATTGGCACGTCGATGAAAACTCGAGCACGTCTTTTCATACTATTCTCGAAGACAGCTACAAAACTGGTTTGATACATGATTGCTTGACCAGTGGCGAGGGTCTTCCCTTCGGAACCGTCGCTATGTGGAAATTGATGGAATATCTCCCGTTCCGAAGAATGGACCTTCAACCTGATGGGAGCTGGAAAGCGATTCGATGGTACGTTACCACTCATCACCCAAGACATCCGTCCACTAACGTCTTTGCAGGCCACTTCCCATGGGTGAAACCAGAGACATCCCACGAAACGCCCAAATCCACCACTCGGTCATCAAGCGAATGCAACATGATCCAGAATACAGGCCAGGAAATCTAATTATTGGTGGGGGTGGTCGAGGCGTTAGAAAGGCGCCCGAGGAGTTCGGTATTGGCCACTGGAAGAAGTACAAGAATCACGACGACCCCATTATGGAGACCTACATCAGGGTGGATCCCGATGAAGAGCCTCCGCACAAGAGCATCCACAGATCATCGAATCCCAGAGACTTGTGATGATCAATTTGATGGGCAGAAATCCAGGGAGAGTTGTTTGCTGATTTGCAGTGACACCTAAATTGCTCGAATTCGGCATGGAACAATTAATCCTATCATCATCATTCTTTTCTTGCGTCGAGCGCCCGGATGATTGAACTTGCCCGCAGAAACTTGATTCGAAACTGCTATTCATTCATCACGAGGTCACATGAATTTACAATCTCGGTGTAGGGATAAAAATGGTGGTTTCCAGTAATTCGTGGTACAGGAGACTTTTTCATTCCGATGATGTTGCGCAATTCACGGCCTGACAGTCGCTTGCCAACGGGGGAACAGTGCGTCGATGAAGGATATCGTAAAGCGTATCAAAACCTGCATTGAGGATATGTTTGAACGTAACTCAACTAGTTTGCACTTTGACCTGTCGCATAAGTTGAATCGATGAAGAGGGACAATGGGTATGTGTCTCAGCTGCGTAGCATTCTCACTGCTGGAATTCAATGGTCTTCCGCCGACTCTCTTCCTGGACAACCGAATACCATCTTTGTGTATTCCGTATCTAGATTCGACCGAGACGGTGCCGTTTGCTGTCCTCTCCAAGGTATATGTCCCAAGTGCTCCGCCACCCAGCGCAAGAATATTGTATTAGCTCAACAGTTTGACAATCAACATCGCTAAAACCTATGATCTTGCACACACTAAATGTTCATTACATCCACAAACACAACTTCCCACTCGCAGTACCGGCTGCTATCCAGTCCTTTGTGGGATGAAACACAGCAACAGCAGGAACAGCGGTTATCCCGTCTCCACCTAATTGTGCCAGCTGTTCTCCAGTAGCGGAATATACATCCACAAAGCGATTCATGTTTCCGATGACCAGTTTCTGAATTCCATCTGGGGGATGGCGCTGCCATTGGGGTCGCAGAATGGTCACCCATCGGCCTGTCTGGTTGTTGTGTGGTATCGTAATTTCTGGGTCCATCGCCTCGGGTGGGAGGGTGTAGCCGGGCTTCCATGTTTGCATGTTCTCCAGCTTCTCGGTTGGCTGTTTAACCTTGAGCTTGCGAGAGGATGCCACAGAGGGCGCGGGAAAGACGCCAAAGGAGTGAATTTTGATTGTGTCGTCGTAGGAAGATGTGGCAACTTGACCAGCTGCATTGAATGCTGCATGAGACACAGACAGGCGGGACTCATGCTCGCCGACTAGTGTGGGGAGGTTCTTTGTGATTTTGCGCAGATCCCAGAGTTTCATGGTTCGGTCGAGGGAGGCGGTTGCTAGGTAGTATGGCGCTGATGGGTTGAGGGTGAAGCCGCCTATCTTCTTCTCCGAAAGCTCATACAGTTTGGTGGTGCTGGAGGGCGTTCTGCAGTCGTGTTGGCCAAATGAGCCGTGAAGCGTGGTGAAGTAGACGGTGTTTGGGTCTGTGGCAGACATGTCGATACCAGAGATAGGGGAGTCTTCGAGTTTGTCGCTGGGTCCGTAGATTTCAACTGCGACTTGTTTTTGGAGGTCTATGGTGCGGATTGAGGAATCGTAAGAGCTGGTAAAGAGCGTGCCAGGATTTGAAGGATGGGTGTGCATGGAGGAGATTGTTCGAGTATGTGGTTTGATGGTAATGATTGGGTCTGGGTAGTCCTCTTCTTCTTCCTCCCCTTCCTCGTCTTCCTGCTTGACGCCCTGCACATCTGGTCGTTGTGAGGCATCGACTATGCCGACGTGGCCCATCTTGTCGCCCATGAACACTATTGGCTTCTCCTCTGTTGGATGGAACGAAGCGCTGTAGACTCGTTCTGGAGTGATCTTGATCCTGTTCGGTTCCCATGTGTCCCAAATCTCCAAACCACTCATCTTCTCTCGAAGAGCCTTCAAGTCCTTGTCAGTGGTCTCCTTGATCTCGTCTTCACCGAACGTCCTTTCATGTGGTCGTGTGGCTGGTCTGAGCACAACATCTGAGGTGAAGAAACCGTTGGCGCCGCCACTGACAGTAATATCGCTAAGGCTGAGATCACCAGTTCTTCTCTGCCGCCTTTCTATCTCACGTTCCTTCTGCTCCTGGTATTCCTTTTCCTGTTTCTCCCGTTGTACCTCGCTGTCGGCTTGAATGCCAGCTAATCGCGACGATGTTCTTCGAGGGCCGACGTCTTCTTTCTTGATCCTTTTCGCTGGTGCCGACTTTGGCTTGCTCGATGCTGGTCGCTTTGCGGGCTTTGATGACAGGCCAGCTTGGATTGCGCTTTTCTTGACTTCAGCAAGTAGTTTGTCGCGAGCTGCGATATTGGCTAGTCGCTGCTTCTCAAAGTCTGATGGTTCTTCTTGTTGCGCTTTCTTCGGCGGCATGGTTAGCGACGCTGACAACCCAGTGCGGATTGAAAATAGGGTGGTGCAGGATACTCAAACCTGTGGTGAAACTGACTCAGCCTGGCAAGCGCCGCGATCGCGATGCGAGCGGACACGCGTTGAGTGGAAAGGGACGTGTTTGTCGCGGCATTTGACGTCATGAACACCTTTTGCCGAACTTGCGGAACTTATTTGAACCGGCGTATCATGAGTCTTTGTGACCTTCATCCATGCTTCTCAAAGTTATTGCTCGAATAGCTTTGGCTTCGAGCGAAACTCCTGCGCATTCTTCTCACATCTCAACATCAACCAGAACAGCATCTGATCAGCAGAACACCTACCCTGGCCTTCGCATGTCATGCTGCTCCTTCGGCCCACCAGCGCCGGGGCGGCCACTAAAAAGGGCCCGGGAAAAACGGGGACTGACACGCAAGCCCGACTGCAACATCGGCGCCATATTTTTTTTTCCAATATACATATATCTGCCTTGATAAGTCTTTGACTTCTCGTTCACCCCTGTTCTCAGGCCGCAGGCGAATGCCACACTTTAGGCAACAACAAAATCCATGAACACCATGAGAAACATCGGTTGAGCTTGAAGTGCACTCCGTGGTTCAGGATCTACAGCTCAAAATGACCTACAAACTGCTGCGCCGACCGTCTTGGTCGAAAGCTTTCATCCAGGAACCAGAGGAAGAACGATACCAAGCAGCGGAATCCAAGCAGTCAGCTCCATTTCGTGCTTTGATCCTCTGCGCCTTCTCGATTGTCGGGCTATGTCTGCAACTTGGGCTGAATTGGACCACAGTACAGAAGCTATGGGTTGTGCTCCCAGCAGCAGCTTGGACCGTGGTTATACTGCAAACCCTGCTTTTGAGACCGCGTCGGTTCTCTTCTCTCACCTTGACCATCTTCGCTCTACTTTTCGTTTCACAATGCGCTCTTCTCATCAAAGGGTGGCGGAACACATTTGACCTGAAATCACGCTTGGTCATGGGCACCACGCTTATGTCTACACTTGGAATGATTCTGACAATCAACATGCCGATGCGTGAACCTGGCCGGTCTCGGTTTGGTATCAGCAAACCTTTCTCCCCGCCCAACGACAAGCTGCGATCACCTGAGGACAATCTAACCTTCTGGCACTGGATGACAGTGTCATGGGTCTCGCCTCTTCTCAGATTGGCAAAGAAGCGACAGCTGAACGAGGAAGACGTCTGGTTGTTGCCCTACGAATTTCAACATACCTTCCTCCACAATGCTTTCCGTCGACTTCGAGGCTCCGTCCTGCGTAGGCTCCTCGTTGCCAATTGGGTTGACCTTGCCATCTTGACGCTCCTTGAGCTCTTGGAGCTGGCCACTAACTATTCAGATCCGATATTGTTGCAACAGTTGCTCAAGGCTATGCAACATTTGGATGTCGAAAAGCGCCCAGCTGTGACCTATGCCATCCTGATTCTACTTGTTCGCGTCATTAACGCACAAAGCGAGGTCTTCAGCTTGTGGTATGGCCGGCGCTCTTATGAAAGGTCGAGAGGAGAATTGATCACCATGCTGTATGAGAAGACATTGCATCGAAAAGTCACTGCAAAGCCCAAGGAGGGAGGTGAAGAAGATGTCGCAACCCTCGACCGAATCAACACTGCTCAGAGCACGGATGAGAACAGTCCATTGCTGAGATCCAACCCCGAAGAGAAGCAGAGTGCGATCCAACGAGTTTTGAAGCAAATGAAGAGTTTCTGGAGCAACTTCCGATTAGGCATCAAAGGTGTGGACGTGAAGAATCAAGAGCCAGCGGCAATGGGCAAGATACTGAATCTGATGAGGAATGACGCTTACGAGGTCTCTCAACAATTTTGGGACGTTCAAAGGTTCATTGAGAAGCCTATTGGTCTCATTTTGTCTCTTGGCCTGATCTTGCGCCTACTCGGTTGGCCTGCTTTGATGGGAGCCGCGGTCGTTCTTGGGGCGCAGATTCTCAACTATCTACTTGCCCTCGTGGACGTCCGATTCGAAAAGGTTCGACGAGCCGCAACGGACAAACGGCTACAGCAGACCTCGCAGTACATTGAATCCATTCGACATCTCCGATGGTACGGCTGGCAACTCCATTGGTTGAAAAACGTTTTCAGAGCACGGCAGAAGGAACTCAATATTCGACTTGTCTCATTCATCTGGACTGAGCTCATTGTGCTTAACAATAATTTCAACTCTGGCTTCACTGCTGTTGCAGCATTCTGGGCCTACACCGTGCTTGCGAAGAGGGAACTCAGAGTAGAGATTGTTTTCCCGGCCCTCGAGATTTTCAGCATGTTGCAAGACAACATGGGAGAAATTCCTGAGCTCATCCAGACACTGCTCAACGCAAAGGTTGCCCTCAATCGCATTCAAGCATTCATGGACGAACCAGAAAAGGAGGATGCAGCCAGTCCAGGCGAGAGCGTCTCCGACCAACACATCGAATTGTGCGAGGCGTCCTTTGCCTGGCCAGGCCTCCCCCAAAACGTCCTCCACGACCTCAATCTATCCTTTGGCCCAGGGTTGACGGTGGTGGCTGGTGAAGTCGCGTCAGGCAAGACTGCCTTGCTTCAAGCAATACTTGGAGAGCTCGACATTCGCTCTGGAAGGGTTCTGAAGCCGCCGAGTCCAATTGCATACTGTGCTCAAACGCCTTGGCTACAGAGCATGACGATTCGAGAGAATATCTTGTTCAATTCCGCCTTCGAGCCCGACAGGTACAAGAAGACTTTGCAGGCCTGTGCCTTGATTCCCGACCTAGCTTCATTCGAGAAGGGCGACCTCTCCCCAATTGGAGAGAATGGAATTGGTCTGTCTGGTGGTCAGAAAGCAAGGATCGCCTTGGCCCGGGCAGTCTACAGTCACGCATCCATCCTACTTCTTGATGACCCTTTAAGTGCTCTTGACCAGCAGACCTCGGAGTACATTGTTGCTGAATGCTTTCAAGGGGAGCTGGTCAAAGGTCGAACAGTCATCCTGGTCACTCACCGCACAGATATTTGTGAGCCAATAGCAACCCAGCTTGTGAACATTACACTTGGCCGAGCAGAAGCGCGACAACGAAGTCCTCAAATCGGAACAGTGGCAACCCAAAACGCAGGACATAGCGACGCGAACGGACGGCCCGGCCCCCCAAAAGTGGACAGTAGGCTGATTGAGGAAGCAATTCCCGACAAGTTTGAAGAAGAGGAGCATCGAGCCCACGGCGATATCAGAGGCCGTGTATACTGGGAATACCTCAAAGCAGGAAGCCTCGGATGGTGGACCGTGACGATCGTCTCGATCCTAATGACACGTCTCATTTTGGTTGCAATAACCTGGTACCTAAAAGAGTTCAGCGAAGCTTACAACGAACAGCACGACAGGGTATTGCTGTTCGCTTTCCACAGACATGCCGTCAGCACTCTAGATACTCAGATACCTCTCCTACGAAACCTGTTCGACAGATTTCCTAGCCCTCTCATCAACGTCATGCCTTGGCTGGTCGGACTGCTCATTCTATATGCTGCACAGGCATTGATGATTGCCCTTACTCAAGGAGCCATCATGGTTACGAGATATCTTGCTGGAAAGACCCTCTTCCAAAGAGTTCTGCAAAAAGTTACCAACACGCCCTTCCGATACTACGATGTGACTCCGATTGGCCGACTGATGAATCGATTGACATCCGACATAGGTCAGGTCGATGGCGGAATCGGCTGGGACTTGTTCAACATGTTCTGGTTTGGCATTACTTGGCTGGTTAGCATTTTCGTAATTGCAAGCATCACGCCGCTTTTTCTAGCAATATCGATTCTGCTCACCATCGCATTTGTCTTGATATTCCTCCATTTTCTACCAGCATCACAGAGCCTGCGACGGCTCGAAACGGTATCTCTGAGCCCATTGATGATCAATTTTGGAGCTCTTCTAGCAGGCTTGACAACAGTTCGAGCATTTCGAGCCGAAGACAGGTTTCAAGCCAGGCTCGTGAAAGTAGTCGATACATTTCAGGGGATGGACCATTTCTACTGGAGCGTGCAGAACTGGCTGAGCTACCGATTGGATATCATGTCCGCATTTTCCACGTTCTTGCTGACAGTAATCGCAATCTATACAAACCTCACCGCTGGCATGACAGCGTTTGTGCTTGTCTCTGCACAAAAGTTTGTTCGAACCACTTACAGTCTTTGTCGAGTTTACGGGAAACTCCAAGTGAACTTTGTGTCTGTCGAGCGAGTGGTCGAGTTACTGGACCTGGAGCAGGAACCTACCAATCCAGTACCACCGCCAGCGTGGTGGCCTTCTTTCGGCGGCAACATTGTGTTTGAAAACGTCACGATCCGCTATGCTCCTCAACTTGATCCTGCCTTGACGGACGTATCATTTGAACTGAGGGGAGGGACGAACACTGCCATTGTGGGTCGAACAGGGTCGGGAAAGAGCACCCTTGCAGCTGCGCTGTTGGCAACTGTGCCTGTGGAGAAGGGTCGAATATTGGTCGATGGAGTTGATCTTGCGACTGTGGACAGACAAGCCCTCCGATCCCGAATTACATTTCTCGCACAGGAACCTGTATTGTTCGAAGGAAGTTTACGGCACAACCTCGACCCTACGAAAGAGCACTCTGACAGCGACTGCAAGGTGGTCATTGAGCGCGTTGCAGGGAGATTTGGTTGGACAATGACAACTCCGGTCGAAGCAGGTGGGAAGAATCTGAGTCAAGGTCAACGGCAGCTTGTCGGTTTGGCGAGAGCGATTCTTCGACGCAGCTCGATCATCATCATGGACGAGGCAACGGCAAGTATCGATATTGAGACAGCATGGGAGATCCAAAGAGTGCTAAGGGAGGAGCTGAAGGGAAGTACCGTGATCACCATTGCGCATCGAACAGCTGCCGTCAGAGATGCAGACAACGCGATAGTGCTTGCAAATGGAAGGCTGGTATCGTTTGGACCAGCTGGTGAGGTTTCGGGGGATGGCAGCGAATTTGGGACCGCTTGCTGAGATGGGAGTGGAGACGTGGTACAGATTCAAGACGATACTGGCGACGGCAATTATAGACCCACGGTGTTCTTTCAATGGAGGCAAGTGATTTCGCCAGATCAAGTTTCTTGACTTGCGACTCTTTGCTCCGCAAGCATGAAGTCATGACAAGGATTCATATCGGCGCAATTACGATAGACACTCAAGGGCATCTGGATTGAAACCGGGGGTCAACTGTGGCAATCATCAGAAGCCGAACCAAGCCGAGAGTTTACTTCCGGATCAACAGAGCAGCTTCACAAGCCAAACTCGACACCTTGCCAGGTGATTGAACGGTCCACACTAGATGAGATGCACTTTATTCTGATGGTGTGGGTATGTATGCATGTAAGGGAGCCTTCAATGACATATCTCCCTTGGCCGACAGCCCCTTAACCAAGTACCTGTTTCCCAACGACGGCTAAACCATGTCCTACAGCATGAAGCATGGTAACCAATCTGATGTGTGTTGAAGTATTGAGGGTGATATTGGTCGACTGCACGCATCACAGCTCATTTGGTACCAGGATCATGCGAGGCCAGGCAAAGCCGGTAGGTGAATTGCGCACAAAGTCCTCCATGTCTGGATATGCAATTGTTGTGTTCGGAGAGAGGCACCATTGAGCATTGAGCATCCGAACCGCCTCCAACCTTGCTTGGTCCTGGATCACCTCTGGAGAGTATATGCCTGAGTGTCAACGAACTCTAGCTGCTTTACTGGATGGCCACTGATTGACACCGAATACGGATGAGATCTGTTCAACCAAAAGATCCTATCGACTTGCCACCAGGAATGTCAATATTCGAAATGCACTCCACGTTTCGCTAATGATGCTTCGAGGCTGAACGCACCTGTCTCGGCGATGCGCTGATTTAGAAGCAGCCAGACGGAACACTTTCCCAACGACCAAGACCGTGAAAATATGAACAGCGCCAGTCAGCCAATAGTGAATTATTAGCACCCGACGCTCGTGCTGAATATGAGACTTTAGCCATACAAGATTGAGCAGCAGGGAAATTGGTCCAAGGAAAAGCCAATGTCTGTTTGTCGCAGCTCTCTCAACGGTTGTGGCGCCGACTGGATCTCAGCCCTTCATCAGCGACACCTGGCGTGCCGACCTGATGCTGCATAATGCTGCAGATTCCACCTTCTCGTGCTTTCAGTGAAGATGGGGTGGTGACCTTCGATACCAACGACGTCTGCGGACGTAGCGTTGAGGCTCTTATATCTGGTAATCCGACACTTTGAACAGGATGGGTCATTGCACCTCATTTGAGGCATTCAATTGCCAACGACGCCGTTATCGCTACGGTTGCCAACCACAAACACGCGGTCACATAGGAACTCAGCAGGAGACAAAATGTACATGGACTCATTTGAATTGGAGTACCCGCAGGTCCTAGAGAGCAGGCAATAGATGAAGCTGATGGCTGAGGGGACTGGAGGTACGAGTATGCAAACATGGTGCAGCACACCATCAGAGCCTGACAGGAACGCGATCAAAGAGATTCTGGAAACAATTCTCTCTTTCATCGACGCTTCGGCGATTCGCCAGCTCGCGTTAGGGGACATAGCTGCTGACTGAGAGTGGCTGCAGTTGTGTAGGAAGAAAACCAATCAATCAACCAATCTCACAGCGACGCAGCGAGCATGTAGCCGATGGAAAGCCACACGCCTGAATTGATCAGTGTTGTCTGCTGAGGCAGAACAAAGTCGCGGCTTCCAGTGCTCGCTGTACCAGAGTCAGTCATGATGACATCTCCTGGCTCGAAAAACTCGGAAATGCGTTTCCAGAACGTATCTTGTCGCAACAGATCGGCCTTCCGGACTGGAGCTAAGCTCGCGCAGATTGGGTAGTTTTGATACTCGACATATTGACAACATATTGACACAGCACTCCCCGGTCGAGGCGTGAGAGAATCCGTCGGAGAAGACCCCTTGGATGTAAACGCCATTGCCTGGGCTCGCCGTTCAAGGTACCGATCTGCACCGAGTCTTCATTGAATGTGATCGTTTTGGATGGCTCCGGCATAGTCTTGAAATAGTATGTGTTCACATTGTTCTCGAAGGGGCCGATGTAAAGGATCAAATCGCACTCCTTGACCCACGGAATGTAGATGTGGTCGCCGACAGTGCCGTATACTCCGTAGAAGTTGGATATCGTCTCATCGACAATGCCTTTCCGAAAGGGTTGTGGCTGTGGGAAAGCCGGTGGCTCTGACAAGCTCGTTGGTCACTGCCGCCACATTACTGCGCGAAGCGCCGGCATCAACAAGAATAAACGGCTGGTTTGACTGATACATCTCCTGCAGGATTGCTTCTGCGGCAACCTCCTCCGCCTTTTCGTCGTTGGGTCCCAGAGACTAGGTCAACGGTATCGACAGTGACGAAACTGGCACCTTTGCGTCGACCATGTCTGCCGGAAGCCGGATATAAACTGGACGTTTTGTGCCTGATGCAGGCACCAAGAGCCCAGTCGATCTGTGATGGTCCCGTCGACACATCCACCAAGTTTCCTTGGGTCAACGGTGATTTTGATACACATCTCGGTAAAGACAGAATAGTCGTCCGGAGTGCCATTACAAAGCGAGTGGTGTAGCTTTGCTCCTCGTTGTTGCAGGCCTCGTGGATGCGCCTGAACAGGAATTCGGCGAAGTCAATGCTGTCAGCCATCCTTAACCTCGTTCGGTTTGAGTTGCGACATGACCGATACTCGTCATGTATTTAAAGTGAGCCAATTCGGAACCGAATGGCTCGCCCTCCAAATGGTTGGAGCGCTCGCTCGGAAACGGAAATGCTGTTCCGCCGCAATTGTGATTGGATGTACCTCGGCCAACCACTGCAAGCGAAGTGTTGGTATTGGAGGCCATCTTCGATTCCAAGTTCCCCAAACTAAAATAGATGGAGGACCATCTCGATGAAACTCTTCCTAGGTATCATCCTCTCCTTCGCATTTTAGCCCCAGAACCTTGCACAAGCCAACTGCGATACGATAAAAATGGCCTTGAGGGTAGGGAATATTGAATTGGCAGGCACTGCATCAAGAACGGCTCAATTTGGCAGGCCATTAAGTTGGCAGAGTTCAACTCCTCTCTGAGTGATGAGCCATTCGAGGTGAATAAAGCCTTCCGCCGAGACCCAGATTCTTGCAAGGTCAATCTCAGCATAGGGGTCTATGGCGCAGATCAATGCAACCCATGGCCGTTACCAGTGGTGCAGAAAGTCGAAGAGTTCCTTCACAAGGAAAACAATCCCTCCCGACACGAGTATACGGCGATCGTGGGCGACGAAGAATTTCTTGCTACTGCCAGAGATCTCACATTTGGTTTCACAAGAGGACAGATCAACGGGATGTCCCTCTGAGTGTCTTTCGCAGTTTCTGGAACAGGCGCAAACCATCTCGGCGCCATGTTTATAGCGCGACGTTTCAAGCCAAGGGCAGTCTGGCTCCCTGAGCCTACGTGGAGCAACCGCTACACGATATGGGATCTCGCAGGGGTTGAGTGCCGAGCCTATCCATACCATGACAATGTTGCTCTGTCGCTGGACTTGACAGGATGACTGGTGTCCTTTCGTCCCAAGCTCAGAAAGGCGACGCAAGCGTGCTACATGCATGCGCCCACAATCCAACGGGGACTGATCCCACCAAGTACCAAAAGAAGAAAATTGCCGAATTTGCCAAGCATCTTGATCTGTTCGTCTTGTTCGACTCGGCATATCAGGGGTTTGCAACGGGAGGCATTGACGATGACGCTTGGGCAATACGGTACTTCTTCCACCAGGATCCACCGACCACCTTGTGCGTGGCTCAGTCGTTTTCCAAGAACTTTGGACTCTATGGACAATGTGTAGGTGCATGCCATGCTGTGTTGGGCAATGGCTCTGCTGAGAAGAATTCAAGCGTCCTTTCTCAATTGACCTACTTCATCCGTGCGGAGTACTCAATGGCTCATAGATGGGGGTGTGCGATTGTCAAGCGGGTTCTTCAAGATCCAGAGCTCTGTCGAGAGTGGAGGGAAAATTTGATTTCAACGAGTGACCGCATCAAATTGATCAGGAAAGCGGTATACTGCAAGCTGCTCGAGCTGCAAACTCCAGGGCCTTGGGACCACCTCCAGTCTCAGGTATGTCTTGACCTACCCACTCGACTCGGTCGGCGACAGTTTTTAACATCTATAGGTTGGGATGGTCTCATACACCGGACTCAGTCCTGTGCAGGTTTCTATCTTGCGCCGGAAACACCACATTCACATGCTTCAGTCAGGTCGAATATCATTATCTGGCTGTAAGCTTCCGAGTCCATGTCAAGGCAAAGTCTGAATTCCGTGGCTGACGATGGAGAGTGCAATCTGAAAACGTTTCTTACGTTGCAACAGCTATTGACGACGTTGTGCTTAATCCGACATGAATTGGCTGTCTAATGCATCTAGGGAGGCAAGTCGTTGTCAGAGCCAATCGCAATGAGCTATTCTCTGGAAGATCATGCGTTCAGCTTTCTAGGTTGAGCGAGTCTGAGTCCGTGCCGACCCTGCTAAGTCTTGCCTCCCAAGATACGTCGAGGAGCGCTCGCAGAGAGCAGACACTCTCAAGTGCCAAGCCGATGCCATGACTACGGCTAATGCCAGTGAGTTGCGATTGTGCATTCCCATTTAGCTTTGCGATACATTTTGACCCCTTACTGTTAGAGCTCCCACCCAAGAGCGAGGCTGACTTGTGTAGAATGGGGGAACATTCAAGGGTAAGGTAGGTGGCGTGAATTGGCTACGAGAAATATCCAAAGAGTGAGGCCAATGACGAGTTGATAGATATGCACTGCGGCGCTGCGGCGCTGCGGCACTGCAGCACTGCGGCACTGTTCTCGGCCCGGTGTGGAGATACGGAGAGTAGAGACTTGCCTATCCAGGCGAGGCGTACGTGAACAATCCCTGATTGGCGTATGCATCGGGAATGACCGTTCTGCGGCCGCGTTTGCCTGATCATTCATGGGTGTGGGCATACTGCGTGCTAAATCGTCATGCAATCTCAACGGCAACAATCTCACACTGACATGTACATGTTTCATTGGCATCTTTGTCACATGTAAGGGACTACATGAGCGACAGTAAAGTACCTTGCACATAATCAATTATTCTCATAATACCACAGCACGTTTGACCAGGGCACACTCAAGCTTTCTCAATTCCATTCATGTTATTCGGCGAGCAACCGGGACAACTTGGAAATTGAAGCAAGCCAAAATTATTTCGCCGAGACAGAAGTGGTGTATTGAGACTGAGTAATGTTGAGACAATGCATTTCATTTTGAATTATTCACTGGATTGCTGTTCCAGTGGAAGTTGAGTGGAGTCTGGCGATATGCAACAGTCTGCGTAGGCAATCCCGGGATCCATGGCCATCATTCAACGTTCTGCAAAGCTGCCATGTGTCTGGTATGGATTTTAGACCATTTGCGGCTGAGGCACATCTTCTGTAGCAGCAAAACATATCCTTCCTGCGGGCAAAGCGCAACCACTGCGCCTCTGTGAACCTGTTTGCAGTTTGTTAATTCCCTTCTGTAATTGCTGAGGCGTCTTATCTATCCTCTGGATAATGGGGCGTCCCTGCACCCGAACTCGTCCAGCCCGCACCCTGCCACCCTTTCTTCCCTTTGAGTTCAACTCCCTTGTTGATTGGAATGACACAATTCATCTCTCTGTAGGGATGCCAATGATACTGCCCTCTGTACTCTTCTTGGTCGTCCATAAAGACAGTTGTGATGCTAAAAAGTTTGTCTCGGGCTTGGGAAGGCTGACCCTGGAACGCCAATACCGCGAGCCATCAATTTCAATTGCAGCGCACCAACCCTCATTCTCTTGAATTCCATTTGTCACATACTTGCAGAAATCCTCATAGCAAGGGTTTCCAGGTCCATAGTTGGCGTTCAAATACTTTTCAATGTCTTGCCCTGGGTCCTGAGAGCTGTCAGAATGGAGCAAACCTCGGCGTTTCAATCATGACGCACAAATTTTTGACCTCGGCGAAGAACTCAGAACATCTTTGCACCAAGGCTTTTGCGGTAGGATACTTCTCGAGGCCCACTTCCTCCCGTTCATCATTGAAAGTGGTGGGCAGGACTTCAAGAGTCATGTCTGCTGTACGGTTCGGCATTGTTTGGCAGCAGCAAAGAGATGGAGATGCTCTAGATGATGGAGCTCCGGGTCGAGATGGTATGACTCTAAATATCTCTCTTTGTGAGTCTAGGGATTTTGACTTGATTGACTCAAATAATGCGAGCTGGGCCATCGCGGAATGACCTACACAGCTTCGGAAAATCCGACGAACAAGCTTTGTTCTTCAAACACGGATGGCGACTGGGGCCGAGCATTTCGATCTGATGTCTCGAATGCGCCTGAAACAAGGTTGAGTCGGCAGAATGGTTGAGTCGGCAGAATTCTTGGACAATGGCACCTGGCTCTTACGAATTGTTTCTACAGAGCCTGAGCCATCACCTGCACAGTCCCAGATGGTTGTTGTATCAAAGTACTCGCTTGAGAAGCAAGGAGAGGAAAATCGATGCAGATAGCGCATGACAGTAGCTTGTTAAGTCCTGGGCATCGACATTTGGCGTTAGACGTTGGGCATTGGGCGTTGGGCATCAAAAGTATCGTTCCGGTTTTTGAGACGCTTGTCGCGCCGACCGGGCATCTCGCGCCTTGGACGAGCGGAGGTTAAATGAATACAGTTAAAGGATGGGGTCGTAATCTTGGAGGTTGCCGGTGGTCGAACAGAACTTGTAGATCTCCCCAGACAAAGTCATCCTTCTGGCGCTTCAGCCGGATGCTCCAGTTGGAAGTCAGGGCAAGAGAAAGAGAGGGACTGAATCATGGGAATCGAGTTGACGGGATTCTTTCCGCCATTTCCATAGCTACAGAGCTCCTTGATGCAGGTGGCGAATTTCGATTTCTAGGTGAGGGACGAGGTCACCACGGAGGGGCCATTTGAGGGCAGAGGCAGCGCGCTTCCTGCGGCGCTTCAGTGATTTCGCTGTAGTGGGAGATTAAATTACAAGCAGGATGAATAAAGCTACATCATTGTCAGATATGCGATTGTTCTCAGGTCGTTTCCCACACATCATCATGTAAAATGAAGTCCTGAATTTGGTTCCCTCAGATCCGAGGGGCTGATATTCAGATGCAGATCCAGCTCCACTTTCGGCAACGAGCGATTGGTGGCGGCAAGTCCCGGTTGGGCATTAAATTCTCCGCAGGGGTAAGGGCCACCCAGAAATGGCTTGTATTTGCCTATTTCCCCACACCCCTTCCCCAGACTTTAATACACGGACGGACGGATATTGCAGAATTATAAGGTTTCTCCGTTCCCTTAGAGAACCAATACATGCTAGACGAATAGCAACTTCTTCATCTCCTCTTTCAAGAACACAATCCCCAATATTCGGAAAGGATCCTAAAAATGAGCAGCCCTCAACAACAAGCCATGGAAAAAGAATGTCTCGAAGCCCAGCTCTCCGGACTACGCATTCCTGTTTTCACACTTCCCTGGCCTGAAGCATGCTCGCCAGATGTCGACCTGATCGAGGCTCGGATGATCGAGTGGGCCGACAAATATGGCCTGTTTGTTGACGATCGATATCACGAGCGTGTGGTCCGCACACGCTACGCCGGTCTTGCAGCACGCTGTTATCCTAATGCAGAGCGTGAGCTGTTGCAGGCTATCGCTGACTATTTTGTCTGGTTTTTCCTTGCCGACGACTTTTTCGTTGACCGTGTCGAGACGGTAACGACCGATACACTGCGCAACCTGACCGCGATGATTGATGTCCTTGACTTTGATTGCGCTGGACCAGAACCCGTGTATGGCGAACTTGCGTGGCTTGACGTATGCCAGCGGCTGCGGAGACTGTTGCCCCCTGAGCCTTTTGAGCGGTTCGCCCAAGGTATGCGGTTATGGGCGACCACTGCCGGTCTCCAAATACTGAACCACCTGAGGTCCGAGTCAGTCGGCATACGCCAATACGAAACCATCCGCCGCCATACCAGTGGTATGAACCCTTGTCTTGCACTATCGGATGCTGCGAACGCTGGCTCGGTGGAACCGAACGAATTCTATCGTCCGGACATACAAAAGCTCTACCGCCATGCGAACAACATCGTCTGCTGGAGCAATGACATCCAGAGCCTTGGTGTCGAGATCCGCCAGCCTGGACAGTTCAGGAACATGGTAGTGATCCACACTATGGACGGTCGTACATTGCAGGAGGGCGTCGACTACACAGCCGCACGTGTCCATGAAGAGATTGTGCAATTTATACGGCTCTCTGATGCCATTGTACCGAATGCAAGCCCACAGCTGTGCGGCCTTGTTGACGGGTTCAAATACTGGATACGAGGCTATCAGGATTGGGTTGGGCAGGACACGCAGCGATATGCGGCCGAGTTCGCTGCTGGGGATGCTGATGACCGTGGTGTGTTCTCGCCTTCACCTCAACTCTAGCATTGGCAGTAACAATGCCGTCTTCCTGCGGCCAAGGGAAGATGCTGTATCACTGAAGATATTCCTCCTTTAGCATTTGCATCGGAAGACCTACATCCCAGTTTATTGCTTCCACATTTCCAATCAGAAACGAAATTGTCTGTTTTAGTGTCGATAACTTGGTGAAATTGTGTGGAGGAATTTGCGATCAAAAGCGTCTCGCCGTAAGGTAGGTCGTGCCTCGGAAATCTCGGAACTAGTTCCGAGACAACTTCCTTCCCAGCGTCATCTGGACGGCCGGAATTTTCCCTCTCTACTTTTGCTTCCCTGTTTCCTCCAACTTCCCAGCCGCGGCTTGGAAATCCTTTCCGTCGGTCCGCCTCTGCTTGAGACAGCCATGGCTGGTCAAGATCAAGGTGGATCTATGCCAGGGAGTGGCGGGCAGAAGCGAGCTGCGTCCTCTGCGGCAGAGGTTATGCGTCGCCCAAAGCGTGGCAAGGACACTGCCTTTGCATGGTAGGTAGGCGTGTCTACTCCTTGAGGGATGGATGCTCACCGCCGTTGTGCAGTGACGAGTGCAAGAGGTGCAAGTTGGAATATCTGCCTGAAGATGACGACGATGCTTCTCGGCGATGTGCCTGTGCGAGCTTGACTTGCAGGTACCCATCTCACCGTGACGCCGGGCCAGCTGCCAAAAGCAGAGGAGACAAGTAGACCAAGTCAGAGCCTCATGCTCTGAGATCATCCATCTGGCTGAATGCCAAGCATGCCGAAATGCATGCCTTGGAGAATGGAGTGAAGCAACTACGCCGTCAAATAGTTGATCTGGCCGAATCCGTCACCGACCTCACGGCACGACTAAACGTTGACGATACTCGATCCACCTTGGCACCTTCACAGTCCGTTACTCCCTTGGCTACAGATCATCGACTGTCACTGCCAAACAACTACCATCCGCGGCCCAGGGTCCTGAAACAGCCTCAGTTCGTTGGCCCAACAAGGTCGGCATACAGTATTGAGATTGGAGAGCAATCCCTGACGAGAATGGACATTCCATCCTTCGACCTGCCACCGTCCAGTACTCCTCAATCGCCCGTCCCACCACAGGTTGGCAGCAGCCTTAGGCCTGGATTTCTGGCAACGTTGTGATGCCTCTGAAGTGTCGCGGACTCCTCGTCGTATTTCAAGAGGAGGTGGAGTCGGTTTATCCCTGCATTGACGGCGCCTATATCACCGCTGCCTCTGCACCCATTCTCGAATACGGTAGGAATGGTGAGTCTGCTCATGCTGAAAGCGACCGCATAGGACCAGCTTTTACTTTCAAAGATTTCCAGCTCGCCAAAGTAGCCATTGCCACGGCCATCGTCATTGAGACGCATGGTAAAAACGAAGTCAATAACATGATTGTGGAATCTGTCGAACGTAAAGTCTCGCGGATATCCAAGCCAGAATGTGACGTGAAGGAGCCGCAGCTCCTGACCATGTTGGTAAGTGCATCTCATCTCGCTCTCCTCCTTCTCCCATTTCTCCACAGCTGACGACTGCGGAGAGCATGTACTACTTCCACAGCGATGATGACCTCCTGGCGTGGCGAACAATTGGTTTTGCTGCCAGAGGCGCACTTGAGATGGACCTACATCGCAAAGTCACTTTAATAGAAACATTTAGCGACGAATCCCAACGCTGCATGGCCACGAGGGTCCTTTGGTGTATCTATGTTCTTGACCGTCGCTGGACTTTTGGGACCAGTCTCTCCTCTGCCTTGGTCGACCAAGATATTGATCCCGAGCTTCCGGAACTTGTGAGTCCTCTCTTCTCGTCAGCAAGCATCTTGCCACCCATGATGGATGCTCACTGATTCCGTAGGGACCGACTACCAGTACCGGCAGTGTATGATTGGTTATGGGTGTCTCTGCTCCTAATCCCGGGAGGCCATCATGGGTTTGGGTCCATGGTCAATTCCATCCCTGAGGAAACTGCTGCCGCGCTTGACATGACGACGCTAGAATGGCTGGAGTCCATACCTTCAGACCCGCAGCCCCGGCATCCTCGTCTCGGGCTTGCTTCTCGCCCCCAGCTTCGTGTGCTTCTTTGGCTCCGTGCCTTTCTATAATCATACTCGGATCCTGATACATCGCCACCACTAGTTGAGTCCCGGTCGCATCAAAGCTGACCCCAGCAACGCTCGTTTAGTTGTTGAGATAGCTAAGGACAGCATCCAGGTCTTGATTTACCTGAATGCGACTTTAGACATCTACAGCCGACAGCAGAACTCCTTCAACTACTTCCTCATCAGCGATCTTGCGATCATCTTCCTTGCCGTATGCCATGAGCCCACCATCTTTGCCGAGGCGTGCAGGGAGAGCTTTCACGCGACTGTCCTGCTCGGAACTTTCTCGTGGCAGTCGGGCCAGCCGCCGCCTCTGGCATAGCATCAGAGGTTTACTTCCTCGACTACGACGACTGTGCATGCCGGGTACCGAGGAAGGTCCGGGGATGGAGCAGAACAACATGCCACACGGACTGAGCGGGCCAGGTCGTGCTCACAGAGTTGCATTCCATGAAGAGCAAATGAATGGCACCGGGCATGGCCATGAAGTTGAAGTCGTAGCTGGACAGGAAGTGGCCCCCATCCACATGGAGATGATGAACAGTAATTTGGATTCCAGTGCTGGTCTGAGTGAATCCATCCCAAACATGTTCCAGATGAGCAATGACCTCGTGACACTCTTTGACGTTTTGAGCAGGGACAGCAATTTCCTATCGACTTTGGTGAAGCCTACTACTCCAATGCCCTGTATCAGCCAGATTCGATGAGAACGTGGCGAAATATCTCGACGACTTCAGGGACTTATCTAGGACTGCATTCCTAAACCTTGCATGAGCAGCCGGGATGATCTGGGCGGCAGAGCCATTTCCCATGTATCACTCACATGACTGACATCTCAGGAGGAGGCAATTGTGGAGGCAATTGTAGAGACATGATTGCTCCTTGATGCAAAAGTTACAAGTTCCAAGCTCCACGCAGGGAGTACCTTGATTGTCGTAGTGAAGCTATTATCTTCAAAGACGGCGGCAGCCATTACTATTCAAGGAAAGTATTCAGAACGTCCATAATCTCATCTCTGCCAAACTGCAAATGGCAAATTTGCTTCCCATCCGGTCAAACGAGTCGATCAACGAAATCATATGGACCAATTTGAGCGTCCACCTTGCTGAAGCAGACCAAACTCAGCCCGAAATGCACAACGCCCGCAAATCACAACGTGGCCGTCATCTGCTGTCGACCAGTCACAGCGCCACCCGTCCCATTCACGATATGGTTAATGCTTGTCCCAGGCTTTCCATCCAACCAAACCGTGATCAAGTGCTGCAAATCAATCCCACCAGCATTCGGCGTCTCAATCGCATTATCCAATTCTACACCCTCTTCCAGAAAGTTACAATACACGCCCATGCCTCTCCCGGTGTGAGCGGTGACATTGTTCAAGACCTTGTACGAGGGGTACCCTTTCTCTCCATTCTGTATCCAACGAGCTTGACTGGGCACGTCATAGGGGATTTCTGATTGATACATGTAGGTGCTTCCTCTTTCGCCATTCCAGATCGTCTGGTATTGGAGAAAGTGTTCCACGAAGAGACCATATGCTGTCACCTCGTTCCCGTTGACGGTTAGGCCGTTTTGACATGGGTTGATGTCCCAGCCTACGTATTCCGGTCTGTCTGCATGGTCCGCTCGCCAGAGCCAGACATTGTCAAGCAGGACGTTGTGCGAGTTGACTGTGAGGCAGGATGTTGCTGATGCCACCGATGGCCCGCCCACGCGACCGACGACGTCGAAGATGGCAATGGGATTTACGGCATTGTCGGCCCTGCTGCCGGGTGGCCCGACCTCGAGGAGCATTGGAGAGTTTGTGGGACCTGCGTCGAAGATTATCCCACTGAGTGAGACGCCAGGGACGTCGGCCACCTTCATTATGGGAATGCCCATGGTTGGTGTGAGAGTCGCCATCCCAAGGCCGAGGATGACCGTGTCGGGAAAGTTGACTTGAAGAGTTTTGTCGAGACGGTAAATCCCTGGAGTCAGGATCAAATGGTAGCCTTGCTGCAGAGCGGCGTTCAGAGTATCGGCGTTGTCACTGTTTGACTTTGCAATGTAGCACTGATCGATTGCCACGCTGGTGGCCGCTTCGTTTGGTCCCGACCAGCTGGGTCCTTTGCTGTCCCTCTTGAGAGGAGGCACTTGGACCGAGTACTTTCCATTCCCATCCACGACCAGGTAAGGCTTTTCGCGAATCATCGGTGTTGTGTTTACGACGGTGTAAGGCCTCTGCGGCCATGCCCCGGACGGCGGGTTCACGCAGCCGACGAACACCATGTTCCACACGCCTTCTGGCCACTCTGCCACGTCTGTATTCCGCGACATCCATTGCTGCTGTGTCCTCGAGATGACCGAGGTGTCGATGCGCGAGTCTGCGATGAAGCCCCCGCTCGAGAAGTTTTGGTTTGTCCAGTCATAGTGGAAATCGGATAAGAAGAGCACCCCCTGGACATGCACTCGACGCATGTAGGTCGCCTGCGACACTGCCCACAGGTTGATGTTCAGATTCTTGGGAGTTTGTGGCTGACCGTCGTTTGTGGGGAAGACCGCGAGATTTTCCACACCGCGCCAGAAATTGTTCAGCGCGAGTCCGTTTGGTGGCATTCCCACTGACTGTACGCCTCCTCCTTTGATCGTGACATCATCTGGCGAGTGGCCTAGGCCATGAACGGTGGTGTAATAGCCGATCTCCACGGTCAAGCCGTTGTACACGCCCGGCTTGAAGAAGAAGGCATATCGTGCTTGACCGAATTGATTGGGCTTTTGCTGCGTGAGGATGTTATTTACTCGACTCTGCACATCTGCCACATTCATGGACGAGTCGAAAATCAGGACATTTGGCCCAAAATCGGCAGGGTTTGGGTTGGTGGGTGTTGGACGGGACATTTTTTTTTTCTCCTTGGTCTGCCCGGGCTCACCATCCGGAATGCGTGTGCTTTTTTCCGATTTGAGCCACAGAACAATTCAGTCTGCCTCCTACGGCGGTGAAATAGAGCAGGACGTGAGTTCAATCGAACCAGCGACGAGTGATGCTGAGAAATAAGTGGGTGACGTCAGCAGTTTAGCAATTCAGCAGTTCGGCAGTTCGGCAGTTCTCAGGTGCGGCTGAACTTCATGTGCATATTTAGCCTGTGGTTGCCAGGTACTGCGAACAGCCGAATCGTATTCTACTGAAGCGGCAATAAGACGGCTTTGACTACAAGAAACAGGTTCATGTAGATATGCAGGATCAATTAGATACCCACCGTGATGACTTGTAGTGGAATGCGCCAATCGAAGACATCCCCACCAATCCTAGATCCGTGCCTGAAGAGCAATCCATCACCACATTTACTACATGAGATTCAAGATTGAGCTCAAAGCCGTGGTAGCAAGGGTGTTGTTGGCTTGGTGGGCATGGCTTTCACATCCTATAGTCCAGCAGCTCACTCAGCACACCTCTGGTCATGAATGAAGGAGCGGAAACGACAAGCTGAGACGGCACAGAAAGATTGAGCCGCTCAGCTCCCGCAATTCAAACGAATCGTATGGCGGAAAGGAAAACTATTTCTCTCCCTCCCAGCAATGCATCATGTCGCAGAGACCATGGCTAGAATCAAAATTCCTCCCCCCGTCTCGGCCGCTACGTTGGCTCAGTCCTAATACCTCCTTCAACGGCAGAAGAGAGCAGCGCTCTTGTTTCCCACCACACCATTCTGTCAGGGACCACAGCCTTCCTTACAACTCTCAGAGGCATTCAAAGAAAATGGCATGCCCTTCAAACGTGTCCGTGCGATGGTCAGTATACTGCCCAGTCTGCCAAAGCAGCTTCTCGTTTCCCAACCAGTTTCCCGTCATCGGATCGAAAGAGACTGTACTGTCTATCGATTTGACACGCATTGCTTTCCGTTGTGTGTACCGTCGAGTATGCCACAAAGAAGGGTCACACCTTGAGGGTGCCAGTCGCAGAAGGGTTGGACCTTGGCCGGAACAGACGTATTGCCAAGATCATTGATAGTCGTCTTTATGCCAAATGAAAACTGTCAGCTGAGGGGCACGGCTAGTTAGCATCGACTGCCTCTCAATGATCAGATCTTTAGGTTCACGCACACACCATACTCCCCCGAAATTATCCTGGTATATGCCATTCCACACGTTCTTCGGTAACGGAAGGCATGTGTGCAGCAAAGAGAAATGAGGAGACCTCACGGGTTCTCTGTTTAGGCTGCCAGCAAAAGCTCATGGGTCTCGTCTGTGTTCACGCTTGCGTGGTGGAAGACCGCCTCTGAGAGTCGTCGTTGTGAGAAGGGTTACCAACAATGGCAGTCCTGAAGAGTTGTCCACAGCTGTCTGCAAAATCGCAGAGGTGAACCCTGGTCTCGGAGATCTATATCAGTCTGGGTCAATTCACTTCTCGTCCTTTTCTACCGTTTGCTCTTGACCCCAGGTTGTGCTGGATGACATCTTACCGATAGGAGTCTCCCGAGCTCCCATTGCTGGTTGTCTCCGCCATGTCCCTGATAGCTCATCACGGGCGTGCCTGGAGCCGACGACAGCCCATGCGACAGATCCAGACGCCTCAAAGCCTTGATCGGTGGCCCTCTCTGTGAACAGGCAAATTATTTACCGCCAAGTGCACGTCCCATGCTTTCCAATCTTTCCATCGTCTGCGTTGCAAAATCTCCAAAGCGGAAAACATCTTCGTCATCATATTTGCGCAGTAAACTAGTTCGTCCTGCTCAGGGTGAGTGCTTGTCAGTCCGGCTAAGTGGTAGAAAGGTCACTTCAACTTACCAGGGGGCCATATGGATGTACAGATCTGAAGCATGCTTGCTGTAGATGTAGGAGACGGCTCCCTCAAGTATTCTTGACTCTGTAGACTCTGGAAGTGGTAGCTCTGCAGCCTCGTCTCGTGTGTGGTCAATCGCATATTCAAGTCGGAGTTGGCACCACCTTGTAACTCATCCCCGCTGCCCACGTCAAAGGAAGCTACACCGTTGCGGAGTGAGGGCAGACTGAGCTGAACAGTCCGATTCAATGGCGGAGCTGCTTGATTCAAATGGCATTTCTCAGGGACCCCAACCTGAGATGTTCACTTGCTCACTGCCGCAAGGTCGGATGTTGACATGTTGCTTGTGCGACATTGGCTGCGGCATCATGTTCTGATTGGCGTTCTCTAGAAGTTGAAGCCCAGACAATTCCGTTGCACACGGTTCATATTCAATATTATAGTACAGCTTCATGTAATTTAGTCAGCCAAACACTCTCCCTGGCAATGCATTTTCACTATGGAATGGTGCTGATTCTCCATTTACTCGGCCTTTCCGCCAAGTGAATCCCAGGAATGCACTCCGCCACGAACTCTGCCACTCGATACGGAGTTCCGTATGTCCGGCATGCGCATTTAGCTTCGTCGCTCAGCCAGCCATGGGAAGCATCAATAATACGCTTTGCCTGGTAGCAGACCATGAGCTGGAAATCTTGTGCACCGTTGCAGCATGAGCAGGACATTCAACCTTTTGATTTTGAGGACCAGGAAAGCTTGCCACGCACCAACACGTGCTACTTGACGTTTCCTGGATAGCTAAGCGCTTTTTGCTCGAGCAACGATGCCGCCGCCGAATCCTTCTCAGCCGGCGCATGATCCCTCGTAACATGAGGTGCGGTCAGCGCTCTTCCTACTTCCTTCAGCCATTGGTCTGCCTCTGGAGACCGAGCAGAACGCCAAGGTTCATCATTGCATTTATTTACCATCTCCCTCAGCTTGTGAGCATTGACTTTAACACACTTGACAACTATGGCACCAATCACCATCAACGGTAACACGCTTGATCCCAGAGCACATCGCCGCGTATTGTGAGATGTTGGCGTGCCACGTTCTCAAACTTCGCACCGGCCCATGAGCCTGGACCAAAAGGCTGAACTTGAGACGCTGGGCTCCAAGCTACTCCAATACGTGTCGGACCACACGTACATGTGTCGATATGATCCTCCTGGTCTGTCCGCAATTGCTGCCACACCATTCGTCCGGTCCGCCCAAGCTCAAATCGGCACCAACGAAAGCAACGACTTCTGCCACAGCTGAACCGACAGAGCCCCGCGAAGAGCCAGCTTTGGGTCCTTTCTTATCATCAGCCTCCGAACGAACCATCAACATTTCCCTTCATAATGATGTCGACTCTCGAAGTGCCTCCATCTTATCTGTGATCGCTCAAGCTGCCCACGTCGACGTCATCCACATACACCTTGATGAGCAGTACCTTGACAACATTTCCAACGTCGGTGAGGTGTTTTCCGGGAAGAGGACCGCCTCCTCGTGCTTCAGAAAAACAAGGAACGAGAAGTTCTCCAGGTCGACCACCTTCACTTTCAAGATACCTGGTGGACAGCTGAGCGTACAACCTTCTAGGGACTGGCGAGGTAACTGCCGTTGCCGATACAGGCTTTGATTTGAGAAATGCTCACAACCACCCTCCGCTTTCGTCCGCCGTATCAAGAATGCTGCCGCCAGTTGTATGAAACGTCTCCATGGGTATAACCGGCCTGAATCCTGGCAAGTTCCTCACAGATGACCAGATGGGCACGAGTTTTACGTTTATGGGTCAGGCCTAGGCTCAGAAGTCTTTGTGGATGAGAAGGAGATGCGAGTCCTTCGAGGAACAGCTCCTAACGCAAACGAGTGGTACAGTCACGCCGGAACTTTACTAATCAAGGACAGACTTTGAATCTCCGAGTGCCAACTCACTATTCGGCGACCCTTTCAATAATGATAAGGCGCGCGTCCATACAAACTCATTTGACCTCGCTATGACCCTGAGGTCAAGCGTACAGTACAAGAGCCGATGGTATCGACGACATCACCTGGAGCAATCCAGAATTGGATATTTTGTTCTCCCCCGGACACGATGCAAATGGGAAAACCGAAGCTGGAGAGGTCAGCACTGGGCAACAAGCCTTTGTTCCCAAGCTGCATCACTGTCGGAGCTCTAAATTCACATATGCTCAGCAATATCCTGTCAATTTCTCTCACGACTCATTCACACCGACTCAATCGCAAACAAGACTTGGGGCACTGCCACATTCAATAGCAGAGGCCCGCAGAAAATCGATGGAAGGGCGTGAGAGTCAAACTAGATGTCGTTGGGCCAAGGACAGCCATCCTTTCCACCCTCTCCCGGAAGTCCACAAAACGCAAGTGCAAATGCCCAAAGCCACCAGCTGCAACCAGACTCTACTACCAAAGGCTGTTCCCCTCGATGGCACGAGTATGGCCACATCTCTTCTGACCAGGTGCTGTGCACTGATCTATGAAGGCCTCATCAGAAACAACAAGACCGGAAAGCTGAATGGGAGCCTGAAGCCCCGCTCCGCACTTGTCAAAGCGCTCCTGGTCAGTGCGTGTGACTTTGAAAGGACAGTACGAAAGAGTGAAGCAGGTGAATCTCCCCACTGCGCAGGATACGGGTTTTCCTAACATCTCTGCGACTCTGAGAGCCGTCGACACCAACTTTGACTCTGCTGGAGGCTGGGAAGGTATCTCTTGGAAGAGAATCACACGCCCACACTCAGACATTCGATCCGACTTTCCAATCGCTGGACGAGGACAACCCTGCGAGGAGACCCAAACCTCAAAGTCACGCTGGTATGGCCCGATAAACCAGAAATGTTGCAAAACGTGCTTGGCCTAGTCTTGGATGGAGCGATGATCAAACGCAAGACGAGCGTCATGGCAGCACGAGGCCGGGCGACACGAAACGATCAATGTGCGGCAGATGGTGTGGAAGGAGATCCCGGCTCAGAAGGTCGAGATGCAGATCAATGATATTCCATTCGCGATAGCGGTGAGACAATCAGCCACATGCTTTCGCTGGCAGCTCCCGTGGGACGAACAAAGGAATTGGCCGAGCTAAATCAGACATTGAGACTGGGTGAAAACGCACACGTGGGAATGGCTGTGTTTGGGTGTGGAGCTGGCACATGGACAGAGCATCCCTGGGAGACGCTCTGCCGGTGACTTGGTGGACAATGGCACTCTCCAAGGTCGGCATCCGTATGCTTGGTCTCTACAGATCACTGTGGCTGTGGGGGAGACGGGTGAGCGATGCTGTGCAACTGCAGCCGCCGGTCTGCGATTGCAGCTGCTGTTACAAAGAGGGAGAAGGCTTAAGGAAGGAGGAGAAGGTGTGGAAGAGAGAGAGGGAAGAGGAGGGAGAGGGAAGAGAAGCAAGGCATGGGAGGAGATGTAAGAGAAGAGGTGAGAGAGGATGAGCAGGGTGAAAAAAGAGGAGTGAGGAGGAAGAAAGACGGGAGAGGACAGAAAGGCAAAAGTGAAGCGAGAAGAAGAGGAGGTGGGCTAGGGGTTTACGAGGGAAGAGTGTGGCGCTCCGTAAAGATGCGTGAAAGAAGGAAGAAAGTGTGGAAGCGGTGAGAGTGAGCGAGAGTGAAGGTATGATAAAAGGATGGGAAAAGGCCGAGAACGGCCGGCACAAGCGTCCCCTGGGGGACGCTGGTGCAATGGTTTGCTGATGGCGCTACTGAGGATGCCGCTGCTGTTGCCGCTGCTGTTGACGGTGCTGACGGCATTGCTCTTGCTGCTGATTCCGTTGTTGATGCCGTTGCTGTCGACGGTGGCAGTTGATCCCGTTGACGTTCCCGCTACTCTTGACGGTGCTGCCGTTGCTGTTGATGTTGATGAGGTCGGGCTAAGGCGTCCCCCGGGGGACAGTGTCACAAAGGCTTGTCGACGGTGTTGCTGCTGATGCCGTCGCTGTTGATGCCGTTGCTCTGATGGCGTTGCTGTTGATGAGGTCGCGTCCCCTGGGGACGGTCTCACGACGGCTTGGTGAGGTTGCCGTTGCTGATGGCGTTGCTGTCGACGGCGGCGATGCTTTTGATCTCCGTTGCTGTTGCCGTTGCTGTTGCCGTTGCTGTTGCCGTTGCTGTTGCCGTTGCTGTTGCCGTTGCTGTTGCCGTTGCTGTTGCCGTTGCTGTTGCCGTTGCTGTTGCCATTGCTG